>OX421844.1:46149814-46749814 GCA_949127995.1 Suillia variegata
ACATCCGCTTCCGTTTGACATTTCAAAAGCACGAGCAGTGGACGCACAGTGCTTAAAGAGCTTAAAAATATTATCTAAAAAGAAAAAAACTGTTTATTTTGCATCTACTGCGATGAAAATGTTTTCCCTGACCATTGAAATTTGTCCATTATTTTTCATTGATTGTTTTCTGTATACGAATATGTTGATAATTAAATTTGTTTATAAATTTTTTTCAATAATTTAACCCATTAATTCCGCAGTGCATCGAAGTGCTGTTATAGTAGATCCGCGTACGACCCTGTTTTAATTGTTGTTTTTGTTTTTGTAAGGATTCCCTTGGAAGTTGCCCCAGCAAACATGAATTATGGCTTGTGTCTGTCCGTCTGTCTGTCTGTCTGTTTGTCTGTCTATCTGTCTGCCGTCCTTTTGTCTGTATGTGTGTGTGCGTGAGAACGTGTGTGTTTTTCTAAAATTATGTAAAGTGTTTTGAATGTGTGTGTGTGTGTGCGTTGAAGTTGTAATTGTGAGCAGCAACAAGCTCACAAACACATTTTGTTGTTTTTGTTGTTGTCACGATTCTGATTTAAATTTACGCAAACAACACTTTGCGTGTTGTTGTTGTTTGTCTGTATCCGTCCGTCTGTCTGTCTGTTTGTTTTTGTTTATTTTTGTGTCCTTTGGGCATAGTCCGAACATCCGCAGGATCTAATGTCAACTCTGACAAGACAAGACAAAAAAAAAGTGTTTCTGGCATTCTATTCTATTTTTAGACGTTTTAAACCGTTTGTAATTATTAAACAAAACAGTTAACAACATTGTTTTTGTAATTAAAATACGAATTAAATTTAATAAATCACGCGATTTTTAATAGTAACATTTGTAATAGTTTTGAAAATTCTATCAAAGAACTTATTTTTAATAATCCAAACGAAAGCTCGTGAAGCAATTGTTTAAGATTCCAAAATAAAATTTGTCATTTCAGAAATTGTTGTTACGAATGAGAACTACTTTCAACACATTTCAAATGACACATCATTTCCTTAACTTGGATACTTCGTATTCAATAAACAAACGCGGTAATAATGCCCTGCAAACGATATGTATGTATATACCGTTGATATCGAATTGACCATAAGTACTGTTATGTGGGAGTGTAAGTTCGATTGGGATGACACGACCACCATACGGAAGTATCTGATGAGCTACTTCAAAATTCCAAAGAATAAACCTTTTTTCAGTCAGCTTATTTTATTTTAATTTGAAGCAAATCCAATGACAAATGCCCTTTCAATACCTTTCAATATGTTCTCCACTACATGTAAAATTCAGTGCTGTGTGTGTGTGTGTGTATGAATGCATGCATTTTATATCTGTGTTTGAGTGTGTCTGTGCATCTGTCATCTGTATGTCCTTTAAATACTTTCATGTATGTATGTGTATATACTGCGGGAGCGCCCTCGCATATCCGGTCAATGAATGCCTTGTGGATTTTTTCTCCTTTTTTTTTGCCATATTTATTTGAGAAGAATGAATTTTTATTCGATTCATCAATTGTGCAGCTGGTTAAATGTCGCCGAGCTGCTGCTTCCTCATATGTCAAGCGAATTTCATTTGCATTGTCTGTGTCTGTCTGTTCGACGTAGGACGTGGCATGGTGTACTATACAAGCGTTATCAACCATACATGGAATGTATGCTCCGACCTGTTTTGTAATTTTTTTTAATTAAAAAGTTGTGAATTTTATACATTTATATTTGTACAGCTTACACAAACAGCATTTCCAAAGTCTCCAATTGTGTAGAGTTTTCAAAAACTATTGATTTGGTATTTTCGACACTGCAACCAATTCAATTTTGAATTTAAATCAATTTTTAAAATTTCGAATAGCGATGATTTATATTCAATGTTTTAAAAGAGAATTTACTAAAATTTAAAGTCTCCATTTGTGTAGAAAAAATATTATCCGCAGATCAGTTAATTTGCCAGCAAGACACACGAATAAAGGGATGAAACTATTTCCGTCACACCTTTTTTTATCGCCCGCAGGAGCAGAACGCATGGAGCGTCGCTAACGTCGTTAATTTTTTAAATATTAAATTGAGCGCAATTTATTTGTTGATTGCGATACGTTTTTGTTGTAGTGTTTCTTTTGTTGTTGTTTGGCCATTTTTAAAACTGACAAAGTCGCTGGCACCCAAAAACTTGTTTACGTATTCAGAAAGCGTTGCATATGTTGGGGCGCGTGTGTTAAATTTCGCCAGCGCAGCAGCGGAGCGAAACGAAACGGCACGTAGGAACACATTGGGCAAATAGAGGACAGATTTTTGCCCCCTCTGCCCCCCACCCATTTTTGTTATAAACCCAAATAAGCTTAAAATGCGAAAAAGGGTTTTAGTTACGTGATTGGCCAATTGTGACACAGGCGAGGAACTTCCACTTTAATTGATACGATTTAAATTTAAGCAGCAGGACAAAAAGCAAAGAAGTAAAACCAAATAATCGCCATATTTCTGGTGTATCTCGTGCCACATGCGAACATTGAAATTTTTTCGTCCAACAAAAATAGTTTTCGTAATTGTTTGCTGAAACTAATTTCAATTTAATTTAGTTTTTAAGCTCGTCTAATAGATTTCGAATTCCTTTCCAGCTTTGTGCAAACACTAAATTAAGATTCTACATTCGCTGTGTTATTTTTTGTTGTTTTTTTTCCGCTTAAAATGTGTAGTGCACCAAAATGTCCGTGTCATCAAATTGAAATCCTTGCTGACCCCAATTCTCGCCGAGAAGAAATTCCATTCAATTTCTAATTTCTTCAGAATCGCTGGTTGGCGTATTTTGCGGAGCGACTCTGCGCCATCTTACCATGCGCCGCCGCCATCTTTTCCACTGGAAGCAGAAAAAGCAATTTAAACTTTAATTTACGCCAACTTATCCGAGCACGTTTTCATTGGCGGTAATTGAACGTTATAAATTTTTTTCGTTTTTTTTTGGTATTTCTTCTTGGTTTCGGATGTGATGAAAACTTGGCGAACGAAAATCATCTAAATTCACCGGAACTACTCGTTTTAGAAAAGTTTCGGAATAGATTTTAAAGCGGACACTTAAGCACAATTTTCGAGTTTTCGACAGTTTCGAAAAGACGGCATGAAAGGATCGTCTTAGTTTCGAGAATGAAAAAATCTGAAATCGGATTTTCTATTATATTTAAAGTTAATTTTGGTATTTGTACAATAAATGATTAAAGAGCATTTGACAAAAGTTGATAAATCTCCAGCAACAATCTTTCCTACATTGAAATTTCTTAAATGCCTTATCTTATCTCACTCTTGATTTTCCATTTTGAGTCTTGATCTTGTTCTCGAAACTGAAATGAAATCTTGATTTCGGTCAATAAACAACACAAGTCCAGGAAAAAAGAAGAATTCGCGAAACACGATCCAAAAAGTATGCGCGCGCACTTTCAATGCGGTCATCATTTTTCGGCGCCATCTTTAAAGTAGGAAAGCGAGGTAAACTCATTTCCAACTTGAGAAGCCATTAAATGAAAATAGAGAAAAAATCACAACATACGAGTACATAACAAACAAAAAAAAAAACGAGAGTCGCCCGGCTATGTCCAATTCGCTTTTAATGACGGCCGAGCATGCGAGCGTATGTTGTTTAAAAAGATGCCATTAAATATAGCATACTTCTAGGAGCAATAAAGCTTTTCTTTTTTTGTTGCTTTTGTATTTTCGTTGTTAAAGAAATCAGAACAACAAACTCTCGCAAAAACACACACACACACACTTACACTTACATAAAATTTAAACATTTCTGAATGTGGCACGCTGGAAAATATGCTATAAAAAATTTCAATTCTAAGCTGGTTGCCCTCTTCGCTCCTTCCGCCACTCAGAATTTTTCCGCTTCTTTTGAGTCATTTATCTTCTTGTCAAAGACACCTACACTACTACTTTGCACAGTTCTACATTCAGTTATCCTGTGTGTGTGTGTGTGTGTTGGTGTCCTTGCTCGCACACACAAACACACACAAAGAGTTACTGACGACGCCACCTTTGCTAGCAACAAAAACTACAACAACAACAACTAAGCGTACAACATTGCCACAGAGTGTTAACAACATTCTTCACTTACTTTTCAAAATGACAAACGATAAATTTTTTCAACTGTCATTTAGTGCAGCAGCAGCTGACACAACAGCCACAACAACAACAAACACAACAACAACACTAGACAATATTTTCTAAATACCAGGGATGCAAAAACCTTAATATTACATGCAATTGCTTGAGGAAAATAAACTATTTTGTCTTTTTAAAAAACGTTTCCTCTAATATTTTCTAAAATCGTATCGTAAAAATTACGATATAAAAAATTAAAAAAAAGGTTTCTAATCAAAAAAAATTATCAAAAATTATATTTATCTTCAAATTTCAAATATTTAGTTTATATTTAAATATTTTTTACCATCCCTCGACCTTGGCCATATTTTTACGCTATTTTAGATGTCGCTCTGTATTCATAGTTCTTGTTCTTTGTATTCCCGCATGGTGCATCACTCGTTATTATTTTAGGACCAAACAGAGAAGAGAAAAACCACAATTTACAATTTACGTTGGCAACACTGTTGCCACTTTTTGCAATACTCGCTCGCTCGTTCGCCCGCTTTGCTCAATGTTGTTTGTTTTATTTTTGCTTTATTGTTTTTGCTGTTGTTGTTGGACTACAGACCGACCAACCAGCCGGCACCATTAAATTTTTGCGACTTACCCCTAGACTGGACACTGGAGACAGGACAGGACAGGACACAAGCAGGACAAGACAGGCACTTAAGCACATGCATAAACAATTTATGCGGCTAATATAAAACATTTAATGTCCGGCTATAAAACACAAAATTGAATTTTAGCCCAAGCACAAGTACAAGTGTGCTTTTGTGTTGCTGTGTGTATGAAAGTGTTTACTTGCACATGTATAGAACGTACGCATGTGTGTGTTAGGTAGGACAGAACAAAACAGGAAGAAACCGAGTTTATGTTTGGAAATAAAAGAGAAATAGTCAAAACAGAAAAAAGTCGTAAAAATGAGGCGCTCTAAGTTGTATTTGTAATGTGGCAAACGAGGCGTGAAAATGGGTTAATTTCTCGGATACGTTATTTTTTTCTTATATGACCATTGTGACTAGTTGTGGGTGTAACTTTGAGCTAAGTTAAGGCTCAACACTCAAGTCTATGGTCACAAGAATGCGATCATAAAAATAACCGAAAATGTGAGTTAATGTAACTGGCATTTGTAGTGGAAAAATTTAAGAATAATGTTGGTTGTTTTTACTACAAAATACAGTCTTTTTTAAAGTAACAAATCTAAAATACAAACTTGAAATTTTATTTTGAAGCCAACTGAAGTAAGGCTTCAAATTTGCAAAAGAGGTTTTGGAATTTTTATATATATTATATATATAAAATCGTACAAAATTTATTTTGAAATCATGCTAAAAAAAATGAAGCATATTTCACAGGCACGCACAGTCGCCACTTCATTTAATTTTAATTAATGTGCAAATAAATTGCAACACATACTTTGAGGCCCGTCTCGTTTTTATCATGGAAATTGACCAACAACAACAATATACATATGCAATACATACTGACAAACTTCATGGCAAATGTGCAACTACTAATTATGCAAGCACAACAACAACAACAACCGGAGGCAACAAAACTGCAACATTCGAGAGCAGCGTAAAACATGCAACAAAAAAATACAAAAAAAGTATTGCCTACTTATACGGGCCATGGCGCGCAATTAGGCGTAAATAATGCGAAACAGCACACCAAGCGAAAATTGCACACATTCATACATGCAAGCCTGCACACACACACACACACACACAATCATATAGTTTTGGTGTTGTGCTTAAAATATGTGTGAATGTTTCGGCTGTGTGTGGACACATTTTAATGGATTTGACGACGGTCGTATATGAAAAGAGACAGTCACAATTTGCAGCATAGTTTTAGGATATTTATACAATTGCAATTGCTCTTCAGTGATGATGATAGTCTCAGCAGCAAAGAAACAATCAATAATCGAATTGCAGACTTAAAATTTATTTAAAGCTTTTATTCACATTCTAGAATAACAGGATTTAAATTTTTTTAATATATATTATATATTTATATATAAACGATATATTCCTTCCATAGCGAAAGATAAACATTTCTGCAGCTTGTGAATTGAAACGATTTCTAAATAAAGTTTCTAAAATATTGACTCGAAAGGAACCTTCGCAAAAATCAACACAATTAATTGAACAAATTGAAAAGTAATTGAAAGTTGTTCCACCTTCGAGTGACTACACCCCAATCCCCTTTTATCGGCTCTTGTTTTCACCCACACACACACATAAATGAGCACTCACCGACGTTGTCCATTTTAATTTGAGCACTTTATACAATACACACACACTCACACTTTTCGCTCACATGCCCATATACACAGCAATTTGCGTTGGTATCTTGGTGTGCTATAGAAGCCGAGTGTACAGGGTGCTGTTAACACGATAAATGATGTACGAGTATATCCTGTATTTTTTTTTGTCTTCTCGATAAACAGAAATTTTCTGTAGAGTCGCGTTGTATGAAGCAGAGCGAAGCGAAACCTTTAAATGCACCTCGATTGTGTATTCGTATATGTATATGTGTACATATGCTTGAGTGTGTTTTATGCACATGTGTGAGTGCACGTTTATTGCTTGTTGACGTTTTAAAAAGTAAAATTGAAAAAAGTAAAAGCCAAAGCCAAAGCCAAAGAAAGCAAAAATAAAAAATAAAAAACTGCAGAATGCAAAACAAAACAAAACAAAACAAACAAAAACTCACACTAATTCAAATGTCAGAACGTCACACCAACCAACACAAACACACACACACACACAGCTGCCGCTGCTGCTCAAGTGTGAACAGCACTTTGAAGTGCGCATATATGAGTGTTTGTGAGTGTGCGTGTATGTGTATGTGTGGTTGTAAAAAAAACCCATACTCTCAACTTCATGGCCATTTGCTAGAATTGCCTTTACCGCCGCCTCCTCGTGTCTATTTCTTCTTTCACCTCTTTTGGTCGTTTCTATGATTGAGCAGCTTTCGGTCATTCTAACCAGCAACATTTTACAATTAACTAAATACATAAAATTTTGGTAAATTATTTTCCATTGTGAATTTCGCCGAATTTACATATACATATGCAAGAAAGGATCTTTTTCCAAAAAAATTTTGTCATTATTTCAAAATTATTTGTTGTCAACAAATTTTGACTATATTTGTTTTTTCTTTAAATTTTAATTGTGGAATGGCCGCCAGTGCTCTGAAGTGATGCGATGCGATTCACGTTGGGCTGATGTGATGTAGTGCAGCGGTTGTTAGTGTGATTGGGTGTCGTTGTCACATCTGGTCAACAAGATGGCGCACAGGTTGCCACCAACACAACTAACGTCACTTTTATGTTGCTGCTGTTGTTGTTGTTGTTGTTGTTGTTGTTGTTGTTGTTGTTGTTCGTTTGTAATAAAGGCATTAAGCTGAATTTAATATTCATGCCGCTTGGCGTAGCACTTTTTAGCCACTAACATCATCACTGGCAACAACATACTAACTGTTATTTTTACTACCGTTACTATGTTGGCATTGCTGTCGTCACCACTACCGTTACAAATATTGTTGCTGCCATTTGTAGTCGCTGCAGTAAAAGTGCATTTTTTCATAAACAATTTTTGCAGCTGTAGATGTCGGTATCACTCCTACTCTCCACACACACACACACACGCTCACACACACACATTACATACATAATATAAAGGTGTGTTTGTGTGTGTGTGTTTAGTTGGACCACATGGTAGGATGGTGTTTAATCAATTTTGCATGCAAATTTGCGTGTTGGAAAACTTTTTTCTATTTTCTATATTTTTTTTTTCATTCTATTTGTTGGCCATAACAAAACGCTTTCACATCAATTTGCATAGCGTAATGACATTTGTTGCTGTTGTTGCTGCTGCTGCGCGAAATTATTTTGTGTTATTTTTTTTTGTCTGAGAGCTAATTGCTATAAAATATCTTTTACCTCAGTTGGTTTAAATAATTACAAAGCGAAATGTATTAAAAACACGTTAGCTAAGTTCGTTTAAAGCTTTTAAGAATTTCAAAGCTATTATGAGCTTTATTCTGGTTATAACTTTAAAGCTTTCTAAAGTTTTCATACTCTTAATAACTTAAAATACATTTAAAAAAAGTAATACAATAAACATGTTCTTTAATCAATCTTTAAAGTTTTAAAATATAATAATTTTAAAACTTAAAAGCTTTTTAATGTTAACTTCATTTTTAAAATTTGGAACTTTATATGTTTTTTTAAGAATAAAGTTGACAGGAATTTTTTTATAAACACTTAAAGTTAACATTTGGTTAATCTTCTTGGAGTTAGAACTTGCGTTAAAAATTTCTTTAAAAAGGAGAAAAAGCTCGGCCTAAACTCTGCTATACATATTTTCTAACCTTAAACGAAACAGTTCTTTTATTATATTTAAATAAAAAACATTCAAAATTTAATTTTAATAATTCTAACTAGTTTGATATTTTCAATAGTTGCTAAAACGATTCCACAAAAACTGCGAACCTTTTCATAGCTAAGCTTGTAAGCCACATTTTCTGCCCAAAGCCATTTTCCAAATATTCGCAAAGGAATTTTACTAAATTTATGCAAAAAAAAGAAGAAGAAGAAAGTTGCATACTAAACAAGTTTTTAACGCCATGATTTATCGCAAAAGTATTTGTGAGTCACAGCGGCTGGTGGCAACGGCTGCCAAAAAAGTGTACACACTGGTCGAGTCGAGCGCACATATACATACATTAGAAAATTAAAATTCCCCAACAAAACAAAACAAAGCGAAGCGAAGCGAAGTCGAGGCATGCCAAGCACAACAACAAACGACGACGACAACCGAAATTGATTACAAAATCAGTTGGAAAACTTTTTCGAAACTTTTAACGCCAGCCACGCTTCTCACATAAACATAAACATAAAAAGCCAAACACACATACTCGCACAAAACAAGCAACCCTGACGGAAACAAAACTATTCAATTTAATTCGATTCGGGACATTAAAAAACGGAACGCAACAAAAAAAGGCCCAACCGAAGAGAGAGACAAAATAGAATGGAAAAGAATAGAATAGAATAGAACCGGAAAATACGAATCGACTACAAAAGTGACAAAAAGGATGACAATAAAATGTTTGTCAGAGTTACAAACAATGTTGTCATTTGCTATTAAACGCACACAATAGCGGAAGCAAATCCTCTTTCACAAACACACACACACATGCACACAGATAGGCACACATACATTACACAAAATATTCCACAGTACAAAAACTGGGCAAAATGAAGGAAAATTTCACCAAGATATCAAAAGAAGAAGAAAAAGAAAAAGAAGACAATAGATAAAGCCAAAGAAAATGAAAGAAAAAGAAAAAACAAGACAAAATTGGCTAATACACATTAAGCCAATGGCAAAGACAGAAGGACAGACAATCACACACAAGCAGATAGACAAAAATGTCTGAAGAAACCAACAATAAAAAGTAAAGAAACAGGAAAAGAAGAAGAAGAAGAAATAGAAGACAATAGATTTACGCAAATACTCGTTTGTACGCTCGGGCCGAGGGCGGTGGGGAGGCAGGTAGGGAGGACTTTTCGTGCCACAAATGTAGAAGCCAAAATAGCTGAAAAGACAAATAAGCGGCCAAGTTCAATATGACAAGAAATAAATGAAATGAAAAAAGAAAAGAAAAGAAAACTGCAAGCAAAGAAAATAGAAGCTAAACGTAAAGAACTGAAACTATACAAAAACGAAAACGAAAACAAAAAATGATAAATGACTTGGCTTAGCTTGACTTGGCTTGGTGTGGTTTGGTTCGGTTTGGTTTGGTTTGTCTTGACTGTCGTTGGACTTTTTACATTTGAGCCACTTAACCGTGGGGCAACACTGTACGCAGAGCTTAAATTACGAGCGCAACGTGGTCAAATTGGTGCGAGTATAAACAAATTGGCCGGCGTGGCTATTCATAATGGCCAAAAATGATGAAGTCATTGTTTGTTCAACCAGTCCATGCCTTAAGTTGTTGTTTTTCTTCATTTCTTTTCGATATTTGATTGTAGAAATAAAAGCACAGAATTTACCGTCTCACTTTTATTAAATTTTCAAAGGCGAAGCTTTTTTTTAACCAATGATTTTTAACATTTTTAAAGTATTTTTGCTATAGCGAGATATTGATTTGTCTTAAAGAGACTTCACAGAGTTTAAACATATTTTAAGCTTTTAGATTTTAAAAGCTGTATAAAGCTTTTTGGTATATTCAATATTATTGCACTCTTATGTTCTATAACTTTTAAGTTTTTAAAGCTTTTTTAAAGTTTAATAAAAACTCTGCCTTAATTGTTCCAAAATGTGGCGCTTAAAAAAAAATCGATTTATTTGCCCTTTATTCGCCACTATCAAAATAAATTTTCTGCAATTACGGCCATTTTTACTTTTTTTTTTTACCCGCCCGCCAGAAGAAACAACAAAACAAAACAAAGCAATTGAATCGAATCAAATCGAATCGAATGACTGCTTATAAATAATTATGTACGCTATTTCATTTCATTTCATCGATGATATTAAACTTTTTCTGGGACACCAAACAAACACAAACGATTCAATAAAACACAACAAAAACAAACAAACAAACAAAAAAAAAATAATGAGCACAACAAAAAAGCGCTTTCTTATCGCTTATCAAACAAAGTTAAATCGCTTTTAATATGTCAATGACATAAACAATTTCGACAGCACCGCCAACCGAAACCGAAACTGAAACTTTTTTCTTACTTGTTTTGTTGTGTTTCGCTTCGTTTCGTAGCGATATTCGGTCGATTCGAGTCGTTTGCAATGTATGCCAGCCTAAAAGTATGCCAAATATTTCATTATTTTGCCTTTGTATGTTTGCTTTTGGTTTTTTTTGGTTGGTATAGTTAAGGGGAAGTCGGCGATTTCAGCGATAGTAAATGAAGTTTTTTTGTGGGCTGCGGCTAATGACTGCATTCGCTTTTTTGTAAATCTGTGTTTGTTTATTTGTAAATTTCGTTATACATACATACATAACTATAACTGTATATATTTAAGGTTCAGTGTGACGCTGTTGGAGTTTGTAATTAAATGTCAATTTGACAATATAAAAATATATTTTATAAAGGCACTTTTTTTAGTAGCTACTATTTAGCTACCTTTCCAAAAGTAAGCATATTTTTAGATGCGAGTGAAATTTAATTTCAATTTAAATTAAAGCATTTTACATACAATACAAAAGTGCAGCATGATAAACTCAAACCCCACAAAAGTGTGCATACTTTTTTGGGTTTTAATTTATTGCTTTTGCATTAATTCTACAAGAAATAGAGCATAGTTTCAGGCGCGCGGCTGTAAATTAATGCGAAATGAAATGTAAATTCTCGCTGTGAAAGTTGCCAGCTACGATTTATTTCACTTGTATATTTTATACATTTCCGCGTAATGTATGTATGTACATATATTGTATGTGTATATGTGCATGTATATTGCGCGCATTGCGCTCTACAGTCTGCTCAATTATTTATCAACTTCACACTCACACTATAAGCTGTCATTTTTCAACAGCGCTTACAATTGGCACCTGCGATTTATTATCCTTTGCGGCGCGCGTTTACTCTACACTGAGCGAAACACGAGGTTGATTTATCAGAAAATATTCGTGATCAATTTTTTGAAATCTTTAAATTTGTTGTGGCTTCATTTTTCTGGCTTTCTATTTAAGCTGAAAACGTTTGTCACGCTTTCAAGAGACTTTTGTCTTGATTTTAAATACTCCACCAGATACTGCCGCAGCATGGAACCATCGTATCCACGCTTAAACTTCCGCACTGTGACTTAATTAAAAAAAAACTTAAAAACATAAAAAGGGGAAATTTAAAAAAGAATTTTCTTTTAAGTTTTCATGTGATTTATATGCTAAGTATGTGTTATGCACAAAAGTTTGTGGTTTGCTTTCGAGCTTTTATTTATGGACTCCGTTCGACGCTGACACTGACAACAAAATTTCCCTAACATTTGAGGTTACACTTTACAAATGTGACCTTTAGAGCAGATTTAATTGCAACAACAACAACAACTATACAAAACTGGCAGACAGACAGACAGACAAACAAACAGACAAATGAACAAGTACAAAAATCAGAATTCATGGCAACGCTCCAAGTCCAAAATTTGAATTTTCATGTTCGCTGCCACCAAAGTGAATTGTGAGCGTATTTATTTAATTTGAAATACAAGTTTAGAGTTTTTTTTCATTCTAATAACCGAAAAATATAATTTATGATAACCACTGTGCGTGCGGCACTAATTAATTTGGCAACATATGCAACGAATTGCCGAAAGGCAAAAATGTCAAGGATAACGAGTAAAATTTGAAAGAAGAAGTTTTAGGAGGCCGAAAAAAATATTTAATTATAGGCTGAAAGCATTGCAGAGAGATAATTTAAAGCTTAAAAGCTTTTATATATAAAGCTTGTCTCTAATAACATAGAATTTTATGTCTTTGGTATATTTTATTAAATTACTTTTACATATCAAATTAAACCATCTTGTTTAAGACTGTTGGATTAATTCGTAAAGCTTAAAAGTATCGATTTGAATTGAATTTAGACCTAGTGTAGCTTTAAAGCTTTATTTTAGGAAAAAGCTTCAAATCAATTAAGTATTTTTTAACGCTGGAAAATAGAACATTTTATATTATCAATTCTACTTACAAGTACTCTAAGTCTAAGTATTTGAATTAGATTTAAGCTTAACATTTATATTTTTTTTTTATGTATGCAAAATTTGTTGTTTTAATTAAATGTGATATTTAAATTAAATTTAGTCAATTATTCATTGAATGTTGTTGACATTTTCAGTTAAAGCTGTTACATAAATGTTGTGTGTTTTTTCAGTAATTTCATATTTGATATATACATAAATTTTGTATATATGTAGCCTTATATGTATGTATGTATGTTACTTATCTAGTTGAGAAATTTTAGTTTATAGTATTTATATTTATAACTGCTGTTTTAAATTTATATATATAAAAATAAAATAAAAATAATTGCATACTTATTGGCTATTTCAACTTGAATTGAAATTATATAAATGCAAAAATTAAATAAAACGCCTAGAAGTATGCAATATATTTTCAGAATTGTAAATACGTACATTTGAATAGTATGATATAAAATTGTATGAAGTACAGTAAAGAAAAACATTACTTAACAATATTAAATACAAATTTTAGTCGCTCGCTTAGCTTATTATTATATAGACTAAATATCCAACATTTAGAATATCCTTGAAAATTATTATGATTCTAGAATTTCATGAATTAGCTAGAAAAACAAAAACTTCACATAGCACAAGTTCAGGAATAGTAGAAACCAACCAATTAAATTTGTTGTCTGTCCCATTTAGACCGTGCACTTCCAATACACTTTTTCAAAGTCAAATTCAAAATTTTCATACCCAACGCTCTGGTTCCTACCAATAAAGCAAACGCAATGACATACATACAAATATATATAATTATATAATATAAAGAACCATATCAAGCTTATTTCTCAATCAACCAGCAATTTTCACATTTACCCCGAACCTATCCGGAATACGAATGAATTCCAAATGTTTCAACCTGCTTAGCAAGAGCACACAAACAAAATGCAAACCCAACTAGTTAGCAGTAGTCAAGTTAGTCTAGACGCCTAGACACGAGACTCCTCTCAATGTAAAAATGTTCAGAAAAAAAAACCAAACCCAAACCATACAAATTAAAATCCGTCATTCCTTTTTTAAATGCAAAACACACATACATTCACACACACACACACACATGCATACACACACACAGACACAAAAACAATAATAGACGCAATAAAGTAGACTACGTAAATCGAAGTAAATCAAAAGTTTGGCCGTGGCGTGGTAAATATATGTAGTGAACAATTGTTAAACTTAATAATTTCGTAGTTAATTAACTCCTACCTACACTCCACTCTATTTAATGTAGTCGCTAAATTCTTCTCTCTAACGAAATACCTTAACGCCTAAAAGTCTGCTGACAAAATCTTGTCATTATGATTGGAAAATGTAAATACTTTGCCAAAAAATGCATCGCTGATCACTGATTAGGCGTACTCTCTCTTTTCAATTTAGGTGCTCTCTTTCACACTCCCCCTTTCGCTCTCTCTCTCTCTTTCTCTATCTCTCTTTTCTTACTATTAGTTACCTACGCTATTGCTTAAACGTGCGCCTCTTTCTCTTAACCACTCTTAACTGTTTTACTCTCTCTCTCTCGCTCGCTCGTTAGCTAACATAGTGTAGTCGATAACTCTGTTTCCAACTTAAGCTATCTCCATAACTGATTAGCAATAAACACAAATTTGTATTGTGATAAATATCGATAGTTAAAAATTTAATTGAAATTTTGTCTTAAAAAATAAAGCAACTAATCAAAAAAAAAATAAAGTAATATTTTTTATGTTTCAAAATTTGTTTGATTAAATTCATTTTTCGATTTTTAATCGATGAAATTCTTTTCTTTTTTTCTTCTTTTTTTGATTTATTCTACTTGGATTTTCCGTTTTCAAAACCAAACCAAATCGAATCAAAAATCCAAAAAAAATAAAACCAAATAAACTTTGTTTGTGTCAAATACTCACTGTGAATGACAAAATAAAAAAATCAAATCAAACCAAATCAAATCAAAACACACTCAACTGAATACCAAAATTCCAACACACAATGACAATGACAAAGATGATGTTCCAGGCAAGGTGGACGAAAAGGCGACCCAGCTGCATGCGATCGCCTCGCTGAAGGTACTGCTCGATGCAACGAAACCGCAACGCGGCGGCGCCACAACTTCCGCGGCGAATCACGTCAAGATCAATTTGAAGGAGACAACACTGGCCGATCGTCCCAATGGCAACATCGATACAACCCTGGACTCGGTAAGTGGCAATTTGTTCGAATTGTTTCCTATTCTCGTTTTCTGTTTTCTGTTTTCTGTTTTTCTTTTCTCTCTTTCAAGATTGTTTTTACTTGAACGATAACTTCTTGTGTTCATTGTTTTGCGTTATTAATGAGATATCGATTTAGGCTAACTTTTCACAGCATACTTTTAGGCGATTGAAAGTTTATTTTTTTGAGATAGTATGAAAATTGTTTTACAAGTTTATAAAACAATGAGAAATTCTTAAGCCTTAAGCTTAGACTTAATTTGTTCATCGCCTAAAAGTATGCAACCATATCGACAAGTTTCTTTTCGCTAGTTATAAAATATTAAGCTAACTTACGTATCATTTTCAACTATTCGAGTGGTCCCATAATTACGTCACACACTAACCGCTGCATTTTAATATTAAATTTTTAGTTTCCTTTAAAACGTTTTTAAATCAACAGTTATTTTTCTTGAGTTACAGTTTAGGCGCTCTTAACTGCATTACAAAAGCAAACTACAAACAAAAAGCAAATACAATTTTATATTAATTTTGGAATCAAAAAAAATAGAAACAAAATATTAATTTAAAAAAAATCTTATGAATTTTTAATCCCAGAGATAAGAAAAAAATCTATATATAAACCTGAACTTACGTTTCTCACTTCTCTCAAACTGATTTTAACTGACTTTAACATATTCTCGCGTGCTCTTCCGTGTACATTTTCTCTCTCTCTCTGTCTCTCTCTCTCTCTCTGGACAAATGATATTCGTATTTTTAATTTTTCCCACTAGAATTGAATTTAAATGTTTTTTTATGTAAAAGTTTTTTGTTCTTTAGTGAAAGCGAAAGTCCAGATTATAAACCCAATTTGCCAGCATATGTGTGAGTGTATGTATGTACTCGTATGTGGTATGAGTACATTGAATGTTTGTGTATGTCTATTTGTGTGGGTGTTGAATAATGAATTTATAATTTCTCATTTCAATTTTTTTTTTACATGAAAAACTCTTCAAGTGGAAATTATTTATTTGCAGATTTTTATGTTGTCGACATTTTAATTGTTTCGGCATTTCAGTTGTTGCTTTTGCTGCTGTTGTTGTTGTTGGTGTTGTTCGTTGCAATAATACCAAAACAGAACGGCAACAACAACAAGAGTAACAATAAATGAAATGCATTTTTAAATGGAATACCACAAAAACTCGCGTTTGCATACATCAACATAAACACACACACACACGCACACACACAAACATGTGCACATACAAAATTTTTTATTCAAAGAAAAAACCGCCACGTGATATTTTGCATATGTCTGACGTCCGTTCGTCTGTCTATTTGTCTGTCTGTCTGTCTGTCTGTCTGTCTGTCTTTGAAAATATTTAAATTCAAAAATACAAAAAAAAACCGCGCAACAATTTCTTTTGTACCATGTGCTTTTAATTCCGTATAGTTTATGGCACCCGGCGCTGCTCGCGCTTTCTTTTAATAATTTCTTCACTTAATTTCAGTAATTGTGGGCATAGTATGTGCGCGTGGTAGACTTCCTATAGCCTATCATTCCATGTCTGCCTCTCGCTATAAATGTTCCAAGTTTGACGAAATTCATTCCAGCCTTTATGGCTCGAAAGAGGAATAAACAAAATAAATAAAATAAATAAATAAATAATTCTATTCTATACTTTTTTAAAGTCCTAAACTATCGATTAGATAGCTAAATTAACATTATTGAAAACTTAACGAAGTGCTAAATAGTTTTAAAATAATATATATACAAATTATTGTTAAATATTTTTGTGATTTGCTCACAAGTAACCGGTTCATTCGAATGAGCTTAAATGACATAACAATCATACACAAATATATACAAAACATATAAAAACAAAGACACGAATTCTACATTTTTGATTTTATTTGTTCAACATTAAATTTTACTCGAAGACAAATATTTTATTTACTATATTTAAATAATTGCTGAGCATTTAAATGTCGCCCCCCCCCCACGTACAATCGTAATCGGTAATTAAATATTTAAATGTGTTGGCCTCCGTTGATGTGAGAAATTAAACAAAACTCGATGTGTATTTGTAAACTGTTTTTAATTTCCTCCAACGACGTTTACAAGCTCTGTTCAATCGCTGCAAGTTTGTTATCGTGGGTCAGTGCGTTCCAATTGCCACTTTGTGCCTGTGAAAAACTCAACGAACAGATTGAAATAGAATGAAAATGAAACAACTCTAGAGAAGACACGATAACAAATTTCGATAACAATCCGTTAATCGATTTAACAGAGTGCGTAAACGAAGTCTTTGTTTGTTTGTTTGTGTTTGTTTACTATGAAACTCCATTATTTAACATAAGATGTCTCATTTCTGTTTTATTGGTTTTTATTTTTGGACGATTTGATTTCAGCATTTTATTGCAACGATTATGTGTGACCAAAATATATAAAGAAACTCTCTCCATCCAATATCAATTCATTAAATTAGGTATCAAGTGTTCAACTATTTATTATATACAAAATATATCTACTATATGAAAGCTAAAAAAAAAGAACTAAACCCTCATTCCACTCTTTGTCATTTCTGTGTGTTTGTTTCCGTTTCACTTCACTCCTTTACAGCATATTTTACATTTTAGGTTTTATTTTGGTTTCTTTTAATTTTAAGTTCTTCACTTAACAACGTCGATCTAGACCTGATTCGGAAAAGTCTGCAAGAGAAAAAAAACATATCAATAAAATTAAATAAAAACAATTTTTATATGCAAACAGATTTTTGTTACAACCAACACGAATACTTTTTGCGATGGACAATTTGGAACTTCTCATTTGCTTTGTCTTCTTAGTTTCAAATGCAATTGTATATTCTTTCTTTACTCAAAAAATTTGTTATAAAAGTACTCAATTGAAAGTAGAATCAACTAAACTCGTTCATTTCATGTAATCAGCCGAAAATTTAGCAAATATTTTAGATTCAAATTAAGTTAACAAATTTGGCATTAATTGTACTGAAGTTAAGTTATTTTGGCCACGGCATTTAAGTAAGGCAAAACAGTTTTGGAATATAAATACTTACTAAATCACTTTATGAAGTTACTTGATGCAAGTTTCTACCGAGTGAATCACAGAAAGTCGCGAACTAAACGATAAAAATTAGAACGATAAATTTTGGAACGTTTAAGGAGGGCTTACATTACAGCATCAGAAACATCTTGACAACATCTTTTCGAAAATAATTTGAAAAACCTAAAATCCTTGCTAAACTTTTGCGCTGAAAACCAAATCAAACCATTTCAAGTATTCGCCGACCAAACGCTTCTTTCAGTTTTTGAATTTTTAAGTTTGTAGTTTGCGTGCTTTTCTAATTATACAATAACAACAAACAACTTAAACAAATATTGCAACTTTTCATTTTTATTCTTACTCTTATTATTGTTCTTTCTTATGACAAAGCAAAGCAAAATTTTATAATTTTATTCCAATCAAACGACCAAAAAAAAAACAGATTTTAAGTTTTGTTTAGAAATTTTTATCTTGGCTTCTATAAAGTTTAAAAAGAAAATTCATAATTCCGAGTTGGGCCTATTTTAAGAATACTCTTCACCCGCTCCCCTTCTACAGTCTCTCTCTCTCTCCCTCTATTTGTGTGTGCTGTATAATTCCCACTTTACTCTTTCCCGTGCTGCCCTCGAAACTTTGCCTCTCTTTCACACTCCTTTACTCTTTCATTATTTTAACTATTTATTAACTTACAATAAATCAACAGAACTTTCGTTTAGCATTTGTATGTAACTAATCATTTAAAACTACTTTTAAGTCAAACAGATCTTAATAAATTTCCACATGAAACTTCAGCAATAAATTAACTATTTTTTAAATAAATTTAATCGAAAAAAAATACTTTTTTCATTCTCTTCATCAATTTTCAAAAAAACGAAACGAAAAACGAAACCGAAAAACGAAAATCGAAAATCGAAAAAAACAAATCGAAAATATCAAAAATCGATACGATACGATACGGTATGAAATGAAACGAAACGATACCAAACGAAACGAAACGCATAAAAATGAAACCATTTGAACCGAACCGAATGTGAATGCATTTAAAGCCATCGTTGAGTGGTCGTCGTCATAGCTGGATTGAACAGAGGGTCAAAATTCAGACACGAAAATATAGCATCAAAGTTAGTCTCACAATTTGATTATGTTTTTCTCTTCTCTCTTCTCTTTTATGCTAATTTCTATTGATTTACAACAAAACAAAACAAAACAAAACCAAACCAAAAGTATATTTTCTTTCACTTTATATGAACATTTTTTATTTTATAATTCTAATTTAGTTATAAATCAAAAACCAAAAAAAAAAAGCAACAACTAACCTCTTTTTCGTATATACTAACAAATTGATTTGCTTTATTTAGAAAGTAATTTAGTGCCGCTTTAAATAGAATGCAAACGTAATCAGTTTCCTGTCTTTTAGTTAAGCAAACCAACAACAAAACAAAACAAAACAAAAAACCGAAATATTGTAGTTTAAAGCATTTCTAAAACATGTAAATTTCGTTACACAAATCGGTTACACAATTACAATTAGTCAAACGATTTACTTATCCGATTTTGTTTCTTAGCTCACCCTGCAGTTTGGCTTCCCTTATAAGCGAGCTTTATACTTTAGTATTTTGTTTACAAAATGTTAATTAATTTTTTATATAATTTCCTAATTTTTTTCTACATCTTATCTTAAACTTCAGTCATGTGATCATTTCAATTAAAAGGAATAGTAAAAGTTAAATTTCAAAACTCCAAAAGTCCAGATGTTTACAAATAATTTTGTGTAGTTAGTTTCAAAGAAAACTATTAAAACTAAATGTTGTGGCTTTCAGTGTTGTTGTTTTCATTTTCGCTTTCGTAAGTGGTTAAACTAATTAAATCAATTGTAAATATGTATTATCCATAAAATTGCATTTAACAAATTCATTTATAAACACATTTTAAGTTATTTTTAAGGCATGTCTTGAGCATCGGAATGAATACTTTGCAGAAGTTGAAACATTGATAAATTTTAGCGAAACATTTCAAATATCAGCCGTACTCATATAAACTTGTAACCATCGATTATCGTATTAGTGTGGCCTTATAAATATATCATCACTTTTTTTGTTCGTTTTGTGAAACTTTCCACTGTGTTTCAATATCTTGATATAAAAATATTAATCATATTTGAATGTATTAAATTTATAAGAAATTTGTTTGTTAGTAAACAAAAACAGCTGATTTACGAGGTACAAAATTGTAGGATAAATGGGGTAATGGGCAAAAAACGAGTTTAAATGAATACGACTATTATAAAATTGTAAAATGTCCCAGTTGGCTATTAAAAATGTGCGTCTAAAAAAGTTCACTTCTAACAGTCGGAGCAGTCCGCGTGTCTTTGGAGGAGTACGACACCTTTTTCGGTTGGTCGACTCAATTTTTGAATGCGCAAACGCAATATTCTTAAAGAAGAAGAAGCACCACTTTTTATATTAAAACTATAGCAACGTTTTAAAAGTCGCATACGAGCACATGAGCGAAATATTTTGTAAATCGACGTGTGATATTTTTATTAAAACGATTGCCAAGAGCACGACCTTGCCAAAGTCAATCTACAAACAAACAAACAAACACATAAACAAACAAAAAATCAATTACTTTTGGTTGATTGCATTTGTCGCATATATTTACTGCCAAATGCCATCGTGTCCGGCATGTCCATGCAGGGGGGTCCTCGGCGTACCCTGCAATCAATTGCAATGGCCAAGAAAGAAATTGATGCTAATCGATTTTCTCATTTTTCAATTTTTCTCGGTTATTTTTGTTTTTGTTTTTTGTTTTGTGTGCTTTTTTCTTAATGCTCACAGCTTAACACACTCGTCAGAGTGTTCGGCGTCAAACCCTACCAATGTACCAATTCTATACGTTCCCAACCCCCTCCACTCCGTTGGCGAACGTCGCGTCGCGTTGCGCTACTAAAAATGACAAGTTAACAAACGCCGCCTTCGAAAATAATACATACATACATATATAAAAAAATAAAAACAAGAACAAAAAGACCAGAACTGGAAAAAAGGTTAGAGAAGCTTTGCTGCTGCCGCTGCTGCTTCTGCTGCTGCTCACCAAGGACGTTCGTTCGCTGGCTCGTTCGTTCGTTCGTTCGAGTACGTTTTCTGCAGCTACAGCAATAAATCCCCAATTTCAGTTCTAATTTCTTTGCCAACAAAATCAATTGAACTTTTGCCCATTACATCACGCCCACTTCCCTTACCTACGTTGTACCGAACCACCGAATTCGACCACCTTAACCCTCCAACATGCATCGAGGAGTCTGCTACTACGCCCACACACACACACACACAACCTGCCATGTACAGAAATTAGTAGAACAAACAAGCGACAGCGACAGCAGCAGAAGCCGAAGCAGAAGCAGAAGCAAAGCAGCTTATTTTATTTTTTTGCATCATCGATTTGTGTTAGTGTTTGTGTTTGTTTTATTTTTATTTTATTTTTTTCGTTTCTCGGATTTTTCATCCATGCCATGCCCGAAATAATTTCGTTCACATTTCTCCAATCAATGGGCTAATTCCGCGCTAAACTTTGTGCAAATGTCAGATTTCTCATCGAAAGACTCATAACGAGGATATCAAGAGCCAAACTTCTCGATGTTAATAGGAACATTACGTCTTGAATGTCCACTATAAAATATTAAACAGATCAATTTAAAAGTGGACGGACGGACTGATGGGGTTTCTCTGAGCATCCGGCATCTTCCTTTGGCATGTGTGTGTGTCATATGTGGAAGTACTTACACTGTTTTACAGCCCACATGCTTCCACCTTACCATGCCATGCCTTACCATTACATCCATATAGAGCAAAAAATCAATCACTTTGTACATCAATTTACCTTTTTCTTTTTTTCTTTTTTCCTTTTTTCCTGTTTTTTTTGGCGCATGGCGTGCTGAGCCCACTTACTTCCTTTTCGACTTTTTGTTAAGCGGCAGGAGGCGGAGCCCAGCGTAATGCCTTCCGATTCAATCAGATTGAATTTCATTTGAAGCGAAGGCGCAGATCCACGCCGTACCGTGCCGCGCCGCGCCGCACCGGAGATTTATGTGTTGAAATTTCAGATTTTACATACAATTTAGTGCCGAAAGGTAGACATGTTGGCGCGGCGGCATGTTGCTTGAAAAGGGCATCAACGCCACGCCACGATACGCCAAAGAGAACAACAACAATTTGTTAAAAAAATAAATAAAAAAAGTTTTGAAATTTATCTGCTCAGCGATAGAATTGAGTTAAAGACGGCGCGGCAAGCGAGTGAGTGAGTGAAAGTGCAGGAAGCGTGCGAAATTTATAACTACAAGAAGAAAAATTAATGCCAATGGCACAAGGCATAAGGCACAGGATGCTGGCAGTCGAAGGAAATCAATTCAATAGGGTGAAAATCGAAAATCGAAATTGATAAGGAATGAAATGGAATGGAGTGACTGGAGCATTGGCTAAAGTGGACATGAGAATACATTTTAGTTTTACGAGAATTGCAGATTGGCAACTAAAAAATTCAAAAGAGTTACGAGTTGGTCTCATGTGGAGCTTGGAATTTCCTCAAACTTAAAATGAACAGTCAAACCTTTGCCTGAGCGATCAGCGTTAAAATAGTTAATCTTCCTGAATTCATAATCACATTCAAATAAAAATCGTTTTAGTCAATTTTAACTTAAGGAAAAAATCATTTTCACTAAAATCGCTTTAACCGAACAACGTGTCCAGTCGAACCTTTCCATTGACGCTTTAAGTGCACGAATTACCTTATCGCCGCCGCCGCCTCCGTCGCCGCTGCGACCAAATTCCAAATGTCATTACCAGCGCCAAACAAAAGTTTAATGTCTTTCGTGCGATTAAACTTGTTCTACTTTTTGCGCTTTGGTCACCCACAACCACAACCGCACCAAACAACAACAACAACAAACACACAAGGCCAAAACTACAATAAAATAAAATAAAAACTAAATGACCAAAAAAGTTAAATAAAATAGAAATTGTGTGTCCTTTATTACACGCGATTTTGTCCAAACGAAAAGAAATTGAGAAGATCTCAAATTAAAAAGGGACAAAAGCGGATAGGAAAAAAGAATAAGAAGAACATTCGCGACAGCGACAGGAAGTTATAACCGTTTTTTTTTTTGTTTCTAACAAACAAATGAAAATATATTTAAACAAATTCTTCAATTGTAGAAAAATTTACTTTCTGATAACTTTAAACCAAAACGAAAGCCATTAAAAAATTGTCTCGTCAATTTCAATTGAGCAATTTCGTTGCGCACGAATTTGCATAAAAACAAAAACCAGAAAAAACAACAAAGCCGGCGTAAATTTGCATTAATGCATGCGTCTGTCCGTCCGTCTGTCCGTCTGTCCGGCGTATTAACTCATTTGTCATCGCAATTTAATAGTTTAATAATTCCTACGCGACAAGGACACACGCGCGCGCGCCATTTAAAATGTAATCAATCTCGGGCTAGCTGTGTCGGCGTGTCGACATGTCCGCGTCGCTGTCTGTGTGCGCCTTCAAGTATGCAATTCAATTTCATTTTTATATCGATTTCGATTGCACTGAGTTGCTTTGCTTTGCTTTGCTTTGCTTCGCTTTGCTTTGCGTTAAGTTCAATTTCGCATTACAGTTGCGCTTATTTACTTGTTTTCTTTTCTGCCTCTCTCTCTCTCTCTTTCTCTTCTAGTATAAATAATATCAAATGAGGCACTCTAGTGCCATTTGGCTAACATTTGCGATGACGTTGCTCGACTATGATGACTAATTTTAGTCAGTCAAGTGTATGTGTGTACGAGTATGTATGTATACATATTAATAATCATATTTATTTACATACATATGTATACGAAACACTCAACTCATGCGAGTATATGACTTACATTTATTTAATAGCATTTGTAAATCGCTTTTGACGTTGGTGACAAATGTACCTCAAAAGTAGAGTAGCACAAACATGTTATATCCATCGGATATCGTTACTAAAGTGCGGTATAAGTAAGTAGCGATATTTTGGATGAAATATAATTCCAATTATATCGTTGTGAAGTTAAAAACTTGTCTTCTAATGAATATATTGACCTAATTCCAATTAAATATCCAAGGTCAATATGTTAGCTTGGATTTAGTTAAACAAATGATCATATTTCTTCAATGTCCAATTGGTTAATAATGCCTTTTAACGTATTCACTTAAGCTTAAAGCGATTTTCTAGTGCAAATTGATTCTTATATTAGGTCCGAAAATATTTCGTGGAATTAAAAAAAAATGAAACGAAAAGTAGCTTATTGTGACCTTTATTAATTGAAATATATTCATATTAAAACTATATTTGAAAGATTTTCGGAGATCGTCCCATGCCGCACGCTATGTGTAATAAACAGTATTCCCCGCTTACGTGCCTCTCTTCTTTAGAGCACATTCCGCTTAGGTACACAATTATTGGGAATCGCTTCTTTTTCCAAATTTAACACACAAACTTCCTCTCTTAAGAGCTTTCCCGCTTAAGTGCCTCACCCTCTTACCGACCCACTATTCTTTAATTTTAATAAGAAATTTATCTTAAGTTTTGCCCCTTTAAGTTTACATTTGAAATCGAACAATTTTATTGTGGCTCAATCGCATTTTACTTAATTATTTATTTTAATTGAATAAAAATATTGTTTATTTATGTACCTTGGACACTTAAGCGGGTTTAAATAACTGCATTGAGCTACTTAAGCGGTGTTATAATAATATTTGCTATACTAATAATTGCCTTCAGTTACTTATTCGAAATTTTTATAAGTTTCTAACCAGCTTTAGAACCCACAAATCCGTGCATTTTAGGAAGAGGCAGTTAAGCGGAGAATACTGTAGTCGATTTACAGTCTCCTCGAAAATGTTCACGACAGAAAAATTTTTGAAATTCGGATTGAAAAAAAAAATGTTTCAACTTTCAGCAAATATTCCTCTTGAAAAAGTAGTTTCAGTATATTATTATATTTATTTATATATATATATATATATGTATATATTATTATATATTTATAATTTTAATTGTAAATAAAACGCTCGCTTTATTATAATTTTTACATATTGTATTTGTTGATATTTCTTTTGTTTTTGTAGTACAACAAAAGCACAAAGCATGTTCGACCGCTATTAACAAAACATTTTAGTCTACCCCCCGCCCCCTTTAAACATGTGCTACTAAATACTTAACCACAAATTAAAATTTGAAAATTAAATTAAATAAAAAATAAAAAAACAACCGCCACCCAAAAAAGCTCTTGACGCTGTGAGTGCGAATACAAACAAACTTTTTTATTTATCCGATCAAAAAATTAACAAAATTCAAACACCGAAAAAAGAAGAAAAATAAAGAAACAAAAAAACCTCACCCCAAAATAAGTCGAGAAAAACTTTTAATTTTTATATTGAAATATTTTACTATTTGATTTTCCAAAATTTTCATTTACTCGTAAACTTATTTTCGAAATTTCAAAAACATTTTCGAGAAAACTTTTTCAGTTTTGTTGATTTTTTTCACTCATCACTTTTTGTCAAATACCGAAAACCGCCAAAATTCAAAAATTCAAAAATTCGCAAACAATTTTTTTCTCTCTTTATTTTGAAAAATATTTTTTAAGTACAAAATTTTCGAAATGCAATTTTATTGTTTTTTTTTTTGTTTTGTTTTTGATTTTTCTTTTATTTTTCAATTTTATTCATAATCACACACACACGACGCCATTTTTATGTATCTACAAGTTTCAAATAATATATCTAACTTATGTATGTATAAAAAAAATCCCTTTTGTAAAAATTTTATTTCAAATAATTTTCGAAAACAATTCAATACTTTCTTTAATAAATTTTCTGTACTAATATGTGAATTTTTTTTATTTTCCGCCGAAACAAACAAACAAACAAATAAACGAAATTTTAGACGCAAGATATCGAAGATGAGCCCGAGCCGCTGAGCATGGCCTGGCCCAAAACTGCCCGCAAGCGTCTCACCTACATTTTGGTGGCGCCGCTGCTCATTCCCATGTGGCTGACCCTGCCCGATACGCGTTCGCCGCGCGGCAAAAAATACTTCCCCGTCACGTTTATCGGCTCGATAGTGTGGATAGCCGCCTTCTCGTATCTAATGGTTTGGTGGGCGAACGTCGCCGGCGATACAGCACGCATACCCCCGGAGGTAAGTGGCACGGGCACGGGCACGGAAGTCAGTCCCGCGTGATTTTGCCAAAACTGAAATTTTCAATAAAATTTGTTCACCTTTTCTTGTTTTTGTTTGCAGGTGATGGGCTTAACCTTCCTGGCGGCGGGCACCTCCATACCCGATTTGATAACGTCGGTGATTGTGGCCAGAAAAGGTTTTGGCGATATGGCCGTTTCCAGTTCAGTGGGTAGTAATATTTTCGACGTGACTGTGGGGTAAGCTAAAATTACTTTTTTTTTATTATTTCCGCCTAAAAGTAGACTTAAATTCTATAATTATTTTATTAAGGCTATGAACAAATTTTAATCGGTTACAGAACCGAATGCGCCACTGGAACTATGAACAAATATTGAATCAATTAAAGCATGAATCAATTCAATTAAACCGTTTAGTTTATATTCATAAATCGTTAAGAGATTCCCTTATCAAATAATTTATATTTGAATTTTTTATTTCCCTCAAATAAATTTCAAAATACCTGCGAAATTCTCCAAACGAAGAAGAACCTTCATAATCGATTAAAAAAGTCAAGGAACGAATTTTAAGTTTTGCAATGGGAATTTATTTGGTCATGTCAATTCAAAGAGTTTATTTTATCAATCAATCAATCAATTGATTAAATATTGATCAGCAGTTGAGCTTCACTTCTTCTTGAGCAGAGTCGAGTAGACGGCGGGTGCGGTGTAGGCAACGGGAGCGGCACCATACACGGCAGCTGGAGCAGCGCTATAAACAGCCGGGGCAGCGTTGTAAACAGCTGGGGCAGCGTTGTAAACAGCTGGGGCAGCGTTGTAGACAGCTGGAGCGGCAACATGAGCAGCAGAGTAGCTGGTGTAGGCTGGGGCAGAGGCGCTGTACACCGACGATGTATAGGCGGGCGCCGAGTAGGTGGTATAGGCGGCGGGCAAACCAGCTGCGGCGTATGTTGCCACTGGTCCGGCGGCATAGGTTGCCACTGGTCCAGCTGCGTAGGTCAGCGGTGAGACAATACCAGCCTGAGCGGCGGCGATGAAGAGAGCCAAGCACACGAGGAACTGCAAAATTTGAGAAAATGTTTTAATAAAATTTAACACTTGAACTACACCACGGCGGAATGCTTCCAGCTGATTGCGATTTAGCTTACTTTCATTTTGTTGAGGTTTTTTGGGTTTTTGGGATTGTTGTTCTTTACAAGAAGACTGATGCCAATGGACTGATGTCAATTCCAGCGTTCAGCTCATAATTTATACAATTCTGCAAGTTTCAAAAAATTCATAGCTAAAATTTGAGAATAGAAAAAAAAACATTTTCATGCTTATGGTTCATAAATAACGTTCTTGCTATTTTTTTTTTCTTTTTAATCTTTCCATTACAGAACAATAACAATTTGCAATGACATTACGATATTCCGTCAAGCATCGTACAAGTTCAAGTATTTCTCAGCTATGTACGTACCAAATCCAAAGACGCGATTCCACAATTAAGCGCTGAAACGAGTTTTTGGATTAAACGAGACATGGCAAAGAAAAAAATCAATCAATCGATCGATCGAAAGATTGACCGAAATTTTTCTCATTCATCGCTTGCTCGTTCCGTCAAAGTGGCCGCCGCCGCCACCGCCGACGTGTGCGTGCATTGAACGCGGATGTTTTTTGTTTTTTTCTTCTTGTGCCTTGGCACTGTACTGCGATTCCGCAAGTCCCACACACGATTTAAGCTGTAATCTCATGACGTGCCGAATGGATTAATTTTTATTTGAAATTTTGAAGCGATCTAGTTTGGGCGCGCTTATCACAATAATGACAATTCAAATGTTATACGAGTACATACAAACATGTATACATATGCTACTTTTTAGCTTAGAAAAATTAAAACTTTAGGCATATTTTTGAATTATTACAAGGTAGAAGAATTTTTTAAGCTATATGCAAATACAATATATGCGAAATTCCATTGTTTATTAAAAGTATTATTAAACATTATTTGAAATGTAAAAAAACGCTTTTGAAATTTAAAATTATATCTAAACAAGTTGATCTAATAACCTCTGGCATATGACATTAGTAAAACCTTTGAAAAAATCTGCATTCAGCTAATAAATGCGAACTTTTAAGTATAAAAGACTTCCAGGCAATCCATGACAAAGTCAGCGAATCGAAATGATTTCGCTGAATTGCATTAAGGCTGAAATATAAATTCCATATTTTATGGCAGGTCACACTGCGATGTCGAAAAAATCATTAAAATCGTTATTTCTCTGCACAGTAGCCACTAACATAAAATCTAGCCGGCTCTTAATGCAACAAAATGTTTGTCGAAAATGTTCTCCATTAAACTGAAACTCTAACTTAAACAAAAGCGAATTTTTTAAATAGTTCATCTTAACTTGTATTTTTAGAAGAGCTTAAGAACTTTTACAATAATTTTAAACTGTTTGTTTTATAAAAGAAAAAATAACTACTGTGCATCATTAAAAAAAAATTAAAGAACGAGTACTAGCATTGATACTAAGCCTTTCTGCCCTTGATTGTTCATTAGAGTGTTCACTTTTGGTATCACGAAATCTTTAGTTAATTGCTGACTTCTTTTAGACAAAACTTCGTTTTGAAAATTTGAAAACAAATTTTAATAAATTGTATCTCAACTTTTAGTATGAAAAAACCTGAAGTCAAAATTCTGAGTTCTACCTCGACATACTCGTATGTAAAATGGAAATGGGCTGAAGTGAAATAAAAACCATATTGAAGACAAGAATATTCAGAAACTTAACATTGGTCATGTTAAAAGAACATGCAGACAAAGTTAAAATTGCGAGGAAAAAATTCTATATATAAAAATGTATATTGTATTTAATAGTCACCCTAATGGCCGTCATAAAAAAAGTGTGCATACAAGAGTTGCAGGAGCGGCTTAAGTGCAGGTGGATGTGCTGAAGCAGGCAAAGTGGGCGTATCCATCTATTGGCAAATGCGAATTCAAATCGTTTGCTCACATTTAAAATTTTTGCTGGCATTTAAGAACGCTGCGCTTTCAAAGATTTGAATTGATTTGAATTGAATTGAGTTGAGTTGAGTTGAATTGAGTTGAATCCATGTGTGCGCGCGGGGGACCTCATCATCAATGGCAGCCATTTTGTATGCTTGTATTTATACCTGTGTGCAGGTGCACTTTTTCACAAATGTGAGTGTGTGTAAGTCACTGTCTTATTTTCTCGTATTTCTGCTGGCTTGTGCGTGTGTGTGTGCCCGAGCTAATGGCAGATTTTATGCTTCATGAATGCATTCGTTCGATTTGCATTTGCATTTGGTATCTGCGCATGTGACAGACAAGAATTTGCATTCGAGTTTAATTTAAAATTGAAATTGTAAAATTTATGCATTTAAAAAAGAACGGAACAATAATATGCTTTTACATAGTTTATATGCGTTTGCATATTTTGTGATTTGTTCAAGGTTCATGCATATTTGACGCAATCTCACAAAATAATATTTTATTTTAATTTGTTTTTACGCGCATAACTTGGCGAGAATATTTTAAGCATATTTCATCGCTGAGCATATTTATGGCATATTTTCGTGCATATTTTCGTGCATATTTTCGTGCATATTTCGCAAATATTTCGCCTATATTAAATGCGCATAAAATCGATTTAATAATGAATATTTTGACTCTTCCCGCTATTGACAAACATTAAAATGACATTAGAGCAGCCATTTCGCAGTTGGCATTTGGCAGCATGACGACACGTCGCGTTGCTTTTATCGCTCAAGCCCGCAAAGCATTGCCCAAAATTGTTTGCTAATGACCCTCCTCACTCCTCCAAATGTCTTTTCGAATCGAATTTGGAAATTGGACGTTTTTTTCTTGGTTCCTTCAGCATTGAATTTTAAAGACGATTGTTTCACAGCAATTTGCATAAATTCCCACAACGCCGACAAAAAAAAAACACAGGAGTATTTAATTGTCATAGCGACGACAATATCAGGGAAATTTCGCACGAACCTTTAATTGCCATGAAAATGAAAATGCATTTTTTATGCTCGTAACTCGATGCGCAGCATTTCAATCACTTGATTGCACTTAGCGGAACAATAAGCGAGCGAATTGAATCGAATGTACGCACTCACACACGCACGCACGCTTCATGCCTTTAAAGCTGTTACATGTGTGCAATGTATACACATACATATGCATACATCACAATGACGTCGTTATGGGATTAATATAAGTTAATTAAATCGGTCAGAAAGTAATCACAAAAGTAAATGCAATTGCTGACTGCGTATGTGACATGCATAAATTTTTGAATACACACGCGCAGACATTCGCGAAAGGCACGACACGGCGCGGCTCTGCTTTTTGATGTCAAAATAAAAAAACCTTTTTTTTGCACAGGAAATATAATTTTTTTTTTAAATATTTATAAACTTACTAACCGTATATTGAAAAGCAGAACATTTGCGCCTCAACTCATATTTTTTTCATTTCTTTAAAGTTGAGTCTTAAGCTTTAATCTTTGAAAAGTTTAACCCAAAAAAAAAAAACGCACAATCAATGTCAATATTTGAATAAATTTTAATAAAAACGCCGCACGTTACTTTCTAAGTTTCTCTCTGCAAACTTTTATGTCTCATGTGCATTATGAACAGAAACGAATGCCTTAGAAGCTCTTTCCAAGAAGCTTTTTTTACACCTTTAACCTGGTTTTTTTTTCAAACATTTTTCTTTTCTATGCTCTTTATTCGAAAGTCAAAAACTAATATGAAAGTTTTTTGTTCGGCGCGACACGAAACGGAACGACATGGCAATGCGCTATTATGATGACGGCGACGCTTTTATGAACTTAAATGCAGCTGTGGCTTTCTTTAAGTTCTAGTGCCAACATTCAAGGCAAATAAAATATAAACAACAACTACAACAACAACTGCAACAACAAAACCGGCAAAGTTTTCTAGTCGAGTTGCAAGTTGTAACATGCTGCCCCAGTTGCACTTGCAACAATGCTTAACGTGCTTTTAGGCGCGCACGCACGCACGCACGATGCGATGCGATGCGGGCTAACGCCGTACGAGATGCGAGATGCGAGTAGAACAAAAGAAAAATAAAAGTTGCCACCACTGACTTAGAAAGACAAACCAAAGACAAGCTGAAAGAGCCAAGATGCCGGCGGAACTTTAATGCAGCTGCGGAAAAGCTCTTTAAATTTAAGTTACTGCAGAGAGCGGAGTGCGGCAGCAGCAGAAGTGCTTCTCTCTTGTGTGGATTTAAGAAGCGACGAAAAGTGTGCCGCAGGAATAAAAACAAAATTTCTATGCTCGAAAAAAAACTGCTTACTTTCGAGCTACTATTACGACTCTAGCATATTTCTAGGCGCCTTTCTTGTCTCCAATCTAATTGCAATACTTCATGGGAATTTTTTGTCTGTGAAAAAATGCGGTATCACTCAACTCGCTTTTCATCTGCTCGCACTTAGCATCGAAAAAGTATGCAAAAGAAATACGCAATCAAAATTAAAATTTCTTTGCATATTTTTTTTTTTCGTTTTGGGAGGCAATTGAAAAAGAACACGCTTTAAGCGCAGCATGGACCCAAAAAAAAAACAACTCTACTTGAGGGCAGAGTGCAGCGCTTGGCATTTGCAAATGCCAAATGAAAAATCTCCGAAAAGTATGCAATGTTTTGTATGTGTTCGCACACAAAACGCAAAACGGCAAAAAAAACATAGCTAGCTAGCTGCTATTCTCAAAAGATTATAGCCAAAGAGTAAAGCGAAATTAAATGAAAATTCCATTGCATACACACAGGCGCACACACAATCAAGAGGCACAAGAGCAGACGGCAGAAGATGCTAAACACTGGATATTTGTAACTGACAGCTAAATATGCCAAATGAAGTGAAAATCCAACAACAAAAATAACGACAACAACAAGAACAGAAACAACAAAAGAATACTCCAATTCGGAACTAATAAAACTTGCCAAGAGACAAAACTGCGCCGGATTGTATGCTACGATTTTGTGTGTTTTTTTTCCAGTTTTTCTCTTCTCTCTTTTGGCAACAAAAGGATTTTTCGTTTCAGTACCGGAATAATACATTTTTCTTTTCGATTTGTCTTTATTTATTTTTTCTGTTGTTGTGGACAATTTTTTACATTTGTTTTTTCCTCGCTTAAGAGAAAAAAAAGAAAATTGCATAGATAACCGCATAAATAGAAATAACAAGGATGCCAGAAAATGAAAAATTCATTCGGATGCCGTCGTGACATTTTTTAGTTTTATGCAGCGCGCTCTTATTTTAGGTGACGCCAAAAGAAAAACAACAACTACAACAACAACAAAAACAACAATAGCAAACAATAAAAAAAACACAAAACGTGGAAAAGCAAAACATTTTTGTGGCATGCCAAAAATGAGAATGGAAAAAAAAAACGAAAAGTACGAGTATGACCAAACAAATAAATTGAAAATTGTTTGTCATGTGCGAGTGTGTGTGTTCGTTCGTTCGTGTTATGGGACACAAACAACCGATTTAGCCTCCTCCTACAACAACAACAACAAAAACTCAAAATATATATAAATTCTGATTAAATCTGAAAAACGAACGAACGAACGAACGAAAAAACAACTCCCAAAGTGAAATGAGAATTGTACTTTTGTGTGCACTGGATTTGCTTTGACTGGCGAATTGTTTGGTCATAACTCGCGCACGATTTATTATTCGCTATTTGAATTGAGCGCGGGAGGTTTGTCTGCATTTCGAAAATGTGTATTTTAAAAACGAGATTCGTTTCAATTTCACAATTTGTGCATTTCAGCTCGACAAGTATTTCCTTATTTTATCAAATCTAGGAAAAATAGAAATGGAAATTTGATGCCATTTATTTGATGTGGAAATCCTGCTCTCAGTACGCCTCTCCAAAATGCAAACAACAGTAAATGTGGCGTGGAATTTTAAATGCACTCGCGCAAAGTAATCAGAGCGAATGAAAATATGTCTAGAAGAAATTTAAAGCTCTGCACCATTACAAGTGGAATGGAATAAAACTGGTCTAGAAATAAACATACAGTCGTGTCTGGGTATAGGGAACCAATTATTGCAAGGACTGTTCACTATATCCGGGTTGTTCACTCTTTCAAGGTTGACATTTTTTGTTATTGCGTTCAGAAATTGTCTTCTGGACCGCTTTTGCTATCTGCTTAAAGTTGCTTTCAAAATTTTATTCACTAACCTCCAAATAGTAAAACAAATTTTTAAAAGCATTTCGATTGTTCACTATTTGGAGTATTTCATGTAAAAATTTGGGTGTTCAATATATCGAGGTGTTCACTATATAGGGTGTTCACTATATCGGGGTGTTCACTATACCTAGACACGACTTTATTTAAAATGTTATATCGCGTACTCTGAAGAAGTTTCTTTCAAGTTCAAATAAACAAATGAAATATTTCATATACATATATAAATATTTTGCGAAATTTGTAAATGCATTTCGAATGACACCTAAAACAGTTTTTTTTGCAAAGTTTAAATACAAGTTCATGTCTAGGCAATCGACTCGAAATCACTCCGAGATCTCCGCTGCTGGGCTACCTTTCAAATGTACCCTTCCGCCATTTTTTTGTTTGTTGTTGTTGTTTTTTTTATTTAGCGCCGTAACGCACGCACTCATGCTCACGTGCTTTTGCTGCGGCGCTCTTTATTTCAAATGTGCTCAACGTCATCAGCTACATATGTGTGAGTGCGAGTGTGTGTGTATGTTTGTATGCGTGTGCATGTCATCAGCGTCTTTTGTGTTGTTTTAACCTTGAGCGTTTTTTTTTTCTTCTTTTTTTTCTATTTCAACGTAGTTTCATTTTCCATGTTTTCATTTTTTTTCAAGACTTAAATCGCGCATTTGTTGACATACGCTGGCGGTGGTGGCGGCCATGCTCGAAGAAAAATAAAAAATAAAACGCTTTTAATGTATGCGTACGTTTGTGTTTGTATACGTACGCAGTGCATGTGTATGCGAGTGTGTGTGTGTGTGGGTGTGTGTGCGTGCCTGCCATGTGACAAGTGTTTGTGTGCGTTTTTTTAATGTCAGACCCTTTGAAATTAGGTTAAGTCAACTTCCAGTTGAGATTTACAAAAAGTTTTGCCTCACAGTCGCTTTTCTAAATAAATTCCTGTGATTTATTTACGCGAAATTTAAAGGAGAAACGCAAAAAGTTTCGAACATCGCTTACAGAATTCGCTACTCCAGGGGATACGTACAGTGCCGTGCCGCTGGGGCCTAACATCAAACATTGCCTTCTTGTCAACTTGACTTGAAAAGTTGGGCCTCCTATATGAAATTACTAAATGCCTCTTTAGCTAAATAGAAAGCGCAGATGATAGCGTAATAGAAATTCAAAATAAAAAAAGTTTATTTTTTTTAAACCGTCAGCGGAAGTTGACATTTGCTGCGATGGAATAGAAAAACAACAAACCGAAAAATGAAGAAGAGCAACAGAGAACTAACTTAAACTTAAACTAAAACACAAGCATACATTTGTGCTTGCACCTACACACAAAAACAACAAAAACAACAGCAACAACAACAATAAAATAAAGCCTTCTGCTTCAACCAAACACAAAAGCTAACCTTCACCTCAATTGACGTCGCTCGCTCGCTCGTCGCTGACAAACAAGACGCGGCAGGCATTCTTTAATTTTTTATTTTTTTTAATACATACACATTCACACGCATACTTATAAGCTTGAAATATACTCGTATATATGTATGTACGTTGCCATATTGCAGCATAATTACCGCACATTCATTGCAAAATGATGACGTCGCAAATGATTTTGTCAGACAGACAGACAGATTTGCGCGTTTCATGGTAATTCTTTCCGAATTAAAAGCATTTCAGATTTCGGATTACCAATTTTGTTTTTGGGCGTGACGCTTGGCTAAATTAACGATTACATGTAATGACCCTGAATACACAAATGCAATACACAAGAAAGTATAACTACATGTAAAGGTAATCATTGACCTTAACATTCCAACAAAAAATTTCTTGTACTAAGTTTTAAAATGGCTTCAATACAAAAATTAAATAAATTTCTACAACTTTTATTTGAGGCTTATTTTAAAGAAAATTAGAAAAAGTAAATTTGATTACAATTAAAAATGTTTGAATGATTTTCAAATGTTCGCGCCCAATTAATTACATTTTCTATTCTTCTCTTTCTCACTCCTTCTAACTCTCTCTCTCTCTCTATCTCTCTTTCTGATTTTAGTTTACCCATACCGTGGCTACTATACGGCATCATCTATAGCGCCCCCGTCGAAGTCAATTCGGTGGGCATGGTTTGCTCCATAACGATACTCTTCATGATGCTGATCTTCGTCGTCATTTCGATTGCCTGCTTCCGCTGGAAAATGAACAAAGGACTCGGCTTTACGATGTTTTTATTGTATTTTGCTTTTGTTGCCGTTTCGTTAATGTTCGAATATGATATAATCAATTGTCCAGTGTAAAATGATTCTAGAACAAAATTTAAAACAAACAAAAACAAAAACAAACAAACCCAAAACCAATTCTTAATCATAAGAGAGCTAAACTAAACTAAACAAAAGAACAACAACAACAACAACAATTTGATAACTTAAAGTAATAGACAAAAATAAAAAAAAGAAGATATACTACTTAATTTATATGAAGAAGCTGTACTTTAGTAAACAAACAACAAAATTAAGATAAAGCAAGCAACAAACTCATAAGAGGATGAGAGGAGCGCGCATTATAGCTAGCGAGCACTTCCGTTCTAAACTTAAGCTGCATTTTACTTTATCGACTACTCAAAAACCAAAAAAAGCTCCCGCTCTTTTTCTCCAACTCGACCTAACTCTCTCTCTCTCTCTCTCTGTTTCTCGTTTAATACTCACCATTATTATTAATGCGTTTTAATTTTGTTCTTGTTATATTGTAACTTTTGTTTTTCAAGTAGTTGAATTTAAAATATGTTTTCTTAAAACAAAAATAAAAAAACAATAACAATAACAACAAAAAGCACAAATTTTATTTAAAAAATTGTTTATTTAAGGTAATAGCTACATTAATTCACTTGAAGAGTCATTGAAAAAGCTTTCGAAATTCATAAGGCAAAAGTTTAAAAATTTTAAAGAGAACTAATAAAAACTTTAAATTATTGTGCAGCTTTTAAGCTAAGCTTAAAACTAACAACTTCACATAACTTAAAGCAAAAAAAAAGAAAAAAACTAAAAGCTGTTTAAATCTTTAAGCCTTTAAGCTAGACCATTATGCTTGCAAAGTTTATGACACGATAAAGTAAAAGTTTTGCAATCTGAAAGAGCTTAGCCTAGAAACGAAAAGATAAAGCAAAAGCTACTCTCATTTATTGAAATTGTTTATTTTAATTTTATTATTATTGTTATTAATATCGAATTTTATTTCTTTATTAAATTTTTTTATATTTTTTGTCAGGTCGGTTTTTTTTCTTCAAAATTCTTTCCCAACAAATCTAATTCTACCTAACTAAAAACTCGAAAGCTTTACCAATTAAAAAACAAACAAACAAAAAAGAGAGAACCTAATTGTAATTGAAACTTGACCTTAACCTAAAACCTTAACGTTAAACTTATAAACGAATAAAAAAGTTACTTTATTATTAAATAATTTGCTAAAATGCTTATCCAATTTATAATTATCTTTAACATACACAACCAACAAAATTAATACTTTTAAAAGCTTCGCAGAGCTTTAAGTTACTTTTGAGATTATTAAACCTAACGAGAACAAACAAAAAACAAAAAACAAACCAAAAACAAAAACAAAAACAAAAATTATTTTAACCTTAACATTAAACTTAACTAAAAACAAACAAACAAACAAACAACAACAACAAAAACTAAACGCGTTCATTGGCATATTTATATGTATGTGTAATCCTATTTCTAGCGTAAATTATTTTTGGCTACTTAATTTTTGCCTCAACTTTACTTAAAAACGAACAACAGAAACAACAACAACAACAACAACAAAAAGCAAACAAAAACAAATTCCTAAATTTTGTTTTTCCTTATTCTTCTTCTTCTTTGTGAAGAATCCATAAAATTCTTGGCAAAATTTAAGCAAAATTGCAACAACAACAACCAAATTTGTACAAATTAAGAGACAACCACAAAACAGCAACAAAAATAGTATCTAATTAATTACAAATACAAAAACAACAACATAAAACAATTATATAATAAAATCTATAACTAAGCATTTATGACTTAAAAATAAAAGAAAAAAACTATAAATACATATAAACAACAAAAAACAAAAACAAAAACAAAACTATATGAAAGCAATAATTTATAATGTGAGGCAAAACAAAAACAAAAAACAAAAAATTAATAAATAAAATCTTTAAGGAAATTACTTAAATTTTAACCAAAAACAAAAAATTTAAAAAAACGAAAACAAAAACAAAAATAAAAATAAAATAAAGAAAAGAAAAGAATTTCTTCACAAACTTTAAAACTTAACTATAAAGAAACATACGTATTACTATAATTAACAACAATAACAGCAACAAAAACAACATTTTACTTAATCGTATAATAAGCCTAAACCAAAAAAAAAACTAGAAACAATTTTCATTAAACCAAAAAAAAAAAAACTAAAACATAAAAAAACCTTTTCTCAATTAACCTTTTTTTCGTTTATACATATTTAAACTAATTAATTAAACTAGCTAAAGGCAACAAAAAAAAAGAAAAAGAATAAAGTTACTCTTCCATAAAATTATTGAAAACTAAAACAAACAAACAAACAAACAAAAAACAAAGGAAATCGATAAAACATAAAACATATCTCCCTTCTCTCTTTCTCCTATCTCTGAAAAGTACACAAGAACTTTAAACGAAACGAAACGGAATGGAACGGAATGGAACGGAACTTAAATTGAAAATGAAACTAAATGTAAAAAAGGAAACGGTTTGGAATGTTGCGAATTGAAATGTTTGTTAAAATCACGAAATTAAATGAAATGCAAAAATGTAAAAAATTAGGAGAGAAAAAGAAAAAGCAAAAAGATAAAGAAAAAGATAAAGAAAAAGAAACAGACACAGAAACAAATTATAGCTGAAAATAAAAACAAATTGTTATGGTTATAGAGTTTTAAAGTTGAATAATTGCATAAATTGTTGAAAATTAGTCAAGTTCATAAAAATTAAACAACAAAAACAAAAAACATACATTAAAAATTATTATATGATATTAGAGAAAATATTATAGTTTAACATTGAAATTAATAAATTGTTTGAATAAAAAAAAACATAACAAATATAGTAATCATTTTTTTATTTTATATATATTTTATTTTTTCTTTTTTTCTTTATTGCTTTGTTTAAGGGGAAATAATTTAAACAAATAAGCAAAAACTCAGACGGTAAGAAAAATGGCTTCAAGCGATCGCGCGCATTCAAAATTCAAATTGAGCGAAGTTTCGTGCTCTCACGCGTCACAGTGGCACTCAAATGTTTACTACCCAGTAGACACTTTTCAGCGTTTATATTGTACTTCAAAAAGTTATTTATTTCAATTTAAAAGCTAATAAAGTACGTTTAACATTAACTGTTTAGGTTATGGTTCTATTCAATAGATTTTTAAATATTTCAAATTTAATTGATTACTGTTGAATTTTTCAAAGTTAATCTTGTTGGATTAAGGTTTCAGAATATTTTGTTTGGCATAATTGTCCAAAGAAAATGTTAAACCTAATTCATAATCAAGCGAATGAAACCAGCTTGAGCAATTCAAATTTGAATAGACCTTGCAAATACAAAACTCTCAGTTAAAATCGCAATTTACTACAAATACGAAAAATTAAAATCTCGCCAGCAAAAATTATTTTTTGTTAAATTCGCCACTTTGGCGAAAAAAATAGCTCTCAAAAGGTTTAAAATTTCCCCGTAAAACGTTTTTGTTTGATATTATTTAAGAGAATTTTAATTTCATTATAGTTTCGAATAATGTACCTCTACAAAAAGTTACAAAAAAAAATAAAGAAAAAGCATTGTAGGCAACCCAAAAGCTCTCATCCGCAACTTAACGCAAACGTAAAACAATCTTTAAATCAAACAAAATGTATTAACCACTAGCAAAGTCATTGCAGAAACATCCAAACTTCAGCTTTAAACATAAACATAAACACACTATATACATAGCTTACATGCATACATACGTATATACATACATATGTACATGAAAAGAAAGCTTAACCGAACTCAAACTACTTCAAATATTTTCGCATATAATTTTACACTTGCGCTAAAGTGAAATTCAAAATAACTCGAAAAAGTTGCTATAAATAAAAGCACGACTTCTGCTAGCAAAAGTTTATAGTTTAAAGATTACAGATTAAAGGAAAAATGCACTAAACAAAAAGTTAAAGAAATACTAAATTAACGATTAACGAAAGTGAAGAAGAAGAAAAAAACACTTAATAAGATTAAAAATTTATAAATTGCGTCCGTGTTTAAAAGTTATTATACATTAATATGAGAAATTATTTAAAAGTTTAACATTTTAGGTACGTATTTTACACACATACAAACACACCATAATAGCATAAATTTATAGCAAACAATTTTTACATATACATATGTACATTAAGTTAATTTTTTTGGATTTTAAATATATTTAATGAAACACACACATACGTATTAATGTGTATGTATTTCATATGGAATTCGACTTTGAAACATCATCACGAAGTCTCATGCTTTTAAATTATCGCATTTTTCACACACACACACACACACACACACACACACACACACACACATATATATATTATATACAAAAAAATTCAAATAATTCAAAAATAAAAAAAAATAGTTAACATATTTGTAGACTAAAAGAATAACTTAATTTTTGTACGTGTTATGGTATAAATAAACGTAAACAAAGTTGCCATAAACATGCATCAATAATGAAGACAAAACATTCATGCGCTGTTGCAACGTTTCGTTGTTCTTCAGTGCACTTCAAACTTTTACTTTCGTGTGATCGGTATTTCGTCTGAACTTGTTAGTTTAATTTGTTATTTCTTTTTTTAACTTCAGATTTATCAAACTTTTAGTTTCTATCTTTCAGTTTTTTTCAAAATTCAGCAGTAAATAAAAGAACCTGATTTAAATGTATGCGTTAGTGAAATCTTTGCAAATATATTATTTCCAACGGAATTTGTTTAAAATTTGTTACACTTTAAAAAAGTTTTATTTTGTTTTAAAATATGATGCAATAATTCGATGCGCAATTTAACACATTCATACATAAATATCGATACATACAAACATATATACAAACAAACATAAAAACAAACAAACAAACATACATACAAACATATACAAAAAATTAAAACTGGCAAAAATAAAAGTAAATAAAATACAATACAATACTACAACAAACAAAGAAAAAAGTAAGAAAAATTAAAATTAATTTTAAGTACTTAATACGCTTTTAGCTTTTAAGATTGTATAAAATTTTTTGAATGAAAACATGTTATTACGTATATAAAAAATTTAGTATATTTGAAATATATTCGTAGCATGTAAGTAAAATACGAAAACCTAAAAGAAAACAAGAAAAAATACCAAAACTCGTTTAGCAGAAAAAAACCAAAAAAGAGAATACAAAACGTAGTTAAGCATTTTTTAAAAAGCTAGATTTGGAAAACATGAAAAATCAACATTGATAAAGATATTAACTTTATACATACATTAAACATACAAAAATGAGACAACGCAAATTTCAACTTGGCAAACTCAGTTTAACGAAATGCGTTTATAATATGCATTTATGAGATGACATTTACAACAACAACAACAACAAAAATGGATGATTTTAAATATAATTGGTTGAATAAGCAAAACTTTAAGTTTCATATAAATTACGTACTTACATACTCGTGTATCGATCTAATTCACAGAAAACCAATTCTCCCATATAAAAGGAACCTAACGGAAAAAAGCTGTTGACAAACGGTTCATATATTAAAATTTAAACAGACAATTACTTTCATTGTTTCAAATTTAAGCGTTCTTTAAAATTAGCGCAACTTTGCAAAGCATTGCAACAATTAGATTCATCTCGTTTAATTGAAATTAACGAAAATTGGCAACATCGCATTTGCATTTGAGTGCTTTCAAACTGTACATTTTGTTAACATTTCTTGCAGTAATGCAAAATAAAACTTAAAAAATTTGGAAGTTTAAACTTTATTTCTTGTTAATCAACATTCATAGTTTGGTGTTTTAAGATCCTCTCCAATCGGCAACCAATTGTGAACAAAACAAATGTACCTTAGCAAAAACTTATTTTCCATTTCGTATTATTACAAAAACAAATGGTAAACAAACAAACAAACAAGTATAATTGAATTGGTGAGTTGCAAAAAGTTGTATTTAAAAAGTTTAAAAAGTACTTTAATAAATTAAAAAAAAAAAAAACGAAATAATATAAAATCATCAGAAAAGTTTGTTATACAAAAGAGAAAACAACAAAAATCTAGTTAGTTAAATATAAATGCAAGCAAATTTAAAATGTATTTTAAATAGTCATTACCTTAAAACTATAAACTACTTAAAAACAAACAAAAAATACAACAAAAACGCATAACCTTTAAGCAGACAACGATTAAATAGTCACAATTACTAAAACAAAACAAAGAAATATCAACAAAATTCAACTTACAAACATAAAACAGCAACGACTTAGATCCACATATTGAAAACTAAAGTACTCAATCGCCAACGTAGATAAAGTTTGTATTGAAAAGTTTAAATCATTGCTTGCCCCATAGCCAAAATTCAATAACCATGAATTCGACAATGCTTCTCTCTCTCTCGCTCTCCAGTCAGTTGATTTTAAAATTGTTTTTCCAATGCTTCTAAAAACTTGTATTGTATCTCTTGTTTCAAAGAACTTCTGTTCTTGTTTTGTTGCCCAACGTCTTCAAACAAGCACTTAAAACAAACCAAACAAACAACAACAAAATCAAACAAAGCATCTTAACCAAAATTCGAAAACCAGGCAAAAGCGACAAACAACATGAAACATGTGAATACAAACATGAAACATAATGATAATGTTAACTAGATTTTTAGGACAGTTGAAATTCAAATAAATACATAACATAACACACATTTTTAAATGCTTCAAATTGAGCGAAAAGTTTGATAACAACTATTCAACAAAAAAATATAAAACACAATCACACATACCAAGCGTAGTGCAGTGCAGACAAAACTGTTTGTTTAATATAAAAAATATTAGTGAGGTTGAAAATGATAATTAATTACGTTTTACATTAGGAGAAGAAGAAGAAGCAACAGCAGCAAAAAAAAAAAGAGCAACTCCAAAACAAAAACATAAAGTTAATTAACGTAAATAGAAATGAACAAGCCTTTTGTAAACGAGAGGTTAGCTGAAGCATACAATTGCAACATTTAAATGAAGTAAATACAATAACAATTATTAATACATAATTAATACAAGATTACAAAAATTGAGCAAATTTGTAAAAGAAGAAAATAATTTAAAAGAAATAAATTAAAATTATGTATTTAAAATTTAGACTGTGTGTTGTTTTGTTGATTAATACTAAAAGAAACCAAAAAAGAAATTTATAAACAAAGATAAAAACAATTTATATATTATATATTATTAAATTAAAATTATATATACATATATAAATTATATTTAATACGAAGAACAACAAAAAATTATTAAAGTGCATAAACATATATTATGTACAATTATTATTACACAAATGAAGCGGAGGCGTAAGTAAGATTTGCGTAAATATTTATTACTCTGTTTATTATTATTATTAATTATTATTATTGATTATTTATAATTGATTATTATACTTATAGAACAACAACAAAAATATAAAAAAATAAAACAACAAACAACAATTAAAATACAAATGTTAAAAATGAAATTGTTGTTTGGTAAAACAACAACAACAACAAACAAAAATATAAGCAAATATTATTAAACAACAACAACAAGAAATGAAAACGAGAAATATATAAAATTTATTCCATTCTAAAAGTAAAAGAAATAGACTTACGATCTTATTCAAGTGGCTGAGGTAAGTAATATAATGGAGAACGGGGGTTGAAAGATTCAACAACAGTTTGTTAGGCACTGGAAATTTAGAGAAATTTGCTATACGAGCATGCATGCAAGGGGAAATTTTCCTTTTAATTTTCAATAAAAAAATAAATTCAGTTAAGTTTTACGCCATTATCAAATATTCAACTAAACTCTAGAGACATGCGCGCCAGGTTAGCTCCGGAGTCAGATTCCCATGGGGACCAAATTTTGTATGAATACAATAGTTCAAATGATTTTATTAACATCCTTAAAATAACAGTTACGTTTCTAATTAGCTTACAACTCAATTTTGTTTGTATTTCATAACATAATTATCAAAAATGTAAGTATTAACTAAGGTAAATTTTAACAATCTTCAAAAATGCATTTTTCAAATTTTAACAATATTCTTCGGCGTATTTCATGATTACACGATCGGTAACTTTTTTATACTTAATACAATAGTTAAAAAGCATTGTCAATTGTACAAATAAAAGAAATTAGATAATAAAACGACATATTATGCTTCTGAACTTTTCAGTTGATTTTGAATTTCGGCCAGTATGTCCTGTGGATCTTCGGTTCGCAAATAAGGATTGATTTCCGGTTGCTGTTCAAAGATTACTTCGCCGCGTACGACACGTACTCGCGGTCCAATGGCGCGTGTGCATAGCTTTACCTTGGCACAAGTGGTCGGTCGTAGGTCACGATGCGTCTTCAGGCCGCTTATGCATGAGAAGTGCTTATCGCAGGCATAGCATTTGTAACGTTTCATACCGATATGACGCGAGAGATGCGAGATAAGCGTTTCGCGATGCGTGAAACTCTGCGAGCAAACCTGGACGATAGAAAAAAATACAATACAATACAAATAGATCGTTTTTAAAACAGGCACAATTCAGGGGGGACGGAAACTCTTACCTGACATGTAAACGGACGTTCGCCGGTGTGCGTCCGATGATGAACCGTAACTTGGCCGCGCGTCCGAAAGCGTTTATCGCAATATTTACATTTGTGCGGTAGTTCGCCGGTGTGTATTGTCAGGTGACAATTCCGTGTCGCTGTCGAGTAGAACCATTTGGGGCACTGAGGGCACTTATAGAGCGGCTGGCGACTGCAATCGGCGCGCACATGATCAGTAAGCATTGTTTTCGACGAGCACATCCGTCCACATTTTGCGCAAGTAAATACTTTTTTTAATCTTTCCCCACATTTCAATGCGGACATTTTGATGGGCTCGCTGGCAGCGATGGTGCTATCAAACTTTAAGGATTCGGTGGGCTCTACCTTTACGTTCTGTGGTACAGGTGCGACTTCAACTTCAGCGACACTTCCCAAGCTGTCGTTAACCTTACAAGGTCGCATTTCCACAGTAAGCTTCTCTAATGTTTCGCCGCAAATGTTGTGGATTTTCACCAAATGTCCTAAAAATGCGTGTTTCTGCTTATACTGCATTGGACAGAGCGGACAAATCCAAATATAACTGTATTCAGGATGAAGTGCGCGTGCCTCCAATAATTCAGCAGGATCCACTTGGTCCGCAACGTGTACGTAAAGTGACTTTGGTCTGGCGCTAGAGTTATTAGTTGCTTGCGCCGAATCAAATTGTTGAAGTTGAAATTGATCCTGCTGCTGTTTCGAGTCACGTATGCTAGACTCCTCAAGCGCACGAATCTGTTGCAGCATATTATCAATTACTTTGCGCTTTTCTGGTATACTCTCAATTACGTGCAGCACATCATTCGGTAGAGTTAATATTTTTTGCTCATTTTGTTCAGCTTTTTGACGAACTTGCGCTAAAAGCTTTTGCAAATCTTGTGCATCGATGGTAGTGTCCGTGTGCAATGAGCTCAATGAGACTGTGACCAGGGGCGGACTGAGTGTGGGTGCGGAGACAGTGGGCGCGGAAATAGTCTCCTCTGGCATTTTGACAACAGTTATGCCGCGATTACTCAAAAGCTTTTTCGTTTCTTCATCGGAAGCTTTAGGCTGTGAACAAATCAATGAACCAACGTAACTTGTTGGAGAGGTCGAAGTTTGTGGCATTGACACAGATGCAGATATGCAGGATGAAACCGAAGATTCCGTTGAGCTTTTCATTATTAAAACCTGCTTCGGCGGAACCGCCGCAATTGAGCCACGAAAATTGGGTTTTGATAGCGCCGACAAGAGTTGCTCTGAGGGCATGGCTATGGGCTTGGACTGCGGCTGCTGCTGTGTTTGTGGATTTTTTATAAGCGGTAGACGTACAAGTTTCGTATTTGGCGCTAGTTTAACGACTTTCAAGCCTTGCAAATTGATCGAACTGATCGATTGGCTCAGATTTACTTTAACATTTCCATTAAGCATTTGTAGTGGACGTGACGTCGTCGGCGTCGTTGATGCGTTGGGCGGTGTTTTAACGTCGGTGTGGTTTTTACTGTTAATTATCTGTGGCTTTGATTTTAACGAAGGCAGACGCAAATGCCGCAAGCTATTTAAATAACTTTCCCTGGTCGAAGTTGAGGATGCAAGCGCGTAAGACTTAGACGGCATGGCTAATGACTGTTTCAATAAACTGGGCATCTTATTCAGCTCACAATTTGGTTCGGTTTTAATTTCAATCTCAGAATCTTTCTGATTCACTTTCTTTTTAATAAAAAATGGTTCAATTTGTGCAAGTGGATCACTTGGCTGCCCCTCCACCATCTTCGTAATGTCATCGTCGATCGGCTCCTGCTTTATTTCGATATTTGTGTTGAGTTTTGGAATAATTTTCGCTACAAAAGTAAAACATATTACATTAATTTTTCGCGGTTAAACTTGGTTTAATAATTTTATTTTTTAATACTCAACGCTACACGTAAATAATAGTAAACATATTTTAAATTCTACAAGTTTGTTGTAACAAAAAAATACAAGGCCATCTCTATACTAACTCACCTTCAATTTCCAGCATGCGCTCACACAAGTTAAGTTTCCCCTTTGATTTTCTTTTTGCTGTAGAGTATTAAATTTACGAATCACAAATTAAATTCCCAATAAAAATTACAAGTAACATAAAATTTTACAAAATAATGTTAGACATAACTCACCAGTTTTCACAAATTGTGCATCGTTAGACGTTTCACGCATTTTCCGAGCTAAAATTTAGAAATTGATGAAAATTTACATAAAGAAATAAAAAAAAAAACCATTTCAATATAAATAAACTTACGACTGATGGGATCTTCATAGACGGTGTTCGACTGGGGCTCTTGATGTATCTGCATGTGTACGGCCAATTCGTTGACTGTTGAACAAGCGTAACTGCAAATCTGTAAGAGAAAGCAAACAACGAATTGTTTAATATTTGTGAAAAAAATAAATTTCGGTCGGAAAGTGTTAAGCTTCGATTCGGAGTGAATTTAAATTACCAAACATTTGATCGTGCGATGGTTAAGCATCTGATGAATGTCCAATTGTGATTTGCGAGCAAACCTTAGTGCCGGACAATGGGCGCAAACGAGGGTCCGAACTTTGAATTTAGGGGATTCCGGTACCGGAGGAGCTTTAGCGAACTAGAAAATTAATAAAAGAGATTAATAAAATTTTCAAATAAAAACTGTTTTAAAAAAATTTAATTACATTTTTTAATCTAAGACCGGCAATGAAAACTCGCTCATCCTCTGATTTAAAATCGGCAGCATTTACTGTTATAATATCATCCTGCTCGGCGACAATTTTAAAAGGATTCAATTGCTCCGGCATAGCATTGTTATAATCCGCAAATTGCGGTTCTTCGCATTCGACTGAAAATTAGAAAAACAAATTAAATAAATTTGATTATATTAAAAAAAAAAATTTAACCTAACAAATTCTTATAATAAATAAAAAAATTCGAAATTATTTGAATTTCGTTAAAAAAATATTTAAAATTTGAATATTAGATATTTCAAATTATTAAATATATTACGCAGAATTCAAAATCTCTTCATTTAGCCCTAAAAAAAACACTTTGCTTTTCTCTCTTTCTCTTTCGATCAGGCTCAAAACAAAACGTCAAAAAATCACCGTGATCTAAAATCTAGAATCTTGCTGTATCTGTATGCGCGTAAGAGCATATACAAAAATAAAAATCACAACGCAAAAAGGAACCTAAAAAATTAAATAACTGCCCGATCTACCCCGTGCAATCGATCAGTCGACCTTTAAAGCGCACAGGTAGAAAGAAAAATTCCGAAACACCAACACAATTCTAGATCGAAATATTTCTGAAAATTCAAAATTAAATTTACTCACTTTTCATATGCAAAGGTGCAGTCGCATCGTACTCCTTTGTTGTTTCCTGTTCGATGGCAGCTTCCTGCGCTGTCGTCGCCTCATCTTCATCAAAATCCATTGGCTCCTCCTTGATTTTAACCGCTGCATGCTCCATTGTTAACAGATTCCGATGTTATTTAAATTGATTGCATACACAGGATGTAAGACATGCACAGACGACGCGTGCAACAAAGGCGGAGGGGCAACAAAGCAACAGTTAAATTAAAAGAAATATTACTGTACAATTTTCAACAAAGTTAAACCGCGAGAAAAACTAGAAACTCCGATCTTGCAAACGGCAAAAAAACAACTACAGAGCGCGAACGAAAGAGCGCATGAATTTACGAATTTCAATTCAAAAAAGAATCAGTGCTGACACCATCATCTTCAGAGTTGCCAACCACCGAATCGAACTGAAGAAGATGATGGCAGGAGTTCACTCATGATACAAGAATACCGGTAGGTTTAGTAGCTGATGTTTATGAAATCGACACCCATAATATGTAATAAACAGTAATACCATATTTTCAGCTAAAAATCCGGTGAAAAGTAGCAACTGACAGATTGGAATTTTTAAAGTAACGGAACATTTATTTTCTTTTGTTGTCATTTTCAATTTATTCAAATTGAGTTTATTCAAAGTGCCTGCGGTATGATTTTTCTGAAAATAAATATTGTTTTTAATTATATTGATATTTGAGACTTTAAGAGCTTGAAATCTTGTTTGTTCCGGGTAAAATTTTAAATATTATGTACAAATTCATCCAATAATATATGAACATATAATATTTGATTCTATTTATTCCCCTATGTTAAAAATAGCACACACATATCTCTCCAAAATGCCTCAAAATATAAAAATCCCACAAATGGTTTTTATCACAATCCATCGAGGTGTCAGTTTTTTTTTCGAATTTGACATTTTATGGGTGTTTCCATCTATATATTGAACGTCAGCTACTTAACCTACCGGTATTCTTGTATCATGGAGTTCACTAATAAGTTGCACTTATTTTTACTTGGCAGCACTGGTCGTGCTCAGCCGCCGAAGAATTTCATCAGCTCAGCATTTTTCTCTGGCTTGACGTTTCGAAAAAAAAACAATTCGCAAAAAAAATTCTTGGAGAAAAAAATAAAAACATTTTTATATATTTAATTTAAGTGCAAGTAAATATAAATAAAAAATGAGTAACAGTGGCGATTCCCAGCAATATTTAAACGAATTAATGCGCGACCACGAAGATGATGAAATGGTGGACTCTGGTATGTAGTCGAGTTACAAAAAGCTAAAACTACATGTGATGTCAATTTTGAAAATTTGTAATACAATTTTATGCAGATGACTCGGACAACAAGGCCAGCGGAGGCTGTGGTTATATGCTGCGTGAACAGGATCGCTTTCTGCCTATATGCAATATCATTAAAATCATGAAAGTGCCCGTTCCGGACAATGGCAAAATTGCAAAAGACGCACGGGAATGCATTCAGGAATGCGTCTCGGAGTTTATTTCGTTTATAACGTCAGAAGCGATCGAACGAAGCATTGCGGAAAATCGTAAAACTGTCAACGGCGACGATTTGTTGTACGCATTTGCGAATTTGGGCTTTGACAACTACGTGGAACCGCTGTCCGTCTATTTACACAAGTTTCGAGAGGTTTGAAATATGCCCAAACGAGAAGAGAACAATATTAATTTTTAACGATGCTCTTCTTTGTTTTTTCAGTCCACCAAGTCTGATCGTAATTTGTACAATGAGGCGCAGCTGCTGCAAGAAGATTCATCCTCGAGTGATATTCGTAAGACCTGAGAGAAAACGCTGAAAATGTGTTCTTCTTATTTTATTCCTCTCACATTTGCTAAATTCAATTTCCTTCCACACATCATCAAAAACTCATAAACAAAACTACAACAACATAACACTGAACATATCCAACGAATCAGCAACAACATCAACCACAACAAAAACAAAGTTACAATTATAATTTAGCTTATTTTCAAACATATATTTTGTTAAAATTTTTAACCTACATTTAAGTTATCTTTTGTTTAGTCTTAAGTATTGAAAACTTTTGTAAATAATTTCCAAATTATGCTCTAAATTAGTTTAATTCACAAACCAAAATCCAAAAACCAATTTTCAACAGCATCGAATGGCAGTCAGCCACAACAAAAACAACAGCAGCAGCAGCAACAACAAGCAGTAAAAACAGCGCCCCATTCCTTGACAACTGCCACTGCCGCACCAGTCTATTCCGCGCTAAAAGTATACGAAATAACCGAACAGAATGGCGGCAGCATCAACAACAACCAGCCGCAAAGCATCAGCATTACGCCAACTCTAGCCACAAGCGTAGTAAACAGTGGCGCAGACGGTTCTTCGGCGTTGCGTCGTTCGGTGCGCCTTTCAACACGCCCTCAACTGCCCATAATTACAACAGTGGCGAATGATACGCCCGGTATGATGTGTTCCGAGCAACAGTTGCTCTTTTTCGATGCCGACGAACTACAGCAGCATGTGCTGCAGCAGCAACAACAACAGCAGCTGCTGTCACAAAGCGGCGTCACAAATTATTTGCACATGTAAAATTCACGCATACGAAATTGTGTTGGAATTCGAACTGGAAATGTACATTTATTGAATTTATTATAATTTAGAGTGTATCATTTAACTGTAGTTTATAATTTATAAAGTTGAAAATTTACTTATGTAAACTTCATTTACTAAAGTTAGTTATAGAAAAGTTTTTGTAAAACTTTCGTGTATTGAGTTTGTATGCAGAAGTTTCAGAAAATAGTTATGTTTAAAATATCTTTTATATGCAATTATATTGTGTACAAACAAATAAAAGGGATTTGTTTCTTTAAACTGCAAATAGCTGAAATAGCTGGGTAAAAATTTTGTTTTTCATTGTTAGTCTTTCTTTAAAGCGAGCGTATATATTCGAAGCGTATCTTTTCGGAGACAATTATTAAATAAAGATAATCCAATACAGTTAATAAACAGTGAGTGAATCAATCTTATATAAACGTAAAAAGCTCTTCAGCAACACAAATGTCGATCGTTTTTGTTTTTTTTTGAACGTATTTCAAATTATATGCTTGCTTTTTCGTTTTTTGAGCATTTTGGTTGGTAATTTGTGTATAGTTGATAATTTCAATATATTTTCGAATATCTGAAAGAAATAAACTATTAAAACTTGCTTTTATTGCTTATAAATTTTATTGATTTATTTTTGTATTTAAAACATAGGTTATTTATTTATTTATTATGTTTATATAGTTATATTTTTAATTTTACATCGATTAACACAAATATTGTTTTTACGTAACTATTTAGACAATTAATATGTGTGCGATAATTTTTGTTTGTTTTGTTTTTGTTTTATGGCATCTAGTGCTTAAAATTCTGTGGCAATAAGATAAACTCAACTCAACACAATTCGAGTTGCATCGTTTTTCGTTAACACCACAGAAGTACTACTACAAGTAAATGATAAATGGAAGCAAGCATCAAATGCAATAAATTTGGTTTTAAATTAAAATTTCAAATTAGTCAACGATTTCGAAAAGAAACCAACCACAAAATTATTGAATATAAAAATTTGGCTACTCTGAGCTGAATATTAAAAACTTTTGAATAAATATAACAAGTACTTTTAAAAAAAATAATTTTTTTTATAGAATTCAACAGTTTTGAAACGAAATTATTGAAATCCTAAGAAAAGGAAATTAATACAAAAATAAAATGCCTGAATGGTTAAAAATTTGTTGTCTGTTGTAAAAGTAAAACAGAGCAAACATTTTTTTCATAGCGATATTGAAATGTACGATATTGGGTAAGATTTTGTTCGATTCAAAATACATGCAGTTAAAATATATATGTAGTGTATATGAGTAATATATAGGAAGATTATGGCTTAAAATCTAATTAATATTTGTTGTTTTTATCTATTATACTTTTTTAGATAATACGATTTCACACTATTTTCTTTTGTTCTCTGGTAGTTATATAGGAATTTTTGTTTTGGGCAAAAAAATTGATAAAAGTGTGTGTGACATGGCGAAATGAATTTTTAACTTAATATTATTAAGAAAAACACTCAAAATATAACAATTACAAAAACATATTAAAAACTTCAATGACAGGCATGACAAACAAAAATATAAAAGCTTAAAAACTAATAAAACAATTTTGTAAAACTTCAAAAAAGTTTGATATTTTCTTTTTGAAAATAATAAAAGGAATCAATAAAAACTTGAGGGAGCTTCCAAAGCTTAAAAACTTTATAAGAAAAAAATTGATTAATACTTGAAAGCGCTTTCCAAACTTGAAAACGTAAAGAATTGAATGTTAAAACAAAAACATTTTACAATTCGAAACAGATACTAAATAATATTAAATTTTTTTTTAACTCAAAGCATCTTTAAATTTTAATTGCTTCTGTATTAAAATTTTACCAGAAAACATTTATCAAACCAAAAAAAAACTAAAATAATTTACTTTGCTTTTTTCAAAATTGAGCCTAATTACAGCAGTTTTCTACGCAATGCCGTAGTCGCCCAGCACTATCAATCCAGCTGCAACAGCATATCGTCTTCATCTTCGTCATCAACGCCAGCACCGTCAGAATGCCAAGCGGCCATTTCATCGTCATCGTCCTCGTCGTCATCATCATCCAAATCAATAACATCCGCAATGACACCGCTGCTGCCACCACCGGCAGCGACAACATTATCCCCAACAACAAATGTACTTTGCGGTAGCATCTGTCGCGCCTCAAACTCGGCATAATATGTGTCGTCCTCAATGTCCATATCGGCGCTAATATCAGCGTCCATGGTCAATGTATTAATGGTACTGACGCTGGTGCGCAAACTGCTGTTATCGTCATAGCTGGGCGTGCTGGGCGCTCCCTTAGCGGCGCTTGTGATCGCCGTAGTCTGTGTCTGTGTGCTGAACGAGGCCGTATTCTGGAATATATTCGGATCGGCGTGAGCCAATTGTAGAGTCGGTACTGCTTCCGTATGTAGTCGCCCCTGGCGCATGCAGGACGGTTCGAAGTGTTTGGGGCACAACTTAAAGTTAGGATTTTTCGACAACTTTTTGTCGTAGTCGATTTTGAGATTGTGACACCATTTTACGCACAAGTTTCGATTGTCGGGAAACTTATATAGGTGCTGCGTCGCATGACAGGTGCGTACGATGCATTTGTTCACAAAGATCGCTGCGCCCAAACGCTTTTCTTTTGGAACGGCGGCAACAGCGGCAGCGGTTGTTGCTTTGGGTCCCAGCAGCAGCATAGGTTTAACACCGGGTTTTAGGAGGGCGCCCATAAAACTATCGCCAGTAAAGTGGGCGCTGCAGATTTTTTTATCCTTAATGCGATAGAGACCCTCATCGATGTTTAAAATTTGACACCACGCTTTGTAAGTGTCGCCTGGATACAAATTAAAAGTTGTATTATTTAAATTTGTTTCTTAAAAACAAAAACATTAGAACTCACCCTTTGGAAAACTGTAAAAATTCACACCGTCCAAACTCTTCTTGCGCCCACAATGCGGCAGACAGCACTTCAATTCCGCTTCGGCTGGACGCTCTACTTTGTGAATTTCTCCACTGGAATGGCCCAAATGTAGTGTTGGCACCGCCCAAACGCGCAAACTGTGACCGCCAATGCAGGATGGCTCAAAATGAGAACTGCACACTTGATAAGCGCCATCGACATATTTGCGCGGATCGATTTTGAGATTAAAACACCACTTGGTGAAGAGCTCAAAGTCTTCGGGGAACTTGGAGAACAGTTTAATGGAATGCATGGCGCTCGTGTTGTGGCACTGCGGAACGCTACAAGCGATTGCAGTGGCGGCGGAAGATGACGACACCGCCGACACACTCGACGAGACAACTTGCTGCAGAATTCGCGATGGTAGTGGTTTCGGTGGAGCGGTCCCAATCATTGAAATGGGCTTAGGTTGTTCGGGCAAATGCAGCGTCGGTATAGCAGTATTGCGAAGTTTGCCCTTTACCACCTTGTTAAAGCAAGCTGGCTCGAAATGTGCACCACAGACGCCGATTTCGTCATGTTTTGTAGGCACGTAAGCGATGCGTGTCTGTTCCACCCAAATTTTTATGAAATTTTGATTATCGGGAAATGGAAAAATGTCAAATGCTTGACGCAACGTGCAGCCAGCAACATGACAACGTATCGCAGTTCGTGGCGGTGGCCGCGGCGCCTGTGGAGATTCTCTAATTTTTTGCACAGTCGGAGAAAGAGTTGTGCTCTGCTTCGGCACCAAGTTTTCAAAGCTATTTTTGTAAAGATCTGATGTATGCGAGTGACCCAAATTCAGGGTTGGTATTGCACCACGCGTCAACTGCTTGATACGTTTGTTTACCAAATGCGGTTCAAAGTGTTCGCTGCAAATGAGCGTCCGATTGACACTACGTCCAGTATAGCTCATACGTAGATTGTGTTCCCATTTGGAGAGCAAATCAGGTGCGGTGGGCGGCCGATACAAACGTATATCAGAAGTACGCGCGCGTTTACAATGCGGCAGGCAGCAGTGTGTTGCTTCATATTTGTAGGTGCCGGGCATAAAGTTGGACGATGATCCGCCGCCATCGCTTAACTGGAGCAGCGATCCAACGGATTCAGAAGCGTTAGAATTGTCATAGTTGAGGTCCAGACGCATGCGTTTTACCATTGGTACAATCAGTTCCTCTTCTTCTTCATCTCCTTCCTGTTCTGCCTCCACCTCCTCTTCTTTTTCTTCCTCCTCGTCCTCCTCTTCAGCCGCTAAGACCCCAACGTCGTCGTCGTCGTCTTTGTCGTCATTTTCTTCAATTTCACTAAAGCCAGGTGCGTCTTTCACTGTTGTTGTTGTTGGTTTTGCCATTTTGACTGATTTCGATTTTCCTTTAGGCGCACATTGCGCTTCGTATTGTTCGCGTGCATTTTCATTGGTAAACAGTGCAGTGGGCGTATTATCACCCAAATTTAACGTTGGCAACGCCCATTTGAAAATCTGGTTTATATACTTTCGGTTTTCCTGGAAGCACTGCTTCTCGAAATGATCACTACAAATAAGGTATTTCCACGGACGTACGGCATCGTATTTAATCCGTAAATTGTGTTCCCATTTCTCTTGCTGGTCGATAGTTTTCGGGAATCCGTATGTTTTTATTTGGTCCTTCTTTTGACTCTTTTGACAGTGGATAAGCGAGCATTTCTTATATCCAGATTTAATTTCATTGTAGTTGTGAACGGTGTTGGCGCTAGTAGAACTGTAGTGAGAAAAGAAGATAAATTTTGATTTCAAATTATTTCAAATACTAAAAAAACTACTTACCTTTCGATTCCAAGCTGCATCGTTGCAATATTTGCTACAGGAGGTACGCTCATCGATCGCAGCTCATTTGTCTTAACCTTGCGACCTAAACGTAAAGTTGGCACAGCGTACTCGTGCAGTCGATTATTGGCGCTGTCAAAAGCATCCTCAACGAAATGCAATTCACAAATATTGTAATCCCATGGACGCGCAGCATCGTATTCCATTTTAAGATTGAACAGCCACTTGAAAAGAACCTTCTTACTTTGCGGAAATCTGAAGAATCGAGTTTCATCATCGCGATAATGACTACGTACACAATTTCGCACACAACAAGTAACGGTTGCTGTTGTCTCCGTATCGCGATCATCCTCTACCTCATCATCATCATCATCGATATGTGCACCGCCACGGTTCGTGTGAATGTTCTGATAAATATTTACATCGTCATGGCCCAAGTGTAGGGTCGGCAGTGAGCCGAATCGTAGTTGTAACTTTGTACCGTAGTAGCACTTCTGCTCGAAGTGTCGACTGCAGATACGTGTGTGAAAGTTACTATCACCAGTGACATTCGGTTCTAGGCGACAATTGTACATCCACTTGCGCTGTAATATACCGTTAAGCGGTAGCTTATGCAGACGCATATTTTCAGGATCAAGGCGACGCCCGCACGTAGCTATAGCACAGATAAGATGAGAACTAGAAGAGCGCACTGACTTTTTGTCGTTGGTTGAAGATTGCGCCGTCAATTCAAGGTCCAAGTTGTCTGTGACATTGTCATTGTCATCATCCTGCAGCGACAGCAAACTCAGTTCATTTTGTGTAGAAACACCATCGTTGGTGGTGGTATCAACTGCTTCCATTGACAGTTCATTGCCGGTGGCTATAAAATCGTTTTCGTGTATTGTTGCTGGTCGATTTGGACCCAGATGTAAAGTTGGCATGGTACCAACTCGAAAACGTGTTCGTCGACTTGGAAGCCAACAATTGGGCTCAAAGTGTCGACTACATATCCGGAATTTCCAACGCAAATTCTTATCGAATCGAAGTTGTGTATTATGTGCCCATTTCTGAAAGGCATCCATATTAATTGGAAATTTATGCATCATAATGTCTTTTTGCCCTTTATGACTTGAACAGCCAATAATTCGACAGCAGTTACTATTTTCCAAAGTGGTCATCGGTGTGGTCACTGCTTCTATGCGATTTACTTCCAATGTGACGTTTAGTACCTGCTCTGCTGGCTTCAAAGAAATTGAGTTTTCAATTTCACTTTCGTTTAATGTTTCATTGTGAGTTAAATCGTCTTCGACTTCATCTTCGTTCATTTCCCAATGTTCATTGTCATCTTCCGCATCTGCCTGAAGCGTTCTTAAGTTCAGTTCTTTAGTTTTTGTTGTCTTCGTTTTACTGGCGATAAATACATTTTCATAAATTTTTGGTGGTCTATTTGGGCCCAGATTTAAAGTTGGCATTGTTCCCATGCGGAAGCGGGGTTTCGCACTAGGGAAAAAACAATCCGGTTCAAAATGACGACCGCAAATGCGAAATTTCCAGCGAAAGTTTATATCAGCTTTTAATTGTGTATTGTGAACCCATTTCTGAAAATCTTTTTCAATCTTTGGAAACTTGTGCATTGTAATGCCTTCTGCGCCTACGAAACTCCAGCATCCAACCACTCGACAATGACGTGTTGTTTTTGATATTTTAGGTAGCGGGCTTGTTGTTGTTAATTTTCGATCCATTACAACTTTTTTGATGCTGTCAACTGATTCGTCGCCAAGTTCGACGACTTCGTTTGTCTCCAGGTTCATATCTGAGCAGTCGTCTGTAAAAACTTCTCCTTCGGCGTTTTCAAGCGGAAGCAAACTTTGCTCATTTAGCGAGGATGTATCAGCAGGATTGTTTTCTTCATCTGTCCTAGCCGATTTTTTCAAACGTTTCTTAATGCCTCCATCAAGTTCAAAATTGTTTTCGTAAATCATTGTTGGCCTATTTGGACCTAGATATAAGGTTGGCATTGTGCCATGACGAAAACGTGGCGGTTGATGTTTTAACCAGCATTCCGACGCAAAATGACGATTGCAAATTCGATATTTCCAAAGTGATTTCTTTTCAGCTTTACACTGAGTGTTATGCGCCCACATTTGAAACACATTGTCATGCAAGGGAAATTTATGCATCGTTATGCCTTTTTGGGCCGTATGACTTTTACAGCCAATAATACGGCAATGATTGCTGCTGACTTTTTGAGCTGCTGGTGATATGGCTCGTTCAATGCTTTCTACTTCCATCATATCTTTTAGCATTGATGTAGCATTTCTCTTTGACTTTCTGCTGGATACTGGATACTCTATGGATTGAGTTGTGTCATTTAAGGTTTCATCGCCTATAGCTTCGATATCATCTTGGGTTTTCCATTCATTTGGTACTTCCTCGGTTAAACTGTCAATTTTACTTGTGGGATTCTGAAATAAATCCGGTGTTTCATGTCCTAGCAAGAGAGTTGGCACCGCCCAACTGCGCAGCCGCTTGTTTATACAATATTTCTCAAAATGTAAGGCACACACACGTGCATTAAAGGCTTTGCGTGATGTGAGCTGGGTATTATAAAGCCATTTATTAAGCATTTCCGTATCGCGTGGGAATTGAAAAAGTAGCATCGTGGTAGATGGTAATTTCTCCTCTAGTTTGGCATTTTCGCAACTGGATATACAGCATTTCATACTGATGGAGTAGTCAGGGTTGTTAAAGATTTCAACGCTATCGTCGTGTGGTAATTTTAGCGTTGGTATAGCCCAATTTTTAATACGCTTGGATGATTCCGCATAACAATCACTTTCGAAATGATCCGCGCACACCTTAAAAATGTAGCGACGATCATCATCAAAAGTAATTCGCGTATTATGACACCATTTTTCCATTAATTCACGATTGTAGGGAAATTGAAAGAGTTTAATTGAACTTATTATCTGGCTGTTATTGCAGGTTGGTACAGAGCAAGTTAAGCTTCGGATGCGAGACATATTTGAGACAAACGTGTAGTCAGAACTTAATTTATCGAGACATGCGGTTATACTCGATTTATGAGCATCGTCCACGTTTTCGAATGACTCTTGTACATTTTTTAAATGCATTAAGTTTTTGTCATAGGTAAGTTTAAAGTGTATAGCGCAAAGTCTTAACTCCTCAGATTTATTGTTTGATAAACCGATGCTTCTCAGCCATTCTCTTTTTAAAGTTTCCAGTTGTGGTAATGCAAAGCCTTTGACCTTTGTCTTTTCAAGTTCGATGCACTCGGAGTAACAACATTTAGTGTCGTTGGTTTCTGTTAAAGACGTATCTGCATTAGTAGAAGCTGCTGCCTTACGCTTTGATTTACACAACAGCATTTCCTGATTCATATGGTAGATCTCATCATCTTCATGACCCAGTTTTAATGTGGGTATAGAACCGAATTTCAGGCGTCCATGTTCGTAGCAATAACTCTCAAAATGTTCGGAACAGACTTTATAATTGTGCATGACTTCCGACTTTGCCGGCAACTTTAGATTGTGAAGCCACTTATCGATAAGCGAACGTAATTTAGGGAATTGACTCAACTGCACTTGATTTTCCGATTTCGATTTTCCACATTTTGCTACACAACAGCGAACAATTACTTCCGGCTTCTCAAACGAATCGGGATTTTCAAATATATCAATATCCATATGACCCAGGAGTAGAGTGGGTATCGCACGTAGAAGAAGTCGTCCACCGCCAAAACAACGTGATTCAAAATGCATATTACATATGCGTAGTTGATGACAGTCTTCAGACGACAATTTGAGATTGTGACACCATTTAGTGAGTACCTCAGCATTTTCTGGAAATTTAAAAAATTTTACATTATCTGCCGACTTTGTGTGCTTACAATTCGGTACACCACAGTGCTGAGCTTCAACTTGAAGGCTCTGTGTTGATTCATTCTTTTCGACGTCATTTCGTTGCATTTCACTACGATGAATGTCTTCGTCATTATGACCCAACTTCAGTGTAGGTATCGATCCGAAATTTAAGCGAAATCCATTGAAACAATTCTCTTCAAAATGCTCGCTACAAATTTGAAAACAATATCGGGCCGCTTGGTGTTTATAATGTTTACAATTTTCCGCCCATTTTTGCAGGAGCAATCCCTTTCTGGGGTATTTGTAAAGATGCACGCCATCCTTTTTCGATTTCAAACAGGATATTATGGCGCAATAATTACTGCGCACATATTTAATTTCACCGCATTCCTTTTCCTCTGGATGATATTTATGTAGTTGTTTTGGATTTTCAAATATTTTATCGGTGTGACCAAGTTCCAGAGTTGGTATAGCCCATGGTCGCGGTTTTGTCTTGCCTAGTGTGTGTGGCTCAAAGTGTTCACTGCAAATTTTTGAATTTAAGGCTTCTGCAATAGATGTACGCGTATTTTGGATCCATTTTTCACGAAGCCATGAAATTTTTGGAAAACCAAACAGTTGTACAGCTTCAGCTGTATCTTCGGTTAAAGATTTATGGTGGCAAGTTGGTATGCAACAGCTGTGTAACATATCACGACTATGATGAACTGATGATGTAGATTGAGATTCATCATGTCTCGACAACTTAAGTTTAGGTTTCTCCGTTGGTTTAAATTGTGGATTTTCATAAATCATATCTGAATGACCTAAGTTTAAAGTGGGTAACGCCCAGGGTTGTAGTTTCTTTAAACGAATACAGCCAGCTTCAAAATGTTCGTTGCAGATTTTACCATTTTCCAACTGGTTCACGTTGTTCAAATTGTGTCTCCACTTTTCCAACATATCACTATCATCACTTGGAAAAGAAAATAGACGCACATGATGTAAACGGCGAATTTTGCCACAATTTGGCAAGCTGCATTGCTCAGATTGCATTTTCTTTTTCTTCATCCTTGGATTTGGAAAGATGTCCGTTTCATTGTGGCCAAGATCCAGCGTTGGAATGGCAAATTTAAACAGTTTTTTTCCAACGACACGTTTTTCGAAATGTAATGTACAAATGCGAGCATTACGGCATGTATCTGCATCCATGCGAATATTGTGCACCCACTTCTGATATAGATCCTCTAATTTCGGGAACGTATACAGCTTAATACCGGCATCAACGTCGCGAGTCTGCCGACAGGATGAAATACAGCAAGTATTGAAAAAGGTTTCACTTTCAGGATTTTGAAATAGATCAACACTTTCTGAATTCAATTTGAGTGTTGGTACAGCCCATGCATGCAAGTGCTGTTTGTGCCCTATGCAAAACGGTTCAAAATGGCTGGAACAGATTTTCAAAGTTTTACTTTCGCATGGATTTATTTTTAAATTGTGAGACCATTGTTCGAGAATGTCATTTTCACGCGGAAAATTAAAAAATTTAACTTCTGTCCCTGTAGTTGTACAGTTTTCAACACAACAACGAAGATGTTTTTCTACATTTACCAAATGCGGGAAAATATCATCATTATGATTAAGTCGAAGAGTCGGCACGGCTCCCGCACGAAGACGTGCATTGCCTGAACAGGCATCCTCAAAATGTAAACCACAAACGCGATATAAATGACGACGATTTATATCGACAATGGTTTTAGTGTTTTGTTGCCATTTTTCGCAAAGCTCTTGATTCGTTGGAAACTGGTAGAGTTTGATGTTGTGGGTGTAATTTGTATTACAACCGTCTACACAACAGTTAAATCGTTTAATAAATGATGTATTACATAGTTTTTCATAATTATTATTTAGTTTATCATCGGGTGGAGCAGTAGTCTCTGAAGATGTTTCTTGTTGTTCTATGTTGTTAGCAACGCCATGATAAGCCTGCATAAAGTGTAGCGCGCATAATTTGCTCTTATTAGTCACCGTCTGTGGCACCAAGTCTACTTTTAAAAACGCACACCAGCTGCGTCGCAATTCCTCATTTACGGGTAATGCAAAAAGTTTCATATTTAAAACGGTGTCAACATTGCAGTCGGTCACAACACATTTAAGGGCTTTCGGTGTAGCCTCATCTACTTGTTTTTTAATGCGCTTGCCGCTATTGTTAAGCAGCTTAAGATTGTTGCGGAAGATATTTTCATCACTATGACCCAACTTTAGCGTAGGAATGGCTCCAGATTTTAAATGCATCTTGCCTTTGCATGCATCTTCGAAATGGTCGTCACACACTTTGTACGTGTTTATAACTTTACTGCACGACTTTTGTTTGAGATTATGCATCCAGGTCATATATAGAGTACGATTTTTTGGGAAACTATTCATGCGAATGCCATCTTCTTGCTTTGATTTGCCGCAACCGGGTACACAGCAAGTTACATTGAACGTCAATAATGGTTTATCACTTAATACAGTATTCTGATATAGTGCCACACTTTCTTTAGAATGGCCTAGCATTAAAGTAGGTACAGCCAACTCATGTAGTTTCATTTTGGTAATACAATTTGCTTCAAAATGAAGATTACAAATTTTATAGTCCAAACAAGTTTCAGCTGACAACTGCAGGTTATTACACCATTTCTTAAGTAGTTCGTGATCTTTTGGGAATGGATAAATTCTCACACGATCAATTGTCACGGAACGCTTACACGTTGGCAGAGAACACCACAGCAGGCTGGTCGTCGACTCATCGTCCACATCAACTTTTAAAGCAGCAGAGTCAGAACTATCAAGCCCCAAATGTAAAGTAGGTACTGCATTTATTTTAAGTCTATCATCCTCAGTAAAACAGTTTGCCTCAAAGTGTCGCCGGCACACACGATATTCTCGTCGCGTTGCTATGTACGCATTTATTTTGGTGTTCTGAGCCCATTTTCGCAAAATTGCGCCACGTTTTGGAAAGTTGAAATGATCATGCAATTCAACTGCATCACAGCCTATGATGCAACATTTAAAATTGTTTTGTTCTTTTCGTCTATGTGAAGGATTTTCGTAGATATGCTCATTATGCCCTAAGTTAAGTGTTGGTAATGCCCATGGGCGTGGTCCACGCCTGCACAAGGAGTGCTTTTCAAAATGCTCCGAGCAAATACGACGGTTTCCCATTTGTTTAGTGTTGTAACGCCACTTGCTCGCCAGTACTTGATTTCGCCGCGGAAAGGCAAACATATTTACATTATTTTTTCGTCTCGTCTTACCACAAGTTTTTATACAACAACGCGACATCGGGTTTTTTCTTTGCTGAGAAGCATTTGATTTAACACCTAATTTCTTTTTAAGCTTCGTGGGATTACGGTGCAGCGGTGCTTCGGAGTGCCCTAAGTTTAGTGTTGGTATAGCCCATGGACGCAGGCGTTTAGAAGCTATACTACGAGCCTCAAAATGTTTTTTGCATATACGATAACGAGTGTACCATTTCAGTTCTAGTTTAAGGTTATCACACCACTTTTTACTAAGTTCAGAATGTTTTGGGAATCCAAAAAGAGCAGGATATTCATAGTTGGTGGTGCTTTCGCAGTCAGCTACGCTGCAAGACTTATTTCCCTGTATCACATAGTCTGTTGTAAATTTGGAGTTGTTGTGTATTGGCTTATCATCATCTGGCGTCAAATTCAATGTAGGTAATGCATCAGGAGCTAACTTTGTCTTTCCCATAGTAGATGGTTCAAAGTGTGCGTCACAAACTCGCCGTCCAGTAATAGTTGTGTACTCAATGGGTAACCTCAGATTATCGCACCATTTCTTAAGTAAGTCCTCATTTTTTGGAAAACCGAAGCTGTGCCAATTTTGATCCGTCGGTTTCTTTCTACGGCAATGTTTGAGGCAACAAATCCGAAAAACCGAATGGCTCAACTTTTCAGCGTAATATGACGAGGAATTGGTATCACTATTGATGATTTCTGGATTGTCATCTTCATTCAGGTTTGCTGTCGATTGTTGAGTCACATTTTTTTCTTTATTTGTTGACTGTGGTGTTTTATTTTTATCTTTATTAACTAAAGTTGTTGACTGGGCTTCATCTTTGAAATCTGTGTCGTTGCTGTTTGCATGCTGCAATATATTATTGTGTCCTAGATTAAGTGTCGGTACTGTTCCTGGCAATAAACGATGATTTTTGGTTATCATGTTTAAATTAAAATGTTCGATACACACGCGTCCAACGCAGTCTTCAAGACGTAGTTTCAAATTATCACACCATTGTCGAAGTAGTTCTTTGTCTTTTGGAAACCCAAATGTGGTCAGATGATGACCTGGTGTCTTTTCTTTGCGACAATGTTTAAGACAACAAATGGGCGCACAGTTGTTTACAGGCTTATCTCTCAAGCTATGTGTTATTACCTTCGAAATGTCTTTGTTTTTCTTTGTCAGCTCCTTTACTTTATCAAACGTTGTTTCCTTGTCGAATTTCGATGAAGCAACTGTTTCATTGCTTTTCACTTCAGACTCTTCATTGTCAGTGGCCACCAATTTGGTTTTTAATTCTACGTCGGTTTCTACTTCTTCTGTTTCTTCCTCATCATCGGTAGCACATAGATCAAAACTTTTTTCAAATGTTTGAGACTCTTCAAAACTATTGTCTTGCTCTGTAGACGTGGAACTATTTAGAGTCTGCTTTATGTTTTGTATTAAAAAATCATTCGTGTACTTAAGCTCCGCTTCGTGTCCTAAATTAAGTGTCGGTACAGCGCCAAATTTAAGCTTGCGATTGCCCATTACTTCGACATCAAAATGCTCTACGCATACTCGTCCCTTACAGTCTTCAGGTGTTAACTTCAAATTGTCACACCACTTTTCTAATAATTCTTCACTTTTCGGAAAACCAAAAGTTCGCAGATTGTTCTCTGCAGTTCGTTTATTTCCACAGTGCGATAGAGCGCAAATCGAAGTAAAAGAATTAGATGATAATTTTGATTCTACAAGTTTGGGTTGCACAAGTTTTGGATTATCGTAGATAACATCGGAGTGTCCTAACTGCATGGTAGGTATGGCCCAAGAAAATAATTGTTTGTCATTAAAGCAGCGTTTGTGAAAATGAGTATTACAAATTCGAGGATGCTTCTTAGTAACAACTAAAGGCAACTGTAAGTTGTGACACCATTTCTTAACCATCACCGGTCCCGTTGGAAAGTCTAACAAACGCACACCATGCGACAAACGGCTCTTCTGACAACTGGGAACACAACACTTAATTGAATCCAACGATTTTTTTATTTTAACTTTCTCCACCTTAGGTTCATCTTCTTCGGCTCTTACTTCAGCATTTAGATGTATATCAGCTTCGTTATGCCCCAAATTAAGGGTAGGTAATGCCCAAGATCGCAAACGTGTATTGCCATAGCAATTGCGTTCAAAATGTTGCTCACACAGCTTAAACAGTGGACACTGTTCACGCTCCAAACGCAGATTATAGGCCCATTTAGCCAATAGCGCCTCATCCGTGGGAAAGTTGAACAGTTTAATTGACGGATCATCGTCTGTTCGCTCACGACCACAGTTGGCGACGCAACACTTCAATGCCACAGGTCCCAGCAATCGACGTTCCAAAGATAGTAAATTAGGGTTTTGATGGATCTTATCTGGTTCATCATGATTTAAGTGCAGCGTTGGTATGGACCACGAACGCAGACGTTGTGTTTCAGTAAGACAATTATCCTCGAAATGCAACGAACATACTTTATTCAAGTAACGACGATGTTCATCCACTTCTATGCCCGTGTTAAAACTCCACTTTTCGATAAGCTCACGACTGTATGGAAATTGAAAGAGTTTGTGGTCACTCAACTGGGATGTTACGCAACCGCGGACACTGCATTGTACGCTGCGTAGTATTAGAGAATTACAACAGCGTTCGTTGGCAAGGTTGAGTGCTTGCAGTGCTGTGTCCAGTTCGGGATAGTCTTTTACCAAAATGCTAGTAGCTTCTAATGTAGCATCGTAAATTTGCATGAAATGCAGACCACAAACTTTTGGCGAGGATTTCTCGAATTCAGCTAGTAGCTCATTTTTGTCAACCTGCATATTTTGACACCAGAGTTCAAATAGTTGCTTATGTTTGACAGATGGTAAGTCATACGTTTCTTTGAGCACCGTTTTTGAAGCAGTACACGATGGATAGGAACACTTTGCATCGACTTCAGTAAACGAATCGGGTAAAATTGTCTCAGAGTTGTGGTCATCTTCATCGACTTCTTCATCACCATTACCTTCATCATTTGCAAGAGAAGGATCTCCAGCAACGACGGCAGACTTTTGTCTGCCAAACAGTGAACTTTGAATCTGTTCAGGTTTGACTTGATATAGATCACTAGTGTCGTCATGACCCAAGTTAAGTGTTGGAATAGCACCATTATTCAAACGTGTCTTTCCCACGCAAATATCTTCGAAATGATCATTACAGATCTTGTAATTCTCTCGCTTTTTGAAATCCAAATAGTCCAATTTAAGATTGTGCTTCCAACGTCGAAAACTCTTGCTATTCTTTGGAAAACTATTCATTTGTGCTTCATCGTACTTTCGCGTTTTGCCGCAGGTTGGCACGCAGCACTTAAATAGTACCTCCGAGACGTAACGTTCATCTGGTTTCGGGTTTGCAATTAGTTCAATATCAGCATCTTCGTGTCCCAAAGCCAATGTGGGTATAGACCATTTAAAGAGTAGCTTCGAACCAATACAGTCCGCTTCAAAGTGACGATTACAAATACGCACACCCTGGCAATCGACCGGATTCATTTTAAGATTGTTACACCATTTCCAGAGCAGATCTTCATCGTCGCACGGAAATTTAAAAAGACGCACATTTTCGGTTTCTTTGATGGCATCACAACCGTTGACGCAACACTGCATTTCCGCAAAGCTTTGTGCTTCGTTCGGAAATGGATCTTTAACTTCGGGATCTAAATTAAGCGTAGGAATGGCTCCGGGACATAGACGACGCGAACCAAAGGAGTGTGGTTCAAAATGACTGGAACAGACACGATATTGTGCACGTACCGCTTGAGAAGTGGACTGCCGAGTATTGTGGCCCCATTTTCGAAGAAAGCCGCGATTATGAGGATACCTAAAGAGCTGTACCCCATCAACGCGCGTTTTTCGACACGACGCTATGATACAAACGCGTTGAAGACGCATCTTTGCGAGCTTGAGTTGCGGTGGATTTTGATAAATCTTATAGCCGGGTGGTGTGTTTAAATTTAGCGTTGGCACCGATTTATGCATGGGACATTTTTTCGTTAAAACATGCGGCTCAAAGTGCGCCGAACAAATTCGACGGTGCGAACTTCCTACCATCGGGAGTTGGATATTGTGACACCATTTCGCCAACATATTTCGATGAAGAGTGGGTAGCCTAAAGAGCTGCACGTTGTCTTGGCTACGTGTCTTACCACAATGTGACAAGCAGCATCGCGGCAACCACGTTTTAACCATATTGAGATTAAGATGGTACTTGTACACTCGCTCTTTTTTGATTTTAATCTTTTTATTAATGACCAGTACAGGCTCTGGATTTTCAAAGAGATTTTCGACATTGTTCGCAAGATTCAATGTGGGTATGGCCCACGTATGTAATTTCTTAGTAATGCAATGCGACTCAAAATGTAGGTTACATATGCGCAACACGGGCAATACATCAACATCTAATTGCAGATTGTGCGACCACTTTGCGAGTACTTCAGCATCTTCTGGCATGCGATACAGCTTTATGTCATCCACTTGAGGATTACGTTTACACGTATGAACGCAACATTCACCTTCTTCGTCACCGATATTAGGAGCGCTGGGTTTTGCATAAAGCTCAGCGACTTCGGCTTCTGTTGGCAGTTCGTGTACGACATCAGGAAAGCCAAGATTAAGCGTTGGTACGGCCCATCTTTCTAAACGTTTGTTGCGCAAGCATCGGTCTTCGAAATGCATCTCACAGATGGCATCATTAAAAAGCCTCGATCCATCCGGCACCGGTTTTCGTAGATTCTGACACCATTTCTCCAGGGGAATGGGTTTTGATGGGAAACGATGCAAGTTTGCATGATCACGATCACGATTGCGTCTACATATTTGAACACAACAGGTTTCGCGAATGTTTAGTTTTTTGATGACTTCGGGATTCCGATAAATGTCCGGATCATCATGTCCCAAATTGAGCGTAGGCACAGCAAAAGGACGCATGCAACCGCCGATACAAAAAGACTCAAAATGTGCACTGCAAATGCGTACAGCTTTGTGCAGAGAGGCGGCATCCAACTTAAGATTGTGGCACCATTTTTCCAAATGTTCGGGTCGTCTGGGTAGGGTGTGTAACGTTACATTGTCGATATTGCGATTACGCTTGCAGCTCGGCACAAAACACACATCAATGGAATCGTATAGGTTTGGGGTTGACGTCGAAGCACTAGAAGTAGTGTAATTAGTTGGCGAAACTGGAGGATAATTTAGCGGTGTATTATGGAAGTTGTACATCTTTGCGGTAGATGGTGGTGGAGGCGGTGGTGGAGTGTACAGCTCATTCTCGTAAATGTTAAAGGTGTCGTTGTGACCAAGATTAAGTGTAGGTACAGCACCTGCGATATTTTGTTAACCAAATAAATATATTAAAAATGGATTGTAATTTTTAAGACTGTAAGGTGAGTTTTAAAAAATTAAATTTAAGTGTAAAATAAAAGTAACCATGAAATAATAAATTGTAAAAAAAATACCTGGCGACAGCTTGCGCAAACCCAAAGCCTCCTTAACAAAATGGGCACTACAAATCTTATGGTTCTTGCCACGATAAACCTCCGGTTCAAGGCGTAGATTATAGCACCAGCGTTGTAACATGGTCTCGTCGCGTGGAAAACGATAAAGCGATAAATTAAAATCAGAAGAACGCGTCCGCCGACAATGCGACAGGCAGCATTTCTTTTCCTCCAAATAGAGAACGCCAGGATTGTCGTGTATTTTGCCAAAGGGCGTACCTAAGTGAAGCGTTGGCACTGCCCATGGCTTGAGACGAAACTTGCCAAAGCAACGCTCCTCAAAGTGGCGGCCGCAAAAGTGACGTGGTTCGCGACAATAAACCGGAAGACGAGCGTTTTGGCACCATTTAATCAAAGTTTTCGTTTCTTTCGGAAAATTATAGAATTTAATGTTGCATGCAGCACGTTCACTGCTGCAACCGGGCATACTGCAGCGCGCCAATTCACTGCCACCTGCAAATGCGTTCGTATGTTCGCGATTCTGATACAAATTGGCGACATCATCGTGACCCAAATTAAAAGTTGGCACAGCCCAATAGCAAAGCGAATAACGATTGATGCACCGCTTCGGAAAGTGCAGACTGCAAATGCGAAAGTTTTCCAAATTCCCTGGCGGATTAGTCGACATTTTGAGATTGTGCAGCCACTGGTGCAGATATTTCTCGTCTTTGGGAAATTCAAAAAATTGTAGTGTGGGACTGGTACTTTTGCAAACGCCACATTTGGGTACACAGCACTGTGCGTCTTCATCGGAAACATTATCCATCGCAGCGATAATGCGTGATGGCTCGATTGGGACGAGTTGTGGGGTAACGATGCTGCTGCTATTGCTACTGGCGGACAAATTGGATATGTTAAATATGTTGTTGTTGTTGCTATTATGTTGGCGTTGATGTTGTTGTTGTTGTAATTGTTGTTGCTGCTGCTGTCGTTGATACTCGACGGTATTGTAGTGCAGTGGAGGCGGCTGCGACAGCGACAGAGCGTTATGCACACTACTGCCGCCACCGCTGCTGGTGTAGGAATCATTTGTAAAGTCATTAAAATTGTGCTCATAATCACTTGGATAAAAATCCGGTTCAGTTTTAAACTCGGTTTTAATTGGATGCGGTATTTGGAAGTTGCTGTTGTGGTGTATATTAATGGGGGCACCACCGCCACCAGTTGAATAGTTATTTTGCGGCTGGTAGAGTCGATCGTTAGCGAAGGGCGCAAAATTGTTTATCGAGGGCACTGGAAAAAATTCATTATTTTGATTAAACAAATTATTTAATTAAACAATGCTTTAAATTTTTAACAAACAAAAAACAGATTACTACCTTCCATGATGCCCATGCGACAATCTTGTAGATTATAAGATTTTTGACTCTGTTGTAGCACATTACCGGCCCCAGCAGAAAATGACGCTCCACGTGGTGCCTGTAGTACAGGAACTGCAAAAAGTAAAAATAATTAAAATAAATTGCAAACATTAAATGTAAACGTAAAAAAAAAACAAAAACAAACCGCTATCGATATAATATTTTCCACAGTAGTAGGGCGCGGCCAAACGGTGCTGATGCAGTTCATGCGGCAATTGGAACCACAAACGACACACAGGACAATCGTAGCGCTGTTGGTGTTCATGCAGCGGCATATGAGCGAACAGGAATTCACGTTTCGGGAATGTAGCAGTGCAAATCTAGTGAAACAAAGTATTTTGTTTAATTTAAAAATTTGTATATTACCTTTTTAAACAGCAGAAATGTTATTCGAATCAATCAAATTATGCGATATCTTTAACTAACTAAAAACTAAAATATGGCTTACATTACACACAAAAGTAGCGTAATCGTGATGCATGAACTCATGCACCTCGCACAAGTCGATCGTATCGAAAAATTTGCCACAGTATTTGTGACAAAAGAACTTGTTCGCGCGATGTAGTTGTTCGTGCATTTGCAGCTCCTCGCATGACATAAAGGACATCGGACAAATGACACATTTGAAATCGTATTCGAGTATATCGCACGCTGACTGTGCAACGTGGCGGGTGTAACTGTATTTCTTGAAAAAGACCTGCTTGCAACGTTGACAAATTGGCAGCGTCTCAGAACGTTCGGTTTGCATTTTGCGACGCGGAAAGTTGAGTGACTGCAAGATGAAAAGCATAAAGAAAAGGAAAATAAAATAATATTATTACTTAGTCATACATATGAAAGTTGTTTAAGTATCAAACTTTAGTTTATTGTAAATCGTAAAAGCTTGCCTTTTGTTGCGACGCTGATGGTAAAAGTTCCTCCTTAATGTGTTCTATTTTAGATATTGACATTGTTGGGTATTGGGTGAGTTGCTGCTGCTGCTGTTGTTGTTTGGTATAATCAACATAGGAAACGCTATCGTCATCGACTAAATTGATTTTGCAAGGTTCATCGAGCGGTTCAGCTGAAAACAAAAAGAAATTGTTGAAAAATGTGTATACACAAAAAGGTTTATAATATGAATATTATTAAAGGGGAGTATGCGCTCTTATATAAAATGTATTATTTAACGAGTATGCAAATTTAATTTAATATTTTCCAACTTTTTAAGGAAAAAACATTCTGGTAGATGAAATGCTAAGTTTACACAGTTCATAAGGGTTTACAGAAATATCCAATTAAGGTATATAAGAGTTAAAATATACAAATTCATTCTTTTGTGTGTTAATTAACAAAAAAATCTTTTTCGTCATATTTTGAAAGTTTAGCACAACTTGGTGCCTTATCAAGAAATGAAAACAATAATTCGACGATTTATTTTAAACAAAGAGTTAAAAACTAAGAAATGTAAACTTAAACTTAGATTCAATCGAAAATAATTAAATTTCTTCGAATAATGTTCGTTATGAAATAAAAACATGAAGTAAGAACAAACAATAAAATAGGAATTTGAAATTAATATAGAATGAATGAATGACATTATCGATTATTTCATGGAAATATTTACAACAACAATAGCCAACAACAACCATATTCATCGAGCATTAAATTACTCTTTTCGTTTTTCTTTAATACTATTATTAAGGAATTTCAATATTGGTTGATTGAACGACTGGCTGATTGACAGACCAGAGAATAACGAAGCCAGATGAGTGAGTAATCTATTCTGGAAGTAGACATTGCAAGTAATTAAAGCGCAAAATATGTGCTGATGGAGTAGGTAGGTACACCAAGTCACTTATAGTATAAAAATAAATTACTAAATGGCATTATATAAAAACGTTTGTTATAGAAAGGTTTTAAGTATACAAATACAGAACATAGAACAGCACAGCACAGCACTTGAAACTGTAACTTGAGTGCTCTCTCAGCAAAATAAATATACAAACTTATACACACACACATACATATTCGGGCACATCAACGAACGGAAAATGCTGATTGTCGAAAAAGATAAATGAGTCTGATTTAAGTACGGAACGGTCGAACCAGTAAACGAACAAATCAGCAAACAATCCCAAATGGATAGCAACTGTACACGGACGATGTAGTTCGATAGATAGATTTGTTGCTAAATCGATGAAAGCTTCGGGAAGACGAAAGGAAATTAGAGTCAGTATTGAACATGAATTGATATGAATGAGAAAGTTGTGTTGTTGGGTTAGGGTGCTAATATCGATTTTAGCTTATTTCAAAGAAGCTCTCTTAATAGAAAAGCGGCACGTAGAAAAAAACTACTTTAAAAATAAACCCATTTATTATTGTTTAAGTTCCGATAAGATGACAATTCAGCGAAACCGACTATTATAAACAATTTTATCGCTAAACGGAAGCGCACTTTTATTAAGCTCGTCAAAGTGGGACTGGGTTGGAATTTAAATTCAAAAGAAAAAGTAACGAAATAAAAAAATATGTATAAATTAATATAAGAATTTTTGTAAGTTTATTTTTTTGATTTGTTTTAATAAGAATGCGTTGATTTGTTTACAAAATAATTTTGTGACTCAGCGGTCATATTCAAAGTAAAATTGCTTTTTAAACTCTGTTTTAGTTAGTACTCAAAATATAGTTAAAAATATTGATTTCAAAAATTGTTTATTAAATCGAAAATGTAATAATTGATCTAAATATTATAAAACCAAAACTGAAGAGCTAGTCTGCAAAAGATATTACGGCCGATAAAAAACAAAATAAGTTTATGAATACTTATTAAAAATATTTAACATTAAATATAAGTATGTTTCAAAACAAAGAAAGCTTAAAATATATAAAATATAGAAATATATAAGCTTAAAATATACTATTTTGTAGGCGGAATTTATTTTTAATCCTTTACATCAACAAACAAAATGTTTAATATACATTTTATTGGCTTAACAATTGAGCAACAATACAAATTGTTGAAAGGAGTTTAGTATTGCTTGAAGCTTTAGATTTGAAATACTTGCCGAGTTTTAAAATTTTTTAAAGGATCAGTAGAATTTAGGTATTACAGATTACTTAAAGACTTTATTTCCAAAAATCTACTGCAAGCATGATTTAATAGTTTTCTCATGCTGATTCGATTATTACTTAGCAAACATTTCATTTTGAAAAATAACGTTATTTTCAATGTTTAAAGTACGGTACCTTTAAATTTTTGTTTTGACAATTCACTTATTGATTAAAATTAAATTTTAACTTACTTTTAATAATTAATTCATCCATTTCGATAGTGGGCGTGAGCATGTGCACCGCTGGAGCAATGTTCATCATCAACTGTTGTTGCTGTTGATGTTGTTGCTGCGCCAGCACTTGTTGAAACTGCGGCGAAGACTGCGAAAATGCATCATACACAGGCGTAGCAGAGGCGCGACCAACAATGTCAAGGTCAAATCCTCCACCACCACTACTACCGCCGCCGCTCATATTACACGCATTTCTCGTTCCACCCCCGCCGCTATATGAATTGTTTGTAAACATATTCAAGCCCGCGGCAGCAGCGGCGTTTGCTGCTACGGCCTCAGCAACATGTGCTGCGTGCCATTGTTGTTGTTGTTGGTGGTGGTGTTGTTGTTGTAGGCCGTGGTGCTGCTGTTGTTGTTTGTTTTGATTTTGCGACATAGCGCGTACAACCGGCTTTTTTGTTTTTGCCCTTATTTATTCAACAAAAACAAAACAAAAATACAATGTACGACGACAAAAAAAAACACTTGAGGAAAATGCCAAAACACGCCGCGCGCTGAGCGTAGTGGCTCTCACGCTCACAGGCGCCTTATTTACTCTGTTGTTATATACACTTTTTTATATATGTAACAAGAAGGAGTAGGTAGGCAAAAGACGAAACGAAAAACAGCTTCACATTGGAAGCCTAGCGGAGCACCCAAATTTTCAAATGCGTTTCTTCCATCGAAAGTTCATCTTTTTCTTTTGAATTTTTCACGAAAAACTTCACTTATGTGTTCAACTCGCCGGGGCACCTAATTTTTTGTATTAATTTTCACTTTTTCTAGGACTTTTTTGATTTTCAAATAATTTTCACACAATAGCAAACTTTTCCAACAAAAAACACGAACATTAATCCACTGAACGTACTGCACTCAATGCTGCCAAGCTGAATTCGAAAAGGTCTCCTTTTCTTAACTTATTTATTACTGCCCCTTCCAAACGCAACCAAATGTAAATTAATGAATATAATCAACTAGCATTTGATTGATGCATTTAGTCAGTGACGGGACTGAACAATTTTATTTTTTAAATAAATATTTGTTTTTTTAATTGCCGAATTTTTCTTAAGATTTCGAAAACGTATAATTTGAAATTCTTTTTTCTAAAGAACAGAAAATTTAAATTTTTCAAATCCCGACGGAAAACAAATAATTCAAATATAGTAAAAGTTAAATCCATTTATAAATAAAAAATCCATCCCATTTCAGTTTTAATAAAAAAAAATATAATACCATCGAAATTTGTAATTTAATACATTAAATGTAAACTCTAAATTATTTTCATACTTAAATAATTCTTTCAACTTTTTAAAACGATACCGAATGTAATGAATAAATTAAATAAAATATGACAAGAATATTGCGCCTATTTGTTATTTATGAGTGGTGGCCAGAAGATCCTGCAAAGTATTGTTAAATATGAAATTCTTCACGAATAAGCGATTGGAACGGCCCTCACGGGAATCATCTTCGTACTGGGCGTCCGGCAGTTTTTGTGGTTTTGGCATGCAATATGTGATATTCTGTTCAATAGGCACACCCTTTCCGATCAGGTAGTTGTGCAGAGTAACGCAGGCGGTGATAATGTTGGCACTATTGTGATGATTGAAGTTCAATTCCGAGGAAAGACAGCTAAATAGTGGCAAACAAAATTAATAGTATAAGAAAAGCAAAAATACGTATAAGTAAATATGAAGAACTTACAGAAAACGTGCTTTCAACAGTGCCACAGCTTTGTCCAGTACCCTCCGTACTTCTCCGAGTCTGGCGTTAACCTCTAATTGTGTAGGCGTGGTCGCATTTCGATAGGGATTCATGAGAAAACCCTCCAGGCGATAACCACGATCCGCTGGATTAACAGAAAATTTTGCATGAAATATTAATCAATTTAATTTTTTTATATTTTACTATAAGAATAAATAATTACTACATATTTGAAAATGAATTTGATTAATATACCAACAATCCACGTCAGCCGATTTTCTGCCTGCTTATGCTGTATCATGTGGCGGACATTACTGTGCTTCCAGATGTATTTATCCGAACTGTTACCCGAGAAACGAGCGTTCACATCCAAAAAGCGCAAATTCTGGTCGCAAATCTTTTAATGAAAATAATTTGTTTATAATCATTAAAAAACAACCACATCACGCTCTCCATTACCAATTGCACATTTATTGACGTGTCGCCTGAACGGTTAACATACTGAGGCTGCGGCAACAATCGTTGCGCCCCAAGACGCAGAAAAATGCAATCCAAAACACCAACAATGCCGGGTAGTCCAAATTGATGCAAAAAACCATTTTTGACGCTATTCAGTTCGGCATGCGAATCCGGAAATCTAAAATTGAATAAAATGAATAACGATAAAAATTACTTGGATTTATTAATATTGCATCATATAGTTCATCGGAATTACCTTACAATAGAGGGCGTTATAAAATGGATAATTTGCTGGCAAATCTTGGGCACACAGCGCAGCAACATTTTTGGGCGAAACAATCGAAAAGCATCCAGCGGCAGAATAAAATCCAGATTTCCATGCTTAAGGAAACAAAGCGTGGTAAGAATGCGCAAAACAAAAGGCACCAGTTCAAAATCGAAATGTGGATTATGAAAAGTGAGTGTGCCTAATTCCAACAGAAATTCTCCGGCGACTTGTTTTTCAAAGATAAAACAAAAACTGAAGCTAAATAAAGATTTAAATTTAATTACGTCCCTCAAAAGTTCAGAAAACTATTTTCCTCTTACAAATTGTCACTTAGATGAAACGGATTCGGAAGATTCAGTTGATCCTGATTGCGCAGCACCGATAAAATAATGTCACTGCTCATTAGTGTCTGATCCAGCAGCATTGTGGGTGGGACAGATTCCGATATCGTTGAGTCACTTGAAAACTTTTGACGGTGAAAGTCCCTCTCAATGTTCTGGAAATAACTCATCACCAGCGGGAAGTCCATTCCTTTGTTAAACGAGTTTTGCCAGGAATTAGCTTTTCACCATCGATCAAATTGTTGATTTTTAATTTATTTTTTGGTAAATAACACAAGCTTTTGAATTTGAACGTGAGACAAGAAACATCTTGAAAAATAACGACACTTTTGAGCATGCGGCGTTGCCACATTTTTAATTTTAACGAAGTAAATATGATGAGACGCAGACCTAATATGATTCTCCAAACTCAGCCAAAGTAACAGTAACAATTATAAAACAAAAAAATTAAGTTTTTTTTAATTGTTACTGGTTTTATTTGTTTGCCAAAGGAAAAAAAATCAAGGATCGATTTTAAATTTTTTTTAATATTTTATTTTTTTCAACAACGATATATTTTTTTCGTACAAACTCAAGTGACCTTTGGGCCGCGTTCACCTATCTTTCGCTGTAACATCTCGCGTACCGCCTCCCCATCTGCAACATTTTCTCGCGCTGCTAGCTCGTCCAGCACTGTGCGCAGTCCATTTTTCACCTGATTAACGCGCGCCGAATTCTTTGCCGATATCGGAATAACGCGTTCAAAGTGAATCAGTTTAGTGGGACGCAACTGCTCCGGGCATGCCGACAAACCAGCTTTCAAATTATTCAAAGTTGGACCCACTTCGGTAAGAATTTCAGACGCGCCCTCTACGTCCATTTTGTTGAGCAGCAAGACGCAAGGTTTGTCAAGCAGCGTTGAATCGTATAACTCGAGTTCTTTGTTAAGTGCGTAAATATTCTCAAGGCAGTTGCGCTGTGCGTGCTGAGGACTCAGCTGAAAGCCAAAGACATCGACCATTAGCAAAAGAAGTCGCGTTCTTTCGATGTGCTTGAGAAATTTGTGACCCATGCCAAGGTTGGCATGCGCGCCCTCTATTAGACCGGGAAGATCGGCAATGGTAATTGAGCGCAGATCTGGATACTCTACCACGCCTATTTGAGGGCGAATGGTGGTAACTGAAAGTAGAAGAGGAATTTAATGAAAAAAATTACAAATTAATTGACAAACTGCAATAACAATATTCAAATCTTTTAAACATTCTACTTACACGGATACGAGGCAATCTTTGGCTTAGCCTGCGAAATGGCTTTCAGAAGCGTGCTTTTGCCTGCGTTCGGAAAACCCACTAAGCCCACATCGGCGATCAGCTTTAGATCCAGACTCACTGTGCGATGCTCACCAGGTGCGCCTAAAAAATTGTTGCCGGTACAACCGCCGGCGCCACCACCAGCTGCAATGCAAGTCGCATCAGGTTCATTTAGTTCGCCCAACAGCCGACCATTTGCCTCATCCAACACTTGTACGCCCACCGGCACCTCGATGCGTTCGTCTGCTCCACGTTTGCCTAGAATACGAACTTTGCTGCTGTCTTCGCCGCTTGAGGCGGTCGCTCGTTTTTCTTTCCAACGCCGCGCCACATTCTGCAATGTCAAATCTTCTTTGGCGACAAAATAGACGCAACCGCCCTGACCACCAATGCCACCATACTTGGGCACTCCATTGCCACCATGTCCGCCACGCACTGTCAGGCGCATCGAATCGAGAAAGCTGCCGCGCAGATGAGCACGCACTGGCTGCAAATTGCAATTATTAAAATATATTTAAATTGCGTAAATTTACGTCCTATTTACCTTCTTTGTGGACTTAAGCAGAAACTTAAATAATTGAACCATTATTTTTTATATTAGTTTTAAAACATTTTTAACTAAAATTAAAAAATTTACAAAAATTAAATACGAGCAGCTGTTTTAAACTATAATCAGAACTGTTATCAGCTGATTGTTCAAAAACAACTAGCAATGTTTTCCTATCCTTTCTAAACTGTAAACGCGTGCTTCGCTCTTTTAAAAAGTCGCATGCAGCTTTGTTGAATTATTTGATAAATTTGTAAAGAAAACACAAAAATTATAAATGGAGCCGGGAATTTGTTATATTAAAAGCGAGTAAGTAAAAAAAAGTATTAATTCACAACGATTTACAAACTTTAAGCGTAATTTTAATTTGCAAACAGATATTTGCTATCCAATATAAATGCAGAACAAGTCGCAGTTACTGGCGCTCCCGCGACGTCGATTTCGGAAAATGGTAAAAGAAAGCAAACGGATGAAGATGAAAACTCATCAGCAACTGCTGAAACAAGTCCAACAGACGACGGTGAGTCAAATGCAAATGGCAAAGCAGATAAATACCAAAAAACCGGCAAGAAGGAACGTAAAAGGGGACAAAACAAGGTGAGCGCATGATGCAATTTTGCTAAAACTTATAACATAGCCCTTTATTTTCTGCAGAACCGACCCATCTTCAGGGAAGATCGCACGCTACATCTCTGCCACTCACTGGTAAATGGTCCTATTGAAGGGGCCAAATGCTCGTTTGCAAATTGTCGTTACGTGCACGATCTACCCCAGTATATGGCCGCCAAAGGCAAAGATTTGGCACAGGAATGTCCTGTCTATCTGGCTAAAGGTTTTTGTCCGCGTGGCGTTACTTGCCGCTTTGCTGAAATGCATCTAGATGAAAATGGTTGTAATAAACGCGCCGAGGACTTTGATGAAGCGAACTCAAAGACGACTTGTAATGGCATCACAACAGAGATGCAAATACGTCTGCGCAAACGAGATTTTGACTTCTCGCGTAGCAAGCAACTCGTTGAAAAATTTGAAAAAATGCGCGATGCAACAAAACAATCGAAAATGGACGCTACAACCGCTGCAACTACTACCGAATCAACTGCAACTGCAGCCGTTGAAAAACCGATTGGCGCCGCTGTGGATGATAATGAAATGTCTGGACGTGATGCCAAGCCACTCAAACCACCCGTAAACTTTGCCGAGAAGTTGATACTTTCGCCTCTAACAACCGTTGGCAACTTACCATTTCGTCGCATTTGCAAAGAGTTTGGCGCCGATATAACCTGTGGTGAAATGGCCTGCGCTGTTCCACTGCTCAAAGGGCTCACACAAGAGTGGGCACTCACCAAGCGTCACGCGTCCGAGGACGTTTTCGGCGTCCAGCTGTGTGGAAATAACCCCAACATACTGGCACAGACCGCACAATTGTTGCAGGAAACGGCGCAAATCGATTATTTGGATTTGAATATCGGTTGCCCCATCGATTTGATTTATCAGCAGGGCGGTGGCAGCGCATTAATGCGGCGCTCAAATATACTTGAACTGACAGTGCGTTCCTGTGCTGCGCTTTCACCACAGATACCCTTTACAGTGAAAATGCGCACTGGGGTCTATGCGGATAAAAGTATCGCACACAACTTGATGCCTTTGGTTGAGGAGTGGGGTGCTGCTGCAGTGACGGTTAGTAACTGTTTGCTTTGTTTAAATTTTAATGAATTTTTAAAATTGGTTTTTATTTTTAAAAATTGACATTTTCTTTTTGTAGCTTCATGGTCGATCGCGCGAACAACGGTATACCAAAATCGCTAACTGGGCCTACATTGAGGAATGTGCCGCCAAGGTTAAGCGCATTCCAGTCATCGGAAATGGCGATATTTTAAATTTCGAAGACTACAAGGAACGCAGAGTAAGTTGACTTTTTTTTAATTTTTAAAAAAACTTTTAACTCATTCTTAAATATCTCTCCTACACATAGCAAATGGCACCGCACGTCTCCTCCGTAATGATCGGACGTGGTGCTCTAATAAAACCTTGGATTTTCCAAGAAATCAAACAGCAAAAACACTGGGATCCCACATCCGCAGAGCGTTTTGATATAATGCGTAAATATGTCAACTATGGACTAGAACATTGGGGATCCGATACCAAGGGTGTCGAAACTACACGTCGCATGTTCCTCGAATGGCAATCGTTTCTGTATCGCTATATTCCTTACGATCTGTTGCAGCAACCGCCACAGCGCATTAATCAGCGTCCGCAAAAATATCGTGGACGCGACGAAATGGAAACGTTGATGAGTTCACCCAATGCCGCCGATTGGGTTAAACTAAGTGAAATGTTGTTAGGACCCGTGCCAGAGGGCTTTAGTTTTATGCCCAAACACAAGGCAAATTCTTACTAGTTTTGTAAGGTTAATATAAGCAATTTATTATACACGTGAATGTATATTAAAAAAAAAATGATTACCGTAATTTGTAATTTTCGGATAAAGTTTATTTTTAAAGACCTTTTTTTTATTTATAAAATGACAGAAATTATTGTAAAGTAATATTTACATCAGCTTATTAATATTTTAAAAAATCCGAGCATCGCCATGTGCTTTAAGCGAGTTAAGAAATAAAAAGAAAAAATATTTATCGTTAGAGAGGAAACCACATTAAATCATACTCCTGCATCTACTTGGGAGAAAAATCATTAAATTGTTCCTATACCTGAAACCAACCAAAATTCAAAAGCTTTTATAAATACTTTTATTAAATGTAATTCACTTTGTCTTTTATATAAAAAATTTCACTCTTAAACTAAAATTGAACAGACAAAAAAAAACAATTTAAATAAACATTAAAACACGCACGCCTACTGCAAATAGCTCAACGCCTCCTCGACATCTTTTTTCGAGCCCAAGAATATCGGGCTGCGTTCGTGGATTTTCTGCGGCACAATATCCAAAATATTAATCTTGCCGTTACTGGCCAAACCACCCGCTTGTTCCATCAGGTATGCCATTGGATTGCATTCGTAGAGCAGACGCAGTTTACCGTTTGGCGCTGATTTAGTCGCGGGATAAATGAAAATGCCACCGTACTTGATCGTACGATGCACATCGGCAACCATTGAACCAACATAACGAGCACCATACGGTTTGCCCTTAGTCGGGTCCTTTTTGGCAGCGACATAATTGAAGACGCCTGTCTCCCAATCGGCAGCATAGCCCTCGTTAATGGAGTAGATTTTGCCCTTTTCGGGCACACGCATATTTGCATCGGTCAGAATGAATTCACCAATCGCCGGATCGTATGTGAAACCATTCACACCTGCGCCCAGACTGAGTACGATGGCTGTGGCTGAGCCATAGAGCGCGTATCCAGCAGCAACAATTTGATTGCCCGCTTGGAGAGCGTCCTGTACGGAGGGTGCAACACTGGCGTCGCTTTGCTTGCGGAATATGGCAAAGATCGAGCCTATCGAGACCAAGCAATCAATGTTTGAGGATCCGTCCAGCGGATCAAAGCAGACAATATATTTGCCCTGGAAAGAAAATTTTATTTTCAGGGTACATTTCTTCTCAAAATTAATTTTTTAATTTTATTCAACTAACCTGCTTCTCTGTCTCGACCTCAATGCACAGCTCATTCTCTTCGGACACCATCAGTGCAGTTGTGTACGACGACTTCAACATATTGACAAACAACTCGTTGGAGAGCACATCCAGCTTCTTGACCTCCTCACCTTGAACATTTATATCGCCAGCAATTCCGTGCAACTTGGCAATACCCGCTTTGCGTACCGCCGATGCGATGGCCTTAATTGCGGTCTGGATGCAGTTAAGCAATTGTGAGAGATCACCGGTTGCGTTTTTGAATTTACGCTGCTCCTGCAGAACGAAACGCGTTAGCGTCATTGCGTTCGAATCGAAGGCTTGACCTTGTTGCGTCATGTTGGCTGTTTAAATAAAAGTGAGTAGGATTTTGTAATTAGTTTTTCATTTATATTATTTAATGACGATAGTCAACAAATTAACAAACAAATAAAAACAACAACGTTATCTTGCTAGTGTTAAATACATACAAAGTATTAAAAAAATGCAATACTACAGAAAAGCTTAAATGAAGTTGATAACGTTTGCAACGCAATGGCTAAAGATGTTTTTTCTATTTCAGTTAAATCAGTTCGTTAATTAATTGAGGGAAACAATAAAGGTAGATTATGCAAATAAGGTTGCAAAACTATATTAGGTAAAATCATGAATCAATTTTTTTTGGTAAAGCATAAATTATAGAATTGCAAATAAAATTTAAAAAAAAAAATTATTATGGTAAAAAAAAGCTAAAATGTTAATGCACCTTCTATCATAGCTAAAGGGTCAATTTTTTTGCATTGTTTATTCCATGCAAAAGAGGTCATTTCCTCTCTTATGGACCCCTCCTTTGAAGAGTCTTCGGATGCCGTGTCGTCGTCGCTACTGCTATGCCACCAGCCACTTCTTTTAAATAATTTTTCTTGGGAATGCTCAACATCTTGATCTTCTAACTTGATTTTGATTTTCTCCTTGCGAGTGTAGGGCTTGCGTTGTCGTGCTTGGGCTTCATTCCAGCGAAATGGTGGACCATTTAAGTCTGCCGCCTTTATGTGATAATTTGTTTTTACATGTCGATCAATGTCACTTCTGCCACCGGATGCAATTTTTAGGTGGCTGCCGCATATTTCACAGTGAACATCGCTTCCGCTTAATGTTTGCTTCATATATGGAAAATCTTGTTGCAATTTCGCATTGAAAACACATTTTCTTCTGGGTATTTTTGGCATAGTCGGTTCTTATATAAATGCCGCAATGCCTTAAAAAAACTCTTTACTCTTTAAAGTTTTTATACCGATACCGAGATAACAACAGATAACAGCCCAAAAGACAAAAACATGTGTTTTTAACAGTGACTTATAAACTGTTAAAATTGTAATACTGTAATGAGTAAAACGGGACGGAAAAAAAAACTCTCCTGTCCTGTCGAAATGACGAACCGGCACGAATGGTCACCGTATTTATTTGTGTACATACAAAGTTGTGCATTTACAGTGAACGTCTGTCAATTGGGAATAACAATTGAAGCTAACTTTATAAGAAAAAAGCTGTTTTGTTTTGTTTTTTGAGAGAAATTAGAATAATTAATAATCTACATAATATTTCAGGCATCATGCGGATTTTAATGTTAGTAACAGAACAAAAAGTTATTTTAAGTAATTGGCGAAGGAGGTTTAAACAATTAATCATTAAGGATTGACTTAGGAAAAAGATGCTAAGGGTACACAAACTAAATTTCAACTGCAACATCAAACAAAAACTTGTATCAAACTTTTTTGCACAGAACTTACAGTTGTTGGAATCAGCCATTTTTTTGTTGCTTTGTTTTTAGTTACTTATTTTCTATTTTATTTGAAAAAGTTGCGATAACTTTTTAACCTATAAAAACAATAAATGTTCATAAATAATAGTCAAATTGTTTATAAACATAATAAATTTATTTTTCAAAATATCACTGCACAAATATAATAAACATCAGGCTTTAAACAAACAAAAAAGTCGACATCGATACATTTTAATTTAAAGATTTTTTTTTTTCAAATACAAAATTGTTTGAGCTAAACGAAAGCACCTCTTATCTATCGTATATGCCTGTCCGTCTGTCCAGCAGCGCTGAGATACGGCATATACATATGCAAAGGTCGATACCGACACACCCACCAACAAACAATCAAACGCAAATACTCAACACTAAGAGTATAAAAAAAACAAGTTGCTGTTGGCGGGTATTGCGTGGACAAATGATAAACAGACGGACGGACAGACAGATATTTTTGTTTTTGGTCTTTCGAAATTATCGAAAAAGTGAACACGTGTTTTTATTTTTTTAATTTAGTTAATATATAATATTATAAATGTGTACATATGTATGATACATATGTATGTATGTATGTATGTATGTATGTATGTATGTATGTATGTATGTATTTATGTATGTTTGTGTATATCTCATAAAAATAACAACAACAAAAATCACATGACAAACAAAACTTCAATTTTTTTTTATTTTTAGATACATATATGTACATATATACATACATCCATGTGTATCATACATACATAAAAACATAATTCCTTAAAAAATAGCCGAACCATAATTTTGGCATAGCAAATTATTTCTTCATTCATTTAAATTTATTAAGACCAAATTTTTGCCAAGTTTCGAAAAAGCCTGATTAATTGAAAAACGTTCTACATCGACTTAGCGTAGTACCTTCGAGATCTACCCTATGTATGTGTATTGTAATGTTGCTTACAAAATCTTTTATTTATAACATCAAAAATTTCCATTTACTAATCTAGAAACAACCATTAATGTACACATCTACTAACTTGACTTATAAAGCTCTTCCGTATTGCCACAAAATAATGTTTTTTTTTTCAAAATTAATTTTTTTTCGTTTAATTATGAAGTTATTTGTTTACTAATTATAGTAACTACATAATTGCTACTTACAGTTAATTTAATTAAAATATTAATTTAAACACAACAAAAAATATCCACAATGAAAAACGGCGACGACGGACGACTTCACTCCGAGTTGAGTCCACAGCGTTTGACGAAACTTTTGAGACTGCTAAACTAAAAGTGAAAAGTAGAAAATAAAACCCAAAAGAAATATTTTTTGTGTTTTGTTTGCATTTGGAGCGTAGAGCACGATGTGACGTTGGCACAATGGCTCTAAGCATGAGCAAGAGATAACACATAACATGGGTGCCTGCCTCTTTGCCCCGCAATTTCATCAAACCAAATACAGAAACCACGACGAACAACAAAAATTATGCAAATAAGACATTCACACAAACAAAGCAAAGACACACAGCCCGAGAGGGTGTACTTACAGTGAAACCTATTTTATTGAAATGATAAAGATTTTAAATAAACTTGCTTAACCGAAATTTCAATTTTCTAAAAGGTTAGTTTTGAAGTTTATTGAAAGTGGGTGAAATAAATTAATTGCAACCGTAGTATAGATTCAGCTTTGTCTTTTAATTTTATAGTGGTAGTTATAACAATAAATAAAAAAATACAAATCGATTTAACGATGTCCGTCTGCTCGTATATCCGTCCGTAGTTTAATAGTTATCAAAGTTTGTATTTTCCTAGCAGAAGTTCTAAGCTTTGCAATTATGAACGATAACTACTCCCACCTCTCATTCAAATTTAATTATTCCTAAATAATTAATTTTTAAATTCTTTAGCTTGGTACCTCATTTGATAAATTCGGTAATAAGTTATAGACAAATCGTTCGATGTCTCTATCTCTCTATCCTGACAAACAATCGAGAAATCGTATATTAAAAGTTTTCTCTTAAAAAGTTGATAGTTCCCAAATCAAAAGGCTTTACTGTAAATCTTAAAACTAATTTAGTCGCAGCCGGTAGAGTCCTTAAAAGCGATACACTAAAGAGAGCGAACGTGCTGTTTGTTGTGCTCAGAAGAGCGCAATTGAGTACTCGAAACTAACCGGCCCACACACAAGATGTAGGAAGTGTATAGAAACCAGTAAGACCCGATGATGATAAGGTAACCAACAAAAAAAAAAACAAGTAAAATATAATTAAAAAAAAAAACAACAACAAAAACTTGTTTTCGAATTTTTTAAGTTGCGGCGGTGCTTGCGTGGCCGCCAAATCTTAAAAATACTGACAAAAATTGATTAGAATTTAAACGAAAACAATAACAACAAAAACCACATTATAAAAAAACAATAACAACAAAACAAGGGGCCTGTCAGTGTTAGTATAGATACACAAAATAATATATATGTATGTATATATAAAAAACATTTTTTTTTTTTTTTTTGAATTTTCGACCGTAATTAATGAAGCGCGTGCATAAAAAAACTCTTGAAAGAGAAGAACAAGAAGCAGTAAGTTGCCTTTGGATATTTTTTATTTCAACTAAATTTGACTTTGAACTCACCTCTAACATTTCGGTTTGTTGCTGCGCTGGAGTACGCTCGCAATTTTTGTTTGTGTTTTTGTTTTGTCTACTTTAAGTGATAATTTTTTGTTTTGTTTTTATTTAGCAAAATTAAAATTTATTTTTAAATATTGTTTTGAAAGTCTTCTTTAATTATAAATTCGCTTATAAAGAGTTTTGCAGTTAAGCTTTTCTTTAATTACTTTATATATTTTAAAAGTTTTAAAATGTGTATGTATGTATGTATTTATGTATGTTTATGTGTATGTATATGTATATATGTATGTAGCTTACTCTAATAGCTCGCTTGACTCCGTTCATTTAGATCATGATTGGGTCGACTCAACTCAACTCGTGAGTCGCCTCGATTACTTTGACTCTTTTCGATCTTTTTTACGATATGAAATATCCTGATTTTAGTATACCTTTCTAATAAAAGGCTTGATTCAATTACAACGATCGAATTAAACCCAAATTAAAGCCGAATAAATGTAATTAAATCTTTAAACATCGACTTGACATCGTACACAAATTAACAACATTGATTGCTGTCAAATTAAAGCGCAACCGTACCGTACCGAACCGAACTGAACCCTCCTGCAAATAATTTGTCATTCAAAATGTTTCCAAAAATAAAAATACGCTAACTTCGAGAAGGCATTGTTCGAGTAGCTACAATAAAGTGGCATTTAATTGGGCAAGTGTAACCCGCAATTTGTATGCTTCTCACAAGCAGGAGTGAGGGTGTGGATGGGGTGATTTCAGCGCATGACAATTTAGAAGAATGCCACCCCGATTCTAGTCAAAAAGACGCCTTTAATTTTGTGGGCGTGCATTTTTAAAAACTTCCTTTTGTTACTTTATTGAAAATTAAAAGTTAAAAATTTTGGGAAAAGTTTTAAAATACTGCGGTGGTTCTTGGTTTTGGATATATTAAACACCTCATTTCTGATAAATTTTAATTTTTGGTCGTTATAAAAAAGTATGGTTAAATAATATATTAAGTAAATATGAGAACGCAAATTGAGCGAATTCACCTCGATTTCTGACTTATTTTTCTGACTTGTTTGAAGATTTATTTTTTATTTTTTGACAAACAACTCAACTACGTTGTTGTTTTGATTTACTTAATAGTTTTTTAGCAACCATGGCAACAACACAAAAATTTAATTCTCAAAGAGAGAAACCCAATCGAGGTGCAGAGGGACATTATTCTTCTCTTCTCACCTTATATTTATTACACCATGTTACAGAGTAAAAAGCATATTTCCATAAGTTATAATAAGTTTTTCGATTTATTCAACTTATACAATGTGATTATATGTTATTCTAAATAATTTAAATATTTTTGTATTTACATAATTATTTTTTAGATGACTGTCTACCTAAGGTTGTAATTCCATTAATCGCGTACTACACTTTGAGATAAACAAAAAGTTATTTCTTTTTTTGTATGTCTTCCACAGGTCGTCTTAACTTGTTTAACAGTACAAGAAAGAAGCTATTACAGTGTCCTTTTACATTTTTCGCTTCGTGAAATAGTAATCCCAACATTAAATTGTTTGCTGTACAACAGTCATTATGTTTAATTTGAGAAAATAAACAATTCTACTTAAATTGACACGAAAAATAAAAATACTTTTGTTTTCGGAATTAGACTTTATTTTAATGGAAGTACTCGAATACTTAATCTAACTACCAAAAGCGCGCGCACACGCAAGCTAAATAGACTAGATTGATGCTCATCTTCTCTTCTCTGCTCATTATAATTTAACGATTTCCGCAGATCGATTAAAGTTATTGCCTTGCCCACTCATTATGTCAAATGATACAACTTGACATCGCCTACGATGTCCACATCGCTGCATTCCTCATCTTCGAGATCGTCGCCATCGTCATCATCGATGTCCGAATAATCGTCTGTCGAGTAATCGGGTTGCAAGAAGTTGCCGACGGCGCTAGCAACATCGACATTGCCGCCGCCACCGCCACCGGAAATGTTGCGCAACATTTGCAAATGTTGCTGTGAATGTGACTGTGCGTGTGTGAGTGCGTGTTGGTGATGGCCGCCATTGTTGTTGCCACGTTGTTCATGCTGTTGGGAGTTTGGCTGGTATGGCTGCGTTGCAAATGGCTTCTCAGCGCCATTGTTTGACTCAACGTTGCTGTTGTTGTTTTTGCCGCCTCCATTTGATGACGTCGTTGACGAGTTGGAGGCAGATGTTGCGCCGCCTTTGACCGCACCGCTGCAAGTCTCCGAGCGCGAAAAGTCAACGGGTTCTGTAAATAGTTTTATTGTTGTTAAAGTTTTTGGAAAATGCATTTTCTTCGAAAAATTGCTCAAACTTAATTTATTTGAAATTAGATTTGCTTTGTGAAATGGTCAACAAAGTTGTTGGTTGGTTGGTTGTGCAAGCGTCTTCAAGACGACAATAGTTGCGCAAGACGCAGGGTTTCTTTGAAGAGATCCTAAGTGCTATTTTAATAGTTTCTTGCGAGTAATCCCCTTTCCCAGAAAGTTCTAAAGGCAGTTTTTGGTAGGTCGCTCCGAGTTTGGCCTTCGAAATATGGTTTGGTAATTAATTAAATTAAAAACTTGTTCAAGTTTGTACATGCAGTTCTTTGTCAAGACAAGCAGATGCTGCAATACTCTATTATCATCATCTGTAGAAGTATTTTTTAGGTTGTTCGTTACTGTTGAAAAGTTCTTTCTAAGAATTTCATCGTATTTATAAGTAAAGTTTATAAATAATATTTCTACTCAAAGCGCTGGTTAAAGTATTTTATGGTAAACTTCATCAACAATAAACAACATTTAACTCAATATGTGAAGTTTGTTGTTATTCTAATAAACATTTATTTATTCTAAAGTAAATAATTCATTTGTGTTGTTTCGAAATTTATTTTGATAATTTTTAAAACGTTGATTTGTCAGTATTAGAAAATAAACTTAATAATATTTTCTCTTTGAAACCTTTCGAAAAAATAAAAAAATATAAAATTTGTCCCTTATAGTTAAAGTTTTCGAAAAATCGAAAATGAGAAACATAATTGAGTATTCCCTTAAAAACGAAAACCTGAAAAGCTCGAAAAGTTGCAATCCACTTTTCTGGAACGCCCTTTTAACGAACTCGAAAACAATTTTTAAATTAAAGTTAACAGTTCAGTCAGGGTTTCGTTGTATAATACGACATTTTAGTACTTTTTTCAAATGTAAATATCGATTCAGATGTTATAGAAAAAATGTATTTCTTATTATTGTATTCTGTTTTAATTATAAAAAATCTTTATTTTTAAGCTTAGAGACATTTTTTACAAAATAAATTAAATTTTTTTATGACATTAGTATTTTTTACATACAGAGAACACTGAAACATACGAGCAACTTTTCAACTGTTTTCGCTACTAATTTGCCTCGAATATTTGCGAGGCACGCGAAAACTTTCTTTCATACAATTTTTGACAGTTATTTTTCCAGGCTCGCAAACTTACGAAATTTCGAGGTTTTCAAAGCAATTTCGCGTTTAAGGGAATACCTCTAATAATTTTTTTTAAGGAAATTGATTTGTACGAGTATTATCCTGGAAAACCAATTTCTGACAATGTTCTTGGGAAATCATTTTTTGCATATACGACATTTTTCATATTGAAACATTTTGTGAAATTCTCTTCGTGAGATCAGCTTCGTTGAAATTATAAATCCTGATATTATTTAAATCAATCTAGTTCTCAAATTTGTTTGCCCAATTTGTATGTAAATAGTTGACAATTCCACCCAAGTCCTGTCTTCCCACTTACCATTTGTGGCATCGCGACGCCGCAACTGTTTCTTGTGCTTCATGCGTCGATTCTGAAACCATGTCTTTACTTGTGTCTCACTCAAACCCAGCGCCGTGGCCAATTCGACGCGTTCCGGTGTCGATAGATAACGCTGCGCTTCGAAACGCTTCTCGAGTCCGGATAGCTGGGGGTCACTGAAAACAGTTCGTGCCTTACGGCGACGACAATGTCGCAAGGCATTCACACCCATACCTAAGCCCAGCGCCAGTTCAGGCACACAACCGCCGGCGCCAAAGAGGTGTCCACCACCAAAGAGGCCAGCTGCAAATGAAGAAGAATCAACTGAGTGTTATTATTGGGCGATAGTTTTGCTCGATTGTTTTGGGTTGCCCTAAACTATTTAATTCAATTATTGACCTCGTAATTTTGGTATTTGGTCGAGTTGTGTGCTCGGACAAAGTTTGTTGATGTGATGCTTGTAATTTTGGTCGTGTGTGTGCGTGTGTTAGTGCACCTTCGGTGTTAATTGAATTTGTGGAGCAACTTACCCTGTGATAGAAAATATGGGTCCACTGATTTGTAGGCGCCCGACGAGGGCGACAAGTACCCGAGTGTCATTTGGAGGAAGCCGTGATCACTGTACGCTGCACTGGGATAGAGCACCGATGAGGGATGTTGTTGTGGCGGCGGCGGTACATAGCTTGGCGGTGGCGGCGGCAGTTGTGGTGGTGCCGCATTTTGTGATTGTCCTGACGATGTTCCGACGGCATGCGGTGATAAACTGGTTGACGTTGTTGGCGCTGACGATGCAGCGGAAATGTTTGGCAGGCGTTCAGTTAGTTTAAAATTACTGAAGGAGAGGATAACATTTTTAAAATAGTTTTTACGTTATCTTGAATTTAAAAAATTAAAAAATTTCTAGGAGGCATTTAAAAAACCGTCGGTCAACAAAGGGCTCAGATAACCTCGTCAGCCTTGAAGGTAGTTTAACGAATATACAAATAAAATCCGTTTACAACCAATAAGAAATACCGTTAAAGTGACAAAATGTTGATTAAAGAAGAGCTTTGAGACAATTCCTGAGTTCGTCCGAAAAGTTACTGTGCGACAATTACTTAATTAAATTGAAGAAACTTTTTTTTTGTGAACTTTTGACCCTCTGAAGAAAATTAACAATCTACACAATTGAGGTTATAATAAGTAAAATAGATTTTCTTATGACAAAAAGTGAAAATTGTCGGGTAAACTCCGGAATTGGTCACATGGAACTATTAATAAAATTGTTATTTATTCACAATTTTTGATTATTTAAGTATAGTCCAAAAACCGATTTATTGACTTAACACAATTACCAAAAGTCAACTTTGCCAATTTTAAACAAATTTCTAAAGTTGAAAAGCATAATTCCTTAATTATGAAAAATTTAATCAGACAATCGTGATCTAAATTTTCAAATAAAAAGTAGAGTACACACAAAACCGCTTTTAATGTTTTTTCTTAAGTGAGCCTACCGATGACTTTGTATAATCCGTTGATAATCCTCATCATCCTGTCGAGTTAGTGACGACTGTGACGCTACGGTGTGTCTTGATGAATGTGGACTCGGATGGTGGACAAATGAGCTACCGCCAATTTTTGACGTTGACTTTTCAGTAGCATCACCAACAGTTTTATGCGATTTAGTAGTGCAACTTTTCAATTTGTTATTGTGATTAACGACACTTGAATTGTTATTGTTGTTGTTATTATTGTTAGTGTTACTATTGTTATCGTTATTATTGTGATGGCTGGTATTGTTATTGTTTAAGTTCTGGCACAAGATATGCTCAATCGAAAATGGTGTCTTGGCGGCGACCATTGTCGACGAAGAATGATGTTGATGGTGATGATGTTTGTTGGTCGGCACCATGGTGCTATTAGATGATGATTCACTGATTTCAATCGACATTATTGGGCTTGCCATTAATCAAACGTTAATGACGACGGACGACCACTGAGTGATTATTACTAAATGTTTTTTTTTTCTTTTTTCACTTTGCAAATAATTGAGACCGCGAAGAACTTTAATCGAATCGAATCGAATTTCCGTTTAGAAACCGCAAATTCAGATTTTCTCGAGAGATCGACCAAGAACGTTCTGTACTCGCCGACGGTTGCGTTCAGTTTATTGCGAAAGTTATTCTAAATCACAAAATTGTTTCGCATCCTGCCATGATGTCCTGCCTGTGTTGCCTGCAGCATCATCGCCTCAAAATGCAACCCTTACGCGTTTATGTGCTTTTAGGCAAATTGTCGCTTGTTGTGACACATTAGATTCCTCGAAAATCGTTGTCAACGTTTCGTTACAGTAGTCCTCCAACTCAAAACACCACCCGCCACCCACTTCAATAAGTTCACGCCCTCTTTGAGCGCTTCATGTTGTTGTAGTCGTCTCTCTCTAACTGCCGGCATACTTGCATACTCCACAAATAATCTTTTAAATGAACTGGAAAATTTAGTCTTAACTGGGCTATTTGGTTATTTGGTGTGGTGTGAATGTGAATGTGAGTGTATTTGTATATCGTGTTTTTCTCGACTATTAAAGTGTAGCTTATGTGTAATTTCAACCATAAATTGCTTAAGAGCTTACATACAAATATACACAGGTATATACATTTTCCTACTGGCACATTTTGACATATTTCAATGTGAGCACAAATTGTAATTAACATTTTTTGGTTTTCTATGTCTAAATCTTTTAATTAGTATAATTGCAAAATTAGTTTATCACAAAACCAAATTGATTTCTTAGCTAAAATCCTAAACTTAGATTTCGACAAGAGATAATAAAACTTTCTTTGAAATCACAACAACTGAAATAATCTCAAAGGTTTAAAAACACATTGGAAACTTAAAAATTCTAATCCCTCCACTGTAGATTTTAAAATAATTTTGTTTATACCAATCCGAAAATTTCTAGATATAGAACCAAACAAAACCTAATAAATTTTAAAAATATCATCAAGAAATTAAAAAAAAAGATAATAATTTTTATAAAAAAAAGAAATTGTATTTCAGTGCTTTTCTCTGTACACTGCCGAGCTCCCTACGCACTGGCTGTCACTCTCTAGGGTTGCCATGACGACTATTTGCCATATAATGCCATCGATGTGGTGGGGCATACGCTGTGCGCCACGGCCGCCATCTACCGTCATTAACTTCAATCGTAAATTAATTACAATAATTGTGGCATTTAATGAATTTAATGCACGCATCGATCGACATCGCAACAGAAACGTTAATTATGACGAAATCGATGCGAAATTGCCGCAGCTGCGCCGCAGGTGTGGAGGTCATATCGGGTCGTTGTGTGCAAATATGTCAGAGCATGTTTAACATTATAAAAGAATTTATTTTTTAATATTTTTGGTGGAAAACAAAAACAATTCTTACTAAAACCAATTTTTATATGAAATCCATTTTGTGTCATGGCAATAAATATTGTATAAGGTGAGAAAAGTAGTAAAATTGCCCTCTTCACCTCTATTGGGTTTCTCTCTTTGAAAATTAAATTTTGTGTAGTTGCCATAAGTGTTATAAAAATAATAAGTAAATAAAAGAAACAACGTAGTTTGTTGTCAAAATCAAAAATACCAACTCCAAAATAAGGCAGAAATCGAGGTGAGTTCGCTCAATTTGCATTCTCATTTCTACTCTCCTAACCATATTATTCAACCATGGTTTTAGTATATTCGCACTTAGAAATTTATTTTTGAAACATCCAAAATATTTGATGTACGAGGGTGGTCCGATAAGTATTTAGCCTATGTACAAAAGAAAAGAAAATTCTGGAAAAGTGGTATTTTATTTCTCATACTCAGGCGGTGAGGCTAAGTACTCTTTTAATAGAACAATAGATCTAAATTTCGAATATCGCCAGTTTTTAATTGGACTGTAACAGCTTAAACGATATTTTATTCTTACTTTAATAATGGGTTATGTTAATCTTTAAGTGCTTTTAATTTAAACCTTTATTGCTTTCCCTTTGCCATTATTTTCATACAAAAACCACTTGAAGTAATTTTGATATATCTCGACTAATATTTTATAACACTGGGCACAGTATGAAAATAGCATTGCCAACCTCAACCACTGTTCATATCAAACGAACTGTATCCAGCGGTTTTATTTCATAATTCCCAACTTTTTGTTTTAAAAAAAATAATTTTGTGGTGGCAAAAAATGTTCGCGGCTTTTTAATCAACCATAATAAATGCTTACGAAACGATAAAATACAATACGAAACAAAACAAATTCTTCGCTGATGAATGCGAAATACTTAATGTGAAAATGATAATAAAGTTGCATTCAATTTATTAACAATTATTTAAATTGCTGCACATTTTTTGCTCATAAATTTAAAACAAAAAAATGCATTTTATAATAAATAACAGGGCCCTATAAAAATTCGGATTTTTTATATATATATGGAGAATACACAATCAAGCTTCAATTAAGAGTTCACGAAAAAATCAGAAAAGCAAACCGAATTTACTGCATGTAACCCATCGCACCCACCCACCCATAACACAATTCCTAGAGAGAGAAAAACAGATTTATGTATGTATATAAAAATGGAAAAAATATGTTACCAAATTACTTTTGAAAACCCCTAAATGAGCCTCATTACGACTTTTACACACAAATTCCAAGAAAAAAAAGAAGTAAATATAAAAAAGCAAGAAGAACGTCAGCTCGAGCGCCAGCTAAAGTTTGCCTCGCATAACGTTCGTAATTTGGCAAATACTGACAGTAATTCAATTTGATGGAGTATGCCTGGCGCATAACGTGACATCACCACATCTCATCACATTGTTGGCAGACAGGCAGGCAGGCAGGCAGGCAGCGTTGCCAACGAACGTACGAGAGCACTTAGGTCAATTTTATTCAGAAGCACCACATCTCCACCCCCTTTTGCCCAGTTACGCTGTGCTGTATCTGCCAGAACTAGAGAATCCTATAAAAAGCGAAGGTTTTGTTTTGTTTACCCTACGCACGAAAAAAGGGAAACCTTAACTTTGGAGGAATTGACTGATTTTGCAGTTTTGGTTTAGTTCTCTACTTTTAAAATTCGTGCAATGGGGAACAATTGCACCAATTTTTTTGGACATATTACTCTTAAGTCAATCCGTGTCATTTGGGATTATTTTATATCTTTAGTTGTCCTTTGCACTTACTACCTAGGCTGTGGGATACTAGTACCAAATCACATAGGTCAAATTAAGCCCACAACGATTACAAACGATTTTTCAGGTCGCAGTGCCTCTAGAGGCTTTTATCAATAAATAATATCTTTAATTGAGATAATATATTTATATCTCGTTATCGATGATGTTAAAATATTACGAAACTGTGATATTTTATTTAAATAGGGCCATGATTATACTCGTATATACGAGACCGTATAGGAAAAATCTGAAAAAATATCTGGTCAAAATTGTTATTAAACTTTCCAAATTATGAAACATATATCAAATATTATTTTATCTCGAGATAACAAAATTCAAAAGATTTAATATTTCAAAAACGTTTTCGATTACTTTTTGCCTTCCTCATTTATGCTTCATCGTGAAATTAATCTAAAACATTTCTCGTTTCATGTTAATTTTACATGATGTAGTATTAAAAACCGCAAATTAAATAAGCTCTCCTCTTCTTTGGTAAAACTGCAATTTCCCGATTCTCAAAGTTAAATTAATATTCCTCGATGACGAAAAGTAGGGTACCCCAACGTTACATAACGACAAGGATTAACAAAAATGCTTAGATACTCGGTCGTAGCCATAAATGTGGAGTGGATTTGCCACCCGCTCACTTGAGAACACGAGCGCATTTTGGGTGGCTCATTGATATACACGCAAAATCGCTGGAGTGCAATTTTTACCCGAAGAGAGGGTGTGTTCTGGAGCCACATGCAAGAGTCAACCAATCAGAGGACTCCGCGTTTTTAAAAAGGGTGGGAAATTTTTTGTGCCATACGGCTGTCTCGTTTATGCTTTAAACATTTGCAAAGGACATGGAAAGTACAGATTCTGCATTGCTTTTGCCTATTAGAAAAAAGTGTTTGTTGCAGCTTCCAAGCGGGGTATAGAAGCACTTTAAGGATTTTACACTGGGGACATCGAAAAAAAAATAACACGGATGTCGTCTCGTAGATATATGTTAAATTAAAAAGACAATTTGCTCGTCGTGAATGTAGAAAGCGAGTAGAAAGCGAGAAAAAAAGTCATATATACATGATGTAGTTATTAGGTTAAAACCTAAAGCAGCCTCATCAGCATCGTCAAGCACCCAACGACAGACAGACAGACAGACAGACAGACAGACAGGCTCGTCTGCGTGTGCGTTCGCCCCTGCACTTTGGTTATACTATTTTGTCGTTTTCACATTTTATGTGGTTACTTTCAGTTCGTTTAATAATTTAGCATTTACCATAAGTATCAGACGTTGTTGCTGTACTCTATGTAGGTAGTCCAAGACACAACATGGCAGAGAGGTGTTCTCCGTAGGTGTGCAAGTGTTCTCTGATGGGGGATTCGGTTTTGTGATCTCCGTGCACACAAGTGGCGCACGCGGGTTTCTTTTTGTTCTATGGATTTTGGTCTGATGTGGATGCATATTATACGTTGTACCTTTGCCTCCGGTTTATTATAAAGCAATTGTGTAGAATATCCAAGATATTCTTATTTGATTTTTTTCTTTCGTTTTTTGTTTGGTTTTGTTAAGCATGCGGAGCACTTTTAGTGCCTTCCTTAATTGCAGTCCACTTCGGTATTGTCCTGCGTTTGACATGAACGTGCGGAAGAGCTGTAAATTTTATAATGACTCTTACTATGGATGTATAATCCGGAAGAGTGGTTTGAAGACACAGGCCTTGGCTAGCGATACAAATGAAATGGGTTTTGCCTTAAGTTTTTCAAGAGTAAAGTAGTAAACACTTTTACCGAGGGTGGGGTATCGAACTCTTCAATATTTTGGAGTGCCAACATTTTAATTATCTGAATGAGTATTCAAAATTAAAGTCAAATGTTTCATAAAATTACATGTCAAAACTAAAGGACATATTTGAATGTCAGGATCACTGGTAAATTCGAGGGTGGTTCGATGAGTACTTTGCCTCACCGCCCATTGGAAGCCTACTTTTCAGAAGTTTGAGCATCGCTGGGTCAAGTGTATCGAGCTTAAAGGAGACTATGTCGAGCAATAAATAACCACTTTTCCAACATTTTGGTTTTACATTTATAGGCTAAGTACTTATCGGACCAGCCTCGTATTTACAAGTGATCCCGACTTTTACCCTCCTACACTCGGAACAAAAAATTCATTTATCGGCTTCTGACCTGATTTCAAAAATCTGAATATAAAAATATCGTGATATATATCTAGACGATGTTTTTATGAATAAGTTTAGTTGATAAAAGATTTTCTATACAAAAATGATGTATGAGCAAAAATAACAATCAGTGTCAAATTGCAGCCAACTTAATGTATGTTTGCGTTTTTTTTTTTTTTTGACGTTCAACTTTTTTACGTTGCAAAGTCGCAACACGTGTCGCTCGCCGTGTGCTCACGTGAGCCAATCACTCAAGCATTCTAATCCTAATTTTTATAATAATTTCCTTTTCGTGTGGCATTTAACTCCGTTCCGGACTTTTGTGCGGTTTTCGGTAAGATGATTCTGTGTTTTTTATTTACTGCGCCTGCGGTAATTATTGCACTTTGTGTCAGCTTAAACCAATTTTCTGCTGTTCTGACAATCAAGCTTGGTCGTTTTTTTTTAAAGAAGAAACCTAAGAGAGAAGTAGCTCATTTGGCTGGCTGGTTGTAATTCCACGAAATCAAAAGCGGAAGAACACTTGCCGTAATTGCGCATGTTGAGCGTTTCGCTTTTAGTTTAGGCTTCGTTTGAAGAAGCGTGTCGGCGATCAGGTTACGCGTTCTTTCCCAAGTGTTTTTTTTTTGTTTTGTTTTGCGCAGAGAACCTTTTTGTGCTTGGTGCCTTCGCTCATTTGGTTTGATTCTCTGGAAATTAACTTTTGTTATCGCATAGTTTCTTTCTTTCGTTTTTTCGTTTTTTTTGTTATCCTTTGAGGGTGTTTTCCTCTTTTTCTTTTGTGATTATTAATTTTTGACATATTGTTGCTGCTTTGCGTCGTTCGTTTCGCCGAAGTGTTAAGTGCGCACATCCTTAAACGAGATTTGATACGGAGGACACTTTTGACATTTTCACATTTGGTTGCAGGTCGGTCGAACTTTGCGGCAATTTGTGGGTTAATTAAACTTCCATGTTTTTGCTTTATCCACTTTGATAAGGTTTCGAGTTCAAGTGAGTTTTATAGTTAAAGTGTGTATCAGATTTTACAAAGCAAGTGCGCCGTCGCATTTAAAAAACTAAAGAGAATTTGTATCCTTAAGGTATTTTCCGAGAAATTGTTTTTTTGTGTGAAATATATTTGCAATATTAATACGATTAAATGATTATCATTGTCTGATAAAGCTTCTGCATTATCACTTTTGTTAATCGTTCAATATTTTTTTTAAAGAAATATCTAAGGAAACGAAGTGTATTTTTTTTTAAACATAAATAATACTCGTATTTAATTACCTTTAAACATGCATTCATTTCCATTTCAGCGATGACACTTTCTTTGGTCCAAAGCTCTTCCCACTGAGTCTGCGTCTTTCATTTAAGTTCGAACATAGTTAATAATCACAGAGCGCATGAAATGGAGAATATTTTTGATGAAGAATAAATCAAATCACAATTCAAATAACTTCAACGGACTCATCTGGTATCGCAGTAAGTCAAGTCCAAATATTAATTTTATATTCTTTAATATGTTTACTGGAGTGCTACCTCCAAGCATTCTTTCTATTATCAAACAATCGAATTGTGTGGACAATTTTATAAATTTAATAAATATGGAAGATGTTGCCCGACTTTCGACTCATTTCATTTGCCACCGAAATCGTTTAAATTTCTACGCCTCTGCTTTAGCATCAACGATCTGAAGTGCTATCTAACAGAATGATTTGAATTCCAACCTTATCGACTTGTGAAACCTAAAAATATTAAATAAACGAAACGAAACCCTTTTAATGAAATTGTTCGTTACAAATTTGCGACAATTAAAAAGGACTCAAATTTAATTATACGGCAACATGCCGAAATTACCCGAAAAAATCTCAAAATGGGCAGTGCTCGTAAATTGGCGCCCGATGCTCGGATAAATGTCCACGCGATAAAATCAACAGCAACAACAAGAACCAGAACCAGAACAGCAACAACTGTTGTGCAGCCTACAAATTATAGCGCAGTCAAAATCAAAATCCGATTAGAAATCCTTTTAGATTTTTGCCTTTCGAGTTTTTGTGTTTTTCTAATTTTGTTGTAATTCAATATTGGGCACGCGTATGTATGTATGTATGTATGCATGCATGCCTCTGATTGCAGGGGTTCATTGTCGTTTTGTTGTTGTTTGTGTTGTTATATTTTTTTCAAGTGTTCAAGGTTCGTAATTGCATTTGGGTGTACATAATTGTTGGGCGGTAGCGTACCGACGTGAAAGTGCCGCCGATGAATTGTTACTAAATAGAGTCTTGCAATAAAGTGGCAACGCTAAACCCCTTAACAAGGACGTTACTCGATAAATACGACATTTACTTTATTTGTATCCTGTTATTAAATTTTTAGATAATTCCTGAAATCGTAGAAAAAATTATGCCAAAACTTGAGAACAACGCTTCATATTCATTCTGTGGCGATAGAAAACGTCCCTTGCTTTGGATTCTTCTTTAGTTTAAATACTATTTTTCTATTTAAGAATTTTATCCATTGAATTTTCCTAACGAGCTGTGTCGTAATGTACACAAACACGAGCACTCACATAGGAAATGGACAACCGTTTCTTTTGTATCCTTCTTGTTTTTCTTTTTAAAAATTTTCCCCAGTTGAGGTTTTTTAGATGCCTTATAAAAAGTTAGAAAATGTTTACCCATTACTTTAAATTTTGTTGTATTTATCGATATTTTTTATTAAAATTGTATTTACTGAACGATTGCGAGAGTTTACACAAAAATAAAGATATAATTTATATTAAGGTCCTTTTAAGCTTTAGGGATTTTGAATTTTTACGTTTTCCAAAGGAATTTCCCTTTTTGTCGTTGTAAAAGATATAAATAGTCTCTAATTTACTACTACCTTTTTACGACTACCTTTTACTTTTAAATCACATCAACCTGATCAATTTAGGTTGATGACATCCACAAACTTTGTTTTTAAAAATGTACCATAAATTGACTAAAAAATTAGCGATCACCACACTTTATCAACAGTCACAAATGACAACAAACGTGGTCGGTCGGTCGGTCTCTTTACGCGCCATAAAATGAAATAATTTATAATTTGGGTGCATGCTAAAACTAATTGCCGACACGTGTCGTATCAGCGAGAGCAGTCAGGAAATCTCGAATGAAGTCTTAAATCGGAGAACAACGATAACAGCCACACACACGCACACACACACACTAAAAGAATGTCATCATGACATGTCGTCATGTCGTCATGTTGACAAAACACAAACACATTCGCGTCGTATTTACCACGAAGCGGCGTTAAATTGACTATGCCCGCATGAAGAATGGATTTACGGATTATTGAGTGTTTCGTTCTTTCTGCACATATCGAGCGAGTAAATATCCTGAGGGTAGTTTATCGTTTACATATCCATCCATCTACAAGTAAGAGTTCAACTTGTAAGTAGCCAGGTCGGTCGGTCGGTCGCTCCGGCGTGTTAACAACTGATTAAGATATCATTGTTTGCGCGATTTATTGTTGTTATATTTTTTTCTTCTTTTTTTTTTCAAATTTAATTTTGCAGTTATTAAAAAAGCATACGCTACGGTAGCGGAATGGAGGTGGCGGGCGGTTGTGATGAACCATGCCAATTTTATATCTCACGCTGCGTTGTTGCTGTGGCAATTTAATCAAATTAATCTTCTCACGTGACTTGTTTGATGTTAGACTTGCTGTTGTTATTGTCGTTTGCTGTCGCTGTTGATCTGTCATTTAGCGGCACAGGGGCACAGCAGGTACCACTCACTGTCTGTCGCGTCGGTCCGTCCGTCCACACTCCCGTGACATTTATGAGATTTGATTTTATCTTTTGAAAGTCTTGTGTAAAGTGCGTTTGCGCGTCATTTCGATGCAAGTCCGCTTTTTCCCATGCTGGCTTTTGACACTTTTTTTTAATTCTTCGTACTTACTTTGTTCGTAACTCTGAAGTCGATGAGGTAGGAACTATTGAAATGGTTTCTGTTTTGTGCTATTACTTGAGAAAGGGCGTGTTTGTTGGAGTTATTTTTAATCTTTTAAAAATCACTACAACAACAATACTGTTATATTTTTATATTCCGAAATTTTTTTAATTCACATTCATGTTGTGCGGTTCATTATGCCGGAGCTCATTGGAAGTGATCGTTGTTCTTATCCGATTCCTTAACTTAATGTCGGTAGTTTTGCTTTATTACTAGAAAGTTAAATTCTAATTGTAAACTGGTTATCTATCTGTGAGTAAATATGGAGTTTATATGGCAAATGGCACCGATTTAGCTAATTTTTTCTACTTTTAGATGGTAATTGAGTTAAGAGTGTTCTGTTAATAGTTCAGTAAAGAGTTGAATGGCCTTTTTGCAACCTTGGTATGTTCTGGGTCAATGAGTCTTCTTGACTGCCGCATGCCTGTTTGAGCTCTCCAATGCTCAATTAGACTTTGGTTTTTCCATACACGTATAAAGTTATTTATAAAGCTACTGTTTACCACACAGAATGGTTTCGGGCCTATGAGCAGAGTTTCTGCATCTTTCTTTGCGAGAGAGTCCGCTCAAGCCACTCATGTCCCGGCACCCATATAAGATTAACAGAGTTCATCGCTGCTAGGGTGTTGAGAAGTTTAAGACAATCTCAGACTAACCAAGTTTTTATTTAAAAACCATAAAATAAATTAATTTATGATTTTTATTTTGAAACTGAATTTCAAATTTAAATCAGTATTTTTATATAACATGTCCGAAAATAACCGCTATAATTTGACTATCATTAACGGAAAGAAAATCCCTTTACCGAACGAATTTTTTAAATTTTTTTAGAAAATACCGCCCGCCGCCCACTGGCCCGATTGGGCAAGGTCTTAAAATAAAATTTATTTTGAGTCGCCTTTTTTCCACTTTTACTTTTTTTTCACTTTCGTGAAAATTTTGAATTTTCGCAGAAATTTAAATTTTTTCGCGCAAAATTCAAAATTTTTCACAAGAAAAGTGCGGACTTTTTTTGCTGCGCTTTTCTGGTTTTTTTCCACCAACCTATCCCCCCGCGTTTCACACCCCCGCACCCATGATTTTTGCCGTGAAAAATCGTTCATTTTTTCACAACTTTTTTTCATGATTTTGTTAGTTAAAAAACAAAATTTGAGTTTGGCTACGCCCTGTGTACAGTTTGTAAAGCACTGGTCGTGCAGGTTTGTGTCTTGACAATTAGAACTCAAATATTTCGATGAAGCGGAAATGGTTTGTGTCTGTTTGTCTGTCTTCCTCCAAAGGACACGGAAGTAGAGGGCGCTGCCTTATGCAATTTTGTGAAAAGAGAAGAAACAAATGCATGCGGAATAATATTAAATTAAATACTTTATTGATTTAATTAATAAGTTTTATTCATATTCATTTATCATTTGCAATTAACGTAAATAAATTTTTTTAGTTTAGCGTAAAAATCATTAAAAAATCATTAAAAATGCATAAAATCATCATTTGTAATAAAATTTCGAAGTCATTTGGTTTATGTGGAACTTAAAGTAATATTAATTAGTTTGTTAAAAACTATATTTAATGTTTTTTGTTTTTGTTTTTGTACAAAACATATACAGAAAAGTGTCGTCGCCGCTGCCAAACATTTTCAACTATACAATTTAATAATTTATTTGTTTTCTTTCCACCAAGTAAACGAAACAATTTAAATGCATTTTGCCTTTTTTTCTTTTTTTTAATAAACAATTTTAGCGGCAATTATTTTCGAAATAATTATTTTTGTTTTTGTTGTTGTTTGTTTATAATTCGTATAGTTTATGTTGTTGTTGTTGTTTGTTTTTAATAAGTTTTCAAGCATGCTAAATAGGTTTTGTATTAGTTTTTTTGTTTGTTTGTTTGTTTGTTTGTTTGTTTGTTAATAACTTTTGAAATTCCTTAACTTTTGTTTGTTTATATTTTGTTGTATGTATGTATGTACTCGTATGTAAATGTTTTAATTAGTTTAAAAAAGTTCTTCCTTGTAGTGAAATTATTCTGTACTTGTTCTTCTTGTTGTGTTGTTTGTGTTCTAGTGAGAATTGAAATACACGCGAACGTTTCATTAAATATTTAATCAATTATATAAATATATTAATTGCTTGTATTATGGTTATAAAAAAGAATCTAACTTTTGTTTTGTTATCAAACGTACAAAATTTTGAAAATCTTTTCTCTATTTTTTTTTGGGGTTATGTCTTTAAAGCTTTTTTTTATATATTTTTGTTTATAAGTTTGTTTAAACGTTTAATTTTATTTAAAAATTGTTTTTAGTCATTAATCAAAAACTTTTTCACTTCACTTTTGAAAATTTGGCAACAATGCGCAGTCATCCAGGGTTGCTGTTTTGAATCATTTAATTTCATTTGACATTTTTTCTATACTTTTTTTTAACATTTCTTGGTTTTTGTAAACTTTTTAATAAATTCTTCCGTTTTATCTAATGCTTAGGAAAAGCTGAAAAAGTTCGAGGATTAGTCTGTATAAGTTTAAATATTTCAATTTGATTTAAAAGCTTGTTTTTTGATCGTTTTTGCAAATTTGGTTCTTTGGTTCCCAGCGTCGTGATTTTTTGGTTGTTGTTGATTTTTAAGCTTTTTCAATAATTAAACTTGAAGCGCGTTTGTTTAAAAAGTTGCTAGAGTAAAAAAAATACACAACTCCGGTATTTTTTGATTGTAATTCTTCTATTTAGCTGAAGATTTTCAGCTTTCTTTAATTGTTGATAGAATTTACTTTTTCGAAAATTCAAACACAAGTTTTGTATGATGTTTTTTTTTTGTTTGTTTTTGTTTTTAATAAAAGTTTTATATTTTATAATGTTTAGTTGATAGGTATAAATTTATAATTTACAATGTTTAAAATATATTTATGTATATGTATGTATGTATATGAACGCGTCTTAAGAGCGTCGCGTCGCGTCGCGTCGCGTTTCACGTGCAAACAATAAAATCAAATGTAAATAATTATGTATAATTTAAAATAGTTCAACTATTCAATAAAAAACATAAAAGCTAAGTTAAGATTTAACAAAATAATTAAATTGCAAATGTAATTTCTGTCTCAGATGTGATTGTTTTCCTTTGTTCTTCTTTGTTTACTTTTAGTGATTTTCAATTAATTCCATTAACAATAATAAATGAATAGTTTAAATTAAACGCTTACAATTAGACTAAAAATTGAGTTGAATAAACGACAAAATTAAACGAAAAAAAAACGAATGTGTACAAAAATGTGATCAACATGATAAAAAAAAGTAAACGGCTTTCTCCTACATAAATAAATACAAAATACAATTAATTTAAATGAAATTGAAAATTGCAATTGAATTTTTAAAGACATGATTATAAATTTATGATATTAAATTAAAACTTTCTTTAGAATCTTCCTTCCAATTTTAAGCTCTGGTGTGAGTACATTTTGAAAAGTTTTCTCTTGCTCTCTTAAAGCTTTCGCCAATTCTTTCTGTTTAAATAAAATTTTTTTGAGACTTAAATTTCTCTCACATTTCATTTGTTGCAATAATAAAAATAAAATAAAATTTCAATAAGAAACAAAACAAAAAAGTAAATATTAATCAATAAGAATAATTCATACACTAACATACGCATTCAAAATCAAAATCAAATTCAAGTTAATTTCTTGTCATCATACTCGTACATATCTGCTTAAATTTAGCGTTTAAGTTTAAGTTTAAAAATAATAACATATTAGCATAACTGTCAAACATTACAAAATAAATGCTCCACGTAGCTTGTTGCTTGCTTGCTTGCTTGCTAAGAAGGTTCATCGGTCGTCGTTTGTCGTCGCTCATCAAATGGGCCCCAATGTAAAAGTGCCTCGAGCGATTTTTACATTAAAGCAAATACAAGTATTTGAGTATTTTTAGTTTTCTTTTTTGTTCTTGTTCTTTACAAGCTTTGTTTGTTAGTCGTTTCATAATATAATTTTATTATTTATTGTTTATTATTGTTTATTATTATAAGCATAAAGTTTAAAGTTCGTTTATGTGTTAAGTTGAAGGTAAACATAATTTCAACGCAAATCTACTCGTACTGTCATTTTTTATATAAATTATTGTTAGTAAAGTTCTTTGGAGTTTTTTTGTTTTTGTTTTTTCTTTTTATAAATCGAAACATTTTCATTGAAGTTTATATTTAGCAAGTTCAAGTTTAAGTTTTTTGTTTTGTTTTGTTTTGTTTTTCTTTTGTTTTGTTATAATAATAAAATATTTAAAGAGTTTCATGAGCTTCATCTTCTTCTTCTATTTAATGAAAATACAATTTTTCTTATACAAATTTCTTTTCGCTAATTATATTATTGTTATTTGTGTTGTGGTATTGTTGTTGTTTTTGTAGGTATATATATTTATATTGTTTTTTTATTTTTTCATTTATTGTTGATTTTGAGAACGAGATTCAAACATGGCCGTTACGTCACGTATGGAAAATTGTGGTGAGATCTTTTCGCCGCGCCTGTCAATAGAAAAAAATTCAAAATTTGTTAAAAAAATACTTTAAATCACAAAGTGGGCGCCCATTTTTGGTAGAGTTGTCGACATTGACCATACCAACTCAGATACCAAAACTCTTAGGCTCAATATTCAAATATATCCACCAAATACTCACGTTGAAGTCAGACTGTTGCGACTCGCCGAAAGTAAGGCGCTGCTATTTCCACTCGTGTTTGATATCGCAGCTGCGACTGTCTCAGCGGCGGCTGTCGACGAAGGCTTTCGCTCCCGTCCAACACTTAGAACTGTGGCCGCACTTACACCACCGACACCACCACTACTAGCATTGGCAAAGTCCAAACTCTTGCGCTCGAATTTCTGCACTGTAGCGCGCGCCGAAAACTCCTCGTGATCGACGCCGCGTGTGGTTGATGATTTCTTTGGGAAATCATCGCTAGCCGAGCTGGAATCGCTGGTATTATTCGCTGACGAATTTAATGAACCATTGCCAACGCCGTTAGCAGTATTTGAGTTTGAATTTGGTGTTGCGGATGTCGTCGCCGTTGCTGCCATGACATTATTGAGCGCTCCATCACAATTTTGATTTTTCTCATCGGAAATGCTACGCACACGATGACCATAAATAGCTGGCGTCGTATTCAGGGTGCTCTCTGAGCCGGTATAGATGCCACCGACTCCGCTCTTGCCAAACTCTTTAAGGTTATCGATATCGCGTTGCAGCGAACGCATATCGCCTCGTGACTTTGATTTGACACGCAACGATTCGGCGGTATGAAATTTATCCACCTCGGCGCGCTCTGTCGAATTCAAATCAGTTTTGGACTTGGATTTAAACGAGTCGGCGCGATACTTCTGCGTGAGTTGCTGACGTCGTTCCTCTTTGATTTTGTCGATGCGTTCGCGATCGAGTTTGACGCCGGAGAGCATGCGCAAACTGCTCGCTGCCAAATTTAAATTGGAATTGTTGAGTGCATCTGCTGCGGCTGATGCGTTCTGAGGAACAGCCGGCGGCAACGTTACGACGACATTATTTTGAATGAGTGAAATGCGATTTTCGGTTGTCGGCGTAATTTTCAACTCTTCGCAGACGAAGTCATGCTCGAGCGATGCATTCGGCGTATCGGGAGCGAGGTGTAAATTATTAAAGTTTTTCTCTTTAAGAAAGTCAAGCTTCAGTGGTGGCTTTGCTGCCAAAGATTCACTTTTGAGGCAATTGCTGCTCTCCTCGGTGATGGGCATACCCGGCAGTCTTTTAGGCGGATTCAGCGTTTTGGGGCGCGTGAAATCAAAGCTTTTGCGTCGGTTTGAGATCTCCGCCAGCTCGGGCAGTTGATGTGTGCTGCGCGTTGATGCGGCACCAAAGTCATGCAACAACTTTTGCGCACCAAATTCCCGCACAAATGCATTCTCGTCCAGCGAACGTGTAATTTGTTGCGATTTCGTGAGCTTTTGTTTGAGCTGTGTCGCTGTGGGAGGAGCCTTTAATTGTGGTTGTGGTTGTTGCTCGCTGTTAGACAGCAGGCTGTGCTGTGAGGATTTTAAGTCAGCGGACGATGGAGCTACTATGAGCGCGTTGCCCGTATGCTTCTTAATGGAGCTTCTGAGACTAAAATCGAATGCAGGCGGCTGTTCCACGGGCGAAGTCTCAAATTTCGTTGCCAGCTCTTTGACACTAAAGTTTGAGGGCGATTTGCGTGCAGCACTGCCGATGTGTTCCTCTTCTTCTTCGTGCGTGGGTGGCTCAAGCGTTAAGGTTTGCAAGCTTCTTTCTTCTTCGTCGTCAACTTCTTCGTCGATGTGGTCATTGCCTTTAATGCTGTCAAGCGAATCTAACTCGAGCTTTTCCGAAGTTTCTTCAAAATCCAAAAGTGAAGATTTCATTTCTTCACCCAAAATGTTTGCATAAACTGACTTGGGCTTACGCAGCTCGACATTCTCATAGAGCAGTTTTTCTTCTTGGTCGTCGTGATCATTGTGGAAAGACGTTTCCAAGCTATCGTTCAAGATCTCCTGCGAATTCATCATATCGATATCTTCTTCGACGTTAGCGTTAGGCGTCACATCATCGCTTTCGCGCCGTTGTCGATGAGAGAAACTGTCTTTTTTGTACGCTTTAATCTCAGGCACACCTTTGTAAGCTTTAAGCTCTGGCGCACCTTTAAAAGCTTTAGGTTCCGGTACAATTTCATAATATGTTCCATTGTTTTCGCACAAATCGTGCATTTCTTTTTCATATTCCTGCGCCTCAGCGATTTCTTGAAGATTTTCCAGAGCACCGACCAAGCTTTTGCGCTCCTCATTTAACAGCTGATTGACCTCGGTCACAGAGTTGCGAAAGAACTTAACCTGCTCGTAGACAGTATGCTCATCGAAACTTGTCTCGAGCATTGTTTGAGGTTTTGCCGACACCGCTCTTGGCGGTTTCTCACGCAATTTTGGAGGCGGCTGTGGAGGCGACGTAACTTTTGTGGGAGAAGTGTAGGTTTCTTCTTTACCGCCGCAGCCGCCCTTAAGATTGTACGTGATGCTTATGGTCGATTTAATCGGACTAGCAAGCAGTTTATGTGTAGCGCTGTGCAGCGGAGAGACCAAATTGCTGGGAGTATTCTCGTACTCTTCGTATGCGGGCGAATTCTCTTCGGTTTCTATAAGCGAATGCATACTCGACTGGCGCTGCAGATGCTGATAGCCATACTCGCTGGGCGTTACCGATTGACTAGTGTTATCCGTGAAATTGGAGTTATTTGGCGAAGGTATCAGTTGCTGTTTCAGCGTCTCACCACCGCGTAATTCATTTTGATGATCGTAGGTCATTTTTGCACTGTTCAGAGGATGGTTCAGGTCGAGCGAGAGTTCACGCTTAAGCGCGTGCATGTCGCGACGCTCTGCGGAGCTACCGCTGGTAATGAGCGGTGTATGTGATGTTGCCTGATGTGAAAGAAAAATACAATTTTATTTTTTTCTTAATGTGTGCATTTTTTTTTACTTACATTACTGCCTAAACTCTCATGTGATGTGCCCAGACAACTATTTGTATCGACGCCCAACAACAATGGTTGTTGTTGATTCGATGAGGTTGCCGAGACACCTGAAAGTCCCGACATTACCGACGCCATCAGCAACGGATCCAAATCGTATTGCGGCGTATTTACCGCTGAGCTATTTTCGGAGCTAGTATCACCGCCGACGAGCAGCGAGTAACGTGGCGAGTGAATCGGAGAACAAGGCGTGATTGAAAGTTTTGCGGTTTCACCACCGCTGCCAACTTTGGCATCCTTTGAGACGATAGAGTCGACGGTTCCGCTGTTGTGTCGCAGCTGCATGAGTTGTTGATTGAGTTGTTCGTTAGTGCCACAATAGCTATTGCGATTTTTCGGGCGCAACAGTTCGGGCACCGCTTTGGAAAGATGCTGAAGGAGTGGTGGCTTAGGGGGTGGCAGGTTTTGTTGTGAAACGCCGTTGGTGCTGAAGGAAACAGTTCTAGAGATAATTTAGAAAACAAAATTAAATCTTGTAAAAAACTTTGCGAACGATTCTCGAGAACTTACCTCATGTGCGGTGAATTTTGCGAGGTTTCTGTGTTAATTTTTCTGTTTCTGTAGATCTCCTCTTCGATTAGCATTTTGATTGGTTCCTTTGTCAAGGACAATTGTCGCTCGTTGCAACCGGCACTTACTGTGCCTGGGTAACTAAAACGTTCCTTCAGACCGTTGCCAGCGACAATCTCTTGATCCTTCCGTTTGGCACCCAAATGTACCGATGGAAAGCTATAACGCGAGTTGATTGGAGAGGAGGCATCTGAATTGTCACGTGCCGAATAGTCGCCCCCGAAAAGTTTATCAAACTGGCAATGCTTTGATGCTGTCACTTCTTGTGCAGCGCTCTCATCCGATGAACCATAAAGCGAACTCTTCGAAAGTGCAGACTTTGGCGGCGCATGAATTTGCACGCTTGTGTAGAGCGTCTGAGGATTGGCTATTGTATGCTCAGGCGTGCTGCAATCGATAAATTGTATATCGGAAAGTTGATCTTCAAGTTTGTAACGCTTGCAACAACTCTCGTCGCCGGTGTGTTCGTGGCATGACGTTGATGAGCCTTCGTGGTGTCCACCATCGGCGGCGTGCGACCAATTGTGGTGTGCAGTGGCTGCGGCGACTGCGTTTGAGGCTGCTGCAGCCGACGAAGCGGAACTTGGTGAGAGCAGCAAATTGAGTCGCGGTTGTTTTTTGGGACTCGGATTGACACTGTTCGTTTGACTGGAGAATTCTTCGGGGCGTGCACGCAATATACGACGCGATGATGTGCCCGGTCCACCGGCGGGCGGTATATTTTCTTTACCAACTCGCGGTGAGCTGACAAGCGATTCGCTTTCAGAAAATATTCGCATTTCGGGTTCTTCACGATCGAAATTCAGGCCCAACTCGGAAAGTTCTCTGCAGATAAATAAATGTATGTGTTAAAAATATATTAATTTATGTACAATATAAAAAAAACAGTCTTATTTAAACAAAGGGTGACAGTTACTCACCTAGAAGGACACGTGGTCATGGGCCCGCGTTGGGGCGACTGTAGCAGATCGAAATACGAATCATGCGAGACAGAACGTGAATGACCCGCTGCCGTGCGCAGACTATCAATCGAATTAGAGCGTACACATAGCTCCAGCATGGGTTTACCGCCCGATTCGCAACATACGCTGCCTCCCAACGAGCGGGATGACGCCGAAGTCTCAAAGTGATCGATTGATTTAGTCTTATCGGGCTTCAGCAACGATTTCCCTAGTTTCCCGTTGCTATTGCCATTACCATGAGTAATAACCGCATCTGCAGCAGCAAACGTGACCTGTGATGGAGTTTTGTGATGATGCGGCGTAGGGCCATCAATACCGCCTGTAATCGCAGAACCTAAAGTAGGTTCTTCATGCGTATCGCCGGTGCCATTACTAACTCCGCCGCCACGTTGGTTACGCGAAAATAGTGATTTCCACGAGTGCGTCTTGCGCTTTTGCCAGCTGCGCGGCACTGAGAGCACCGTGTGATATTTATCCGGCAGCGACGAGGGTCCACCGCCCACCTCAATATAGGACCCAATGTTCGCCGCATTACCGCTGGACACCATATTAATAGGCATCGATTGCTTCATATCAAAACCATCAAGACGCGAGTGACGCTCTTGAGCCTCCTCCAAGCTGATCAGTTTAGGTCCGCCGGCACTGATACTTTTTGGTCGTTCGACGACAACAAATGTAAGCGATTGATCGTGTTCACGTTGTTCAACGAGCAGGCTCTCACAGTCGGTAAGCGAGTCCAGACGAATTTCACCACTACTAGCGGCGGGTGTAGATGTAGGGCCGCCCACCGCCGACGTTGCAATGAAACTTAATCGTGCATTGCTTGCGATATCCTCGAGTGCGTCAAAAATCAGATGACAATTGCGTATCAGGTACTCGGTGACGACGGCTTGAACGCCGACGCCACGCAATGCCGCTACGCCGCCCGATTCTAGTGCAGGAGAGCGTAGCAAATTTGGCGCCCAGACTATGGCGAGATTTTTGTCCGTCATGCCGGTGCGTGCCGAGTGTTGTGAGATCTTATTCAGGTGCTCGGAAAGGTATTTCAAGGTGCTACAAGAGAGAGGAGTCAATAATATATTCATATCTTGACTTAGAGAGATATTACTTACCGATAGTGTGGAGGTGGCAATTTAAGCACTGTCTCTTTCATAAGACGCAAACGTTCGTTTGTTTCCTCGCTTTTCGCCTGAATTGCCTCGACAAAGTTATCGTACAGTTGATAGGTGCACAACGGATTCGGCAGTTCACGGAAATACATCTTCAATAGCGAGCTGACCGCGTGAATATCTTGTTTCATTTCTGGATTGCCCAGATCCGGTATGCGTTCTTCATCGAAGGCGCGACGCAACCGTTGTATGTTCGATGTGATGCCCGAAAGACGATAAATTCCATCAACAATTCCATAGTCTTCGATGAATGCGGCGCAACACTTCAAGACCATCGGAATCTCTTGTCCACTGTTGAGCAGATGCTCGGAGAGATCGCACGAGAAGACACGTTCGCGATAAATGCCGCTCTGCTTGAGACGACGCCGTGACGGACGCGAAAGTATAAAGGAGCGGAAGAAGGCAATCAGTTTGCCGTGTTTTCGTAGTACGGGCTTCGTGGGCGAAACATCCAATTGGCCGACTAGTGGTGCAGGCATCGGAAAGTGACGTGGAACTTTATCGCCAATCGTTGCGACACACGATTGCGGAAAGAAACCTACCTCGTAGTGTGACTTTTGCAGATGCGACTTTTTGCCGCGCCACCATATCGACTCAGCTGGACTTGGCATATCGATTACAGAAATCATATCGCCCACCTCAATCGAAATTTCATCCGATGCCTGTGCCTGATAGCGTCGTACGCCATACGCAGCGCCCACCGCTGGCGTATTAATGCTGCGCATGGTGTCACCATCGGCCAGCGGCAGACGACGTCCCTTATTGTCTAGCTGGAACCATGTTAATATCGTGCCGCAAGTTAACGAATCCGAGGCAATCTTCGAAAAACGTTCCAAGTACTTGGCCACGGCATACTCGACATCTTCCTCTGATTTAAACTCAAGTTCCTGCAAATCCTTAAGACCACTGATCTTTCGATCGTAGACACACCGATGAAGCATCTCGTCGAGCATTTGCATGTTGTCAAAGGAACGTTTTACTAGAAACGGATCGCAACGTTGCGGAAAGACCTTGATAATGAACCAACAGCTTGAGGGCGAAAACGAGCGATAGGAGGATGGTCCTCCACCGCCGATTGGCACGCCAATCTGACTGCTGCTGTTGGCAATGTCACCGCCAATGGATTGTGATGCTATCGAGCTATTAAGCAGCTCAGATTTATCGTCCACAAGGCAAACGGAGAGTGATCCTAATTGTACGCGTTCGTAGTGAAAGTGGGCGCATTCCTCAAGCTTTGGAAAACGACAGGATTTCTAAAAAAAAATCATTGCTTAGTACGGTTAGGTTACACGGATTATTAACATTAATGAACATGGACGAACAATATTTAATTTCAATTATTACGATTTTATAATATTTTGATTACTTTTCAAAATGTTATCTTAAATTCAATTTATGAATGGAATTTACGAAAAACAACAACAAAAAAAGAGCGACCTACAAATATTTTGCTTCAAGGCAAAGCAGGAATCTCGAACTCTTTGTGACATATCCTGTCAGCAAAAAGGAATATGATGATAAAACGTTCAACAAAAGCATTCTTTACTTTGGCGCTGAACATTTACAAATATAAAAAAACCTTGTAACATGTTGCAAGTAAGCCAGCAACCAGCAACAGAAGCCATTCTAACTACTTCGGATGCCTGCCTGCCAGCTTGCCTTGACTGACCTAATTCAGATTGGTTTGCGTAGAGTGCGGTCGGGTGCGCTCATGTTGTTGCTATTGTCGTAATAGTGGGTGGTGCCGCCACAAACACACACACACAATTTCTGCTCAACAAAATTCTTGTTCGTTGTAAAGGCGCAACAATTTGTTTTTGCGTTGCGCCACAAACAAAAACAAAATCAAAATAACATAAAAGCAACGTGGACAAAAAACAAAAAAACAAAAAAAAACTGCCTCAATCATGGCTACGAAAGGACGACGACGTCTGAGTTTGAAATGTGTAAAGGAATTTGGGCGTTGTCCCCGATCAAGCGCAGCACTTTGAAATGTGGTTGGAATATGAAAAATGTTGTCATATCCTGTTTAAATATAAAATGCGAGCAAGAATGCTTTAAAAAAGGAGCACAATAGGGTGTGTCCTGGTAAGCAGCGAAACTTTTAATGAATGGGTTAAGCAAGTTTTGTATTTTGGTATAGACTACAAAAATTGCTAACCCAATTTTTACTTCAGTTGGTTATCCATTAATATAATGAATATTTCTTGGATACATTTCAGAGTTCTATTAACTCTTTCAATTACATTAAAATACTTTTTTCAAATATTTGTGGATTGATTATGTGCCAATTAGAAATAGATTAAATTGTAGTTTGCTTACAGTCACAATTCTCGAGAGGTCCTTAAAAGTTCAAATAACAAAACGAATTTAATAAAGTTGATTGCGCCATTTTTCTTTTCCCACTTAACGCTTTAATACGATGTCAAAATTCGTCAGAGTATTGCTTCTCTAATGGCCAGCACAGAAGTGCATTCCGCGATAAAACATAAAAATAAAACTGTTATTTACACTCCTACACACGCAACAAATAGCGCCAAATTGACCCACATTGATTTCACTGACGCCACCGCGTCTTCCAATGATAAAGACTCCAGCGGCGGCGTCTGTTACACACAAACCACTTGACTATTTCTGCTTTTTTTTGTTTGTTAACGATTTCAATGCGACAGCACAAAAACGATAAAATAAAACGCGATATATAAAAATATAACGATGGAAGACATTTTTTGATTTTTAATTTGAAGCGAACGCAATAATTTCGCAATACAAATGCGAAACGAAGCGCTGAACTCGCAGCGTGGCATGGCATGGCGGCGCCTGATGCGGTTGCCAATAGCAACAAACCAGAGCATTCAGTCAGTCAGTCAGTCGACTCGAGTTGACTGTGAATCGGGTCAACCCAGACCAGCCCACTACAGTCACCTCTAACCCAGATTCAGCAAGCAAGCAAGCTTGCTCGACATGATATGAAAATGTCGATTTGCTTTTATTGCGGCGCTAAAGTGTCAGCACACTGTGGATTCTTCATATAAAAAATATAGAAAAGTTGACCAATTCTCTTTTATATATACCCTAAAGTAAAGTTTTTCCGAAACTCGAAGCTTTTCAAAAAGTTAAGATTTTTGTGCAACATTGACACTGTGCGGCAGAAGATTATTTTCAATGGACTGCGGCGTGGCATGTACGTTGGGCGTTGAAATTTGATTTATACGATTTGCTTTTTCTGCCCATTAACTTTGAACTTTGTACGTATGAGTACTGCTGTACCTACTGTCAGTCAGTTGGATAGTTCGTAACACAGTGTTGGCCTAAATGACTGACACGAGATGGTCGACTACTTTCAGTTAAACGAATTACAAAAATTACGTAGGTGTGCTGTGTTGTGTTGTGATAGGGTTAACAGAATGGGTCGATATGGATTGAGGAAACGTCGTCAAATGACGTGGTTGCTAATTTCCATTTGATGTGTGCACGGGTGCTTCCTTTAGGATTCAGAATATTGCGCAAATATTGACAGAGCGGTGCATCTACGGATGTCCTTTTAAAGAAGATTTGTTTGAAAAAAATCTGTCTTGATTAGGAATGAGTTATGTAAACGTATTTAAGAAGAGATGAACAAACACCTGTCAATTATCTGTTAAGTGGATGATGTTATGGAATTATAGCCGAGAAAACCGACACTATTGCAATGTTAATTTAACATTAATTTAAATTTGTTTAACACTAGTTAGGCGGATTTAGGTGTCTTTTAGACCCATTTAATGTTGAAGTAATTGCAAAATGTTTTACTCGTATGTATAAATTAATTGAAGAAACGCGAAGTTGCTTTGTTGAAAAGAAAAACTTCAACTTAAATTGCGAAAATCTCAGAATCACACAAGTCGACAAGAGTCGCAGTCGCATTCACAGTCCGTGAACGCTGACGTGACGTGCCAAGTCGTCGTAGTCGTCGTCACAAACAATAGGCGAAAAAGTCACAAAGGGTTCCGGCTCGAATGGCAGCGCGCAGCGTTGATGTTGATGATGATGATGCGGCGATGAGGTTCGCAGACGCATTTAAATTAGGAGCGCAGTCAGTCACTCACTCGAGTGAATCACATTCATTTTAATTTCATATGGTGGACTTTTTTTATATTTGCCTTTTTAATTCTTTTTTTTTTTTTTTCGTTTTACCTTAAATATTTGCAATTGAATTTTTAATATGAGAACTTTTTTAATGCGCAAAGCACACAGATCGACCGACCGACCGACGGAGCGAGCTACCGACCAAGAGGGAACTTTTCGTAACAGTGAACGGCGAAGTACTGAACTTATTAGGGGAAATTGACACGGCACTTAAGAAGCAGCAGAAGCAGCAGCGACGGAGATGGCAATTTTGCCGGGCGGAAAAATAAAAGCCATAGAAGAAATGGCGAAAAGGCGCAAAAAGGTAAAAATAAACTTTGTATACGAATCGAGGGGGGGGGGAAGGGGCTTTGATTTCATCGTTTTTTCCACTGTAATGGTTTGCATAGCTCAAGTGAATTTACTTCGTACGTGTAGTAAATGCAGTGACTCATGCGATGCGCTCAAGAAAGGTATTCCAATGCCGAAACGTTCCTTTGGGGGAATGAATTGGAATTTGAAACATGCCTACCATTAATGCGATTTTACGCTTGAGAAGCTTGCGAAAAGGTTAGAATTTCACATTTTAAGCATAGCTACCGATTTTTTGTTGTTGCTTTTTTCTTGTTCCGTCATAGAAATTAGAGAATTGTGATTTTGTTTGTTTTTGTTATTCGCATGAAGAAATGTTTTCTACTTGTGTACTATGTTAATTCTTTACGGTCGGTCATACGCCCATTTACCCCAAAAACATGTATGCGGGAAGCATACAATACCGCATAGCAATACAAATTCAGTTAGATATTAGATATGAGTTATGACTGTGATTGTTGTTGTTTTTGTTTGTAGTTTATTTTTATTCGGCATCTTGGCAACTGGCCAAGATTGTGTTGGGTTCAACTATGTACAGAGAAAAGCATGTAGCGTGTTAAAAAGAAAGTAAAGTGAAACAAGTAACATAAATAATTGTAAATGTAATGCTCCAATCCCACTGTGTTCCATTCTTGTATACACTGAAACAATAAAAAATAAAACAATTACAATACGTCACCGTAGGAATAATAAAAAATGTCAATGATGAAGGATGTTAATGGTAAACGTCAATTCCAAGTTTCGTTTAACTTAATTTCGCATTAAATTTTTCAAGACGATTTCAAATTCTGTTTCTATTTGAGAATATATATTTTTTAAATAAATGTATCCGATGCATAAAATCAATACAACTTCGATATACCTAGACAGACAATTTGATTACACACCTCAGTCGAGTCAAAGGAAATTCGGTATCTAAAAAATTGTGCATACATTTCTGCACCGAAGATCTGCAGGCACACTTGGTTGTGCATGTCTCTTGTACATGGTTTGCAAATAATAAATAACTAGTTGCATGCATACATATGCAAAATGTGTGTGTGTGTGTGTACGATAACAATTTAGAAAATATTTATTTAGTAGATTGTTACACGCTCGCCCTCACACATATTCACATTGAGACACTTTTCGAAAGTTATTGCCAAAAATATTTCCCAATAGGGAAACCGCAACGAGTAACAACACTTTCTGACAAATTGTCACTTTACGTTTACGACGCCATGCCCACCGCAGCACATGTGCCAACATGCCAAAATGCATTCGAAATGTTTGCTCCTCCCTGAAGTCGAAAAGGATTCGAGACTATTTTGTATTTAACAATGTGGAAATATAAAAATAAAATTACATCGTTACAAAAGTCTTGTAGGCATCCAATAACCATTTTGAAAACTTAACAAACGGTACCCACCATTGAGCTGTACCATGGGATATTTCAGAGTGTAACTTTTACCACACACAGAATAAATGTTATTTTGCTATCCTCTGAACACATAATTTTATAAAACAATAAATAACAATTTACATAGCATGGAAATGCATTTGAATGCCTCGTCTCTGTGTACGTGTTCTAATGTCATTGTCACAAAAGTTGTCATCGTAGTAGTGATACGATATTATCAATAACAAACCAACCGCTTGAATACATTTTTATTTCAACTAAATTGAATTCGAAAGATACTCGCTATATACAAGGACATAGCAAAACAATAAAACAAACAAAAAAACTTGGAGAAAACTTTCAGGAGTGCATTTTTAGGGTACTTTTTGTTGTGCTCCCGCTCCAGCCCCCAACACCCATCTTCATTATAGAGCAGACACGAACGTGGATTATCAACAGATTTTCAGGCGACGTCATGTTGCGAGTCTCCGCTGCAATGTGCAACATTTTAGATAAGCGTCATCGTCTGTCTGACAGTACGGCAGGCGAACAGGCGGCAGGCAGGCAGGCAATACTGCATTGGCTGGCTTAAACCCACCCCCACGAGATAACCAATTTACATGCAAGTCGCTTAAGCAGATATGAATAAATACGAAAGAATTAATGAGGCTTTCCGAAAAACCAAATAGACTAGACTAGACGATATCTTGCAGAGATAGAGAAGGGTGTGTTTGGAAATTATTCATTTTTCTCTGGCGGAAAAGACTTCCTTATTTTTAACACATACACTCACACACTTTTAAGCGAAAGTAACGAATTTGAAATTCAAAAGATTTGAGGTAAGCGCTTTCTGTGCACTCCACTTTAATTACAGCGCTACTTGCAGAGAGCCGCTTAAGCCTTTAATGAATTTTTGCGTTACCAAGCCCAACAACGTTGATGTTCTGCTGTCTTTAAATTATATCTCACATAATCTGCAAGGATTAAAAGTGATTTTAAACATGACAAATGTTTTGTTACTGAGTAACGTTTCTAATCAGTTAAATAGTTTAATTTTTGTTTTGGTTGAGGAGCGCGACAGCAACCCCCTCATACGAGTTCAATGGCAATTGTTCCGGATTATTTGTCAAGTCATTACGAAATTGTCTCAAGTGATTTATTATGTTTTTTTTTCGAGGACGACCGAGAGGAAAAAGGGAAAGTTTTTGAATGCTAGACAGAGTCAATTACCCATCAAATATGATAAAAGTTAAATGGAGAAAGTAATCGTCGAGGAAATTAATTACAACGAAAAATATATCAAGTCCATTGGATTACATAATATTAAAATATATACATATGTAGCAAAAACAAACGCTTCTTTTGAAGTACATTTCAATCCAAACATTTTTAATGCATCGTTTTTTGAGACTCTTTAAAAAAATGTTGGTATACTCTCAAATAATTTGCACGCACGACTCGCTTTCAAACATGTGCTTCACGTGATCATTAGACAGATTAAGACAAATGAAACCAAACTTTTGCCACTTCGTGACAACACTTCACCCTCCCTCAAACAACGAACAAGCTTTGCCCCACACCCGAGTACAGTGGTGGCCATAAAAATATATTGCATTTATTTTAGATTTTTTACTTTAATACCAAAATTATTATTCTACTTAAAAAGTGTTAAAACGTCTCCTTGCACCTAAAAGTATGCAAGGAGAAAATAGATTTTATTTATTTAAAAATTATGCAGTAAAAATATAATATTTAAAATGTAATTTTATGGGCTACACTGTAGCTGTAGACATTATTAGAATAAAAAGCAACCCTAGAACAAGTCCGCCTCCACCTACGACGCTATGCCAACCAAAGACTGACACCACGGCATGACATGACGGACTGCATTACTTCCGTTTGTTTGAATTTGAAGCTTGTTGAAACATGTTCGACTGACTTTGGGGGTAACCAGAAAATTGCGATTTTGTTGCAATTCCAATTTCCAAGTTCAGTTTTGGATGGGTTTAGTACCAGCGGAGTTATTCACTTAAGTGGGGTGTTCGACTGTCTGTCGGTCTGTCTGTCTGTCTGCCGCCCGTCTCTTCATGTGTACGAGTATGTCTGTCTGTCGGTTGTTGTTATTTACGTCACACTTCCTGTTTCAGCTATAAACACCGAGCGCTGTCCCAGAGTGTCGATTTCTGTAGTCTAGCTTTAGGCGTAGACAAGAAAATGTAATTTTAAACATTTTACATTTTTAGACATTTACACTTGAAATCCTAGCCATGGCAGTCAACCCCCGCTGCAAAAAAGGGAAGGTTTCCTTTCACTTTCTGGACTTGTTTTAACGAGGAATAATGTGCTTAAAAAAAGCAATTTGAGGGTGGCTTACATGTTTTCTGTTCTGTTTTGTTTTGCTTTTACATTTTCAAACAAAAACTGTTGAAATATTATTAAAATGTTAATTTAACAATTCGTTTTCCATAAAAATTTTTTTATGAGTTTTGTCTAATAACAAAATGCGGGAAACTTTATTAAAATGCAGATTTTATATTTGAACAGCTCCCAATAAGTATGCTATTGTTTATACAGAAACAGGAGTGCACTGCAATTTTTGCTGTCTCCAAAATAAATTACTGGAGAGAGAAGCGAGGCATGTCAGTCATCGCTAAAAGGTAGCAAATACATATAATTTATGTTGACATGTTCCTACGTGATAACCACTTCATTGCTAGACAACACGACGCGAAGAAGGTATTATCGATCGCCTGACAGTGCCGCAAAGGTAAGCGGCGACATTTGGGATGTTGAGTTTGGGAAAGACGGCGAGAGGATAAAAAGTAAGCAGACAGACATTTGAACGATAAACTAAGTCGTTGCTTGACTGCAACAGGAAACGGATATGCAATTTAAAAGCAGACACATTGATAATAAGAAATAAACACACACACACAAATGTTTGTCAAGATGTTAAACGTGATACACTCAAAGAACAAACCGTTTAATTCAACTGAATATGAAATCGTGCCATAAAAGTTGAAAATATTGCTTAAATTAAGAAGCACTTTAATCGGTCTAAAAATATTCAATGAAATAAGTACAAACTTGTTAGAAGCAATTACTTAAATTGTTTTCATTAGAAATACAGCAGCACGACCTTATTTTCAAACTTGTATTCTGCACAGTTTAATAGCAGCGTTTTAGGCACTTCACTAAAGTATTTTCTTAAGTATTTAGTTTTGTGTAAAAAACATTTTAACTTCGTTTCTTTTCATTCGCATATATGAAACTTAACCCAAACTTAAGCATGCTTTTTGGCGCATGAAAACAAACTTAAGCAAATTTCCACACACACACACACAAACTCATGTTCAATGAAAGAAGACAACTTCTGGGCGATTTATAACGCAATAAATTTTTGCAATATAATATAAATAGAAAATAAAATAAAAGGAAATGGAGTGGAGTGGAGTGGTGGGGGTACAAAGGAAATGCCAAAGAAAATGTGTTTCGCATACGAAAATAAAATTGCAAAGGACTAAGAAGAAAGGGGATGAAAAAGCAAAAAAAAAAACCAAAGAAGGCGTTGGCGAGGTATCATGAGCGATGTCTCAAAAATACGAAACGAATGTGTGCACAAAAACAAAAACAAGAAATGAAAAAAAAACAAGAAATTTTCCAAGCGAATGTTGGAGTGAAAGAGAAGGGAAAAAAAAGGAGAAAAAACGGAACACGAATTAAACATGAGCATGAATGTATGGGCATGTTGATTGCGCCGCATAGTGCGAGGATTAACAAGATGTTTTGTTTTTATGGTAAAAGTGTTGCGGCGTAAAACATAAAAACTGCTGCGGGAGTGTTGTCGGAGTAAAGTGAGAACACGACTAAATTTTGGAATTGTAAAAACAGGAAAATCAATAGTGGAAGTACATTTATGCATTTGAAAAGAACGCAAACAAATAAAGTATATTCGAGTGCCTAAAAGTATGCTTTCAATTTACTCTGTGTCTACACTATGTTTAGTTTAACAAGGCTTTTACAAAATAGAAAATTATTAGCAATAATATTAAGCAACATAAATTTTTTATATGCCTAAAAGTATAATAATAAAAGTCACAAAATATCACAAAAAAATTCTTTGCGCCCAAAAATATTGCAAAAAAATTCAAAATCGTCAAATAAGTATGCTACATAAATTATTTTTTTTTTACAAATTCATAAATTTTTTATGCGAGTTGAATGGCATTAAAGCACAAAATTGCTGATTCAATTTGAAGAGCTCCTAAAAAGATGCAATAAAAAGTTTTTAATTAAGAAAAAGCTTACCAAAACTATGCTACAAAGTTCAAATTCAATTTCATTTTATTAATTACGTATAAAATTTCATATAAATTTTTTTTATTAAAATATGACAAAAAAATATGCTGCACCCAAAGATATTGCAAAAAATTCAAAATCGTCAAATAAGTATGCCACATAAATTTCTGTTCTTTAACAGATTCATAAACTTTTTAAGCGAGTTGGATGACATTTAAGCACGAAATTGCCGATTCAATTTGAAGAGCACCTAAAAGATGCAATAAAAAAGTTTTTAATTTGAAAAACACTTACCCCAGCCACGCTCTGAGCGGCCAAATGTTTGCCATTGCTGCCGGCGCTAGGCTTCGCAGCATTTGTGCCAGTCATTCCTGGCACTGGTGCCGGACTCTGTGACAGTTGCATGGAATCGTTGGAAGTCGCTGAAATTTGCGATGAATTCATAAATGAATTAACATCGACAACGACGCCGCTCGTTCCACCTCCTCCGACGTCCGACAGTAAATGAAAGTTTAATTGAGCCATAATTGTGCCAGAAGCAAACTCGGATGATGATTCTGTATCACTGCCACCGCCGCCCGAAGCGCTGATACTGCTGTTCTGTGGATGGTGGGGTGAGGAGTCACCTCCGCCGCTTCCACCGCCGCCCCCAGTCAAAATCGCTGTTGGTGTTAGGGTTTGAGCGTGGCCAGCACTACCGCTAAAAGTGCTCGAAATCAATGTGGGCGGCCCGATTGTGGTAGTTGTCGCGGAGACGGGTGTGGCTGTGAGCACATTTCCGCCTGTTAAATTTAACGTGCGTACTTTTTCTGACATTTTTGCTTGTTCGGGGGCGATTTATTTTATTTAGTTATTTTTTGTTTGTTATCTTTTTGACAACTTTTTTCGGTTGTCGTTGCTAGTTTTCAGTTTGAGGATGTCATGCGTGCGGTCGGTAATTACTCTTTTCGGATACTTCTTTTTTGTTTGTTTATTTTCTTCCAGCCGGATTTGTAAAGATGGGTGTCAGTAGTCAGAAGCCTTGAGTCTCAAAGAAGACAGTAGTATGCGGAGTAAGTGTCCTTGTGTTGCAAGTCAGTCCGTTAAGAGTCCGGAGTCGTTGAAGATTCTGTGGTGCTTTTAGTAAATCATCTGCAAAAAAGAAAGTAGCATGTTAATATCTATGTAAGTGACGAACAAGTCTTAAACACCGAAAAGTATGCTTGCATTTAAACAATTTTCATCTCGTAAATTACATTTCTCTTTTTTAAATTTTTGACAACCTTAAATGCAAAATTTAGTTTATGATGATTAATCAAAATCAATCAACAATTCTGCAGATAATTGAAAAATAAAGAAATGTTAAACAATCCCCTACCAAAAGAGCACAACGCGACTCCCTCCAGACATGAAATTGATTAATTTCAGGTCAGTCACATTACACAAAAAATAAGAATCAAAAATATTAAAAAAAAACAAAAATACACACACAAAAATGTGTAAACAATCGCTCGAGAATTTCAAAGCTGACAAGCCCGCACAAAAGCAAGCGCTGAGAAACAATTGAACGAACGAACGAAAGAATGAGGAGGGCCTCTTTCACGAAGCGCGTCTTTTTATGGTTAAGCATGCGCAGTGCGACGCGACGCACAACGCAAAGTAATGCGCCGCCCTTATATGGCGCGTCAGCGCAGGCAGTCAACCAGTCAAAAAAAAAAAAGCTAACCGAAATCGAAAAAAAAAAAAATCAAAAGAATCGCATAATAACAACAACAACAAATGTAATAAAAAAATTAACATAAAACTTATGTTGACAGTCGATTTATGCTAGACAATTTGACATTTGTGCTACTCTGACTGACTGTCGGTCTGTCTGTCTGCCAGTCGGTCTGCCGGTGACAGATGAACCATAAAATGCCCGTAAAATATGAATATGACAACTTTTGTTTGAAGATTTCGAATTACAAATAGAACAGAAATGACTCCGTCAACTGGAAGATTTGTGTGATACGAACAAGAGGCGTTAACTTTTTTTGAGTTATGAATACGTGATATCTCAAAAGAGTTCATTGATTTATTATATCATAGTGTTATATTAAATTCGTATATGAAGCAAATGGATTAAATTATTTATTAAATATTAGCTGCAATAAATTGTCATTTGCAGTTGAGTAACTTGTTAAGTGTCTCTTAAGTTACTCAATGCACTCGTAAATAATGTATCTTTATGTTTGTAATCCTCAAATATCTTTGACACTTTTGTTATCTGTTTGATATCTTCAGATATTTTCAGATTTTTGAAACCGATGAAAATGGAAACGTTAGAAATATGTTACAGCGCAAACCATCGTTACCCATATCAAACACTTGTTTGCAGAGTTGCGCACGAAATAGTTAAAAAGTTAATTAACGCAGTTAAATTGTTTGCTAATTTTTAACTTTCCCGTTAAATCGTCTGCTTAACTTGTTTCAATATTAAACATTAGCATATGTCATAAGCCGCTTAAAGTTATTTAATAAATTTCGTGTGTTAGTAAAAAGCTCTGATAAACAAAAACAATTCTAGTTTGTTTAAATATAACGTTACTTTAAAAATTTACAAGCTTAAAAAATTAATTCATTCAATACAATAGCAAAATTAATGTTTATTGACAACAAGCTAAACAATAGGCTAAACGTTAAGCCAGCAAGCAAGCAGAATGTAGCCCTTCTTCTTTTGATGATAGTCTGCATGAATTCTTCTTCTTCGGAATGGATTTGGTAACACAATTCAAAGCGCAAAAATGCTTTTGTTTCGGTATCTAGAACAAAAAACCAAACTGATAGATACCAAGAAAGAGTTTAATATAAACAATTAAATTTTGAAGTAGCTTGAATAGTTAAAACTGAAATTTACATAATAAATAAGCGAAATACAGAGAGAGAAAAATTGAGTTTGTAATATGATTTTTATTTTAATTTTTCATAAATAAAAAAGATACATTTACTAAGGATAATTTGCGATTATTTGTCCTTAAATGTTATTCTTAATGCAATGCAATTTTTCTTATCATTAAGTTCAGATTTTAAACGTTAAATCCAGAGCTCGCAAATAATGACTTTAAAATTCTTTTAAGACATTTTGTTAGATTATTTGAACAAAATTAAAATTGAAAATTTTTATAATTTATTCGCAAACTCAAACAACAACTAAACAATTAAAAATAGCAACAAGCAACGTGCAACAACCAACAATTGGTTTCCCAAGAAAAATTGCTGTAAAAAAATCGAGTTTGGAGAAAATTGAAATAAATTCAATTTTAAATAAGAAAAAATTACCAAACTGCATTAATAGAAAGAAATTTTATTTCAACACAAATCGTGCACATTAAATGCAAATTAAGCCGGAAAAACTACAATAACAACTACAATAACAACAACAATAACAACGAATCCAAAAGATACTCCATTTAACTACAGCCTTAGGTAAGAAACTGACTAAAAACTGCAATTACAACAAAAAAGCCTGCAAAAAAACACTATAAATAAAAAACACAACAACAACAAAAACAACACAATAAATAAAAATGCATTAAGTATATGCATTAAGCACAAAAAATAACAACAACAATAATAAATCTGCATAACAACTCAATTTCGGAGCGAATTAAAGCCAAGCGAATAGAAATCAAGCTGCGGAAAGATACAAAATCTCAGAAGAAGAAGAAGAAGAAAACACCAGCGACAAATACAAAAACAAAAAAACAATTGCACAATCTAATTTTATTTTATTTTGTTGTTGTTGTTTCTCTTGCGCAAACACACACACACACACACATGCAAATTGAGAAATTCGAGGTAAGTGAACTGCAACAAAAAAAAGTAAATTACAAAAATAAAATATTATAAATAAATAAATAGAAAGCAATTTGCAATAATAAAAGATATGAAATACATAACTAATACACACACAAATAAATGCATTTTTTTCTGCTACTTTATAAGTATCTGCATATATATGCGCATTTTTCGACAGAGTGTTCAAACGCATACGAAATGTGTGTCAATCCTGTGGATTGTGTTTGCAGTGTTTGGTATCATTTGAAAAGTACTTAAACGTTTTAAATATAAAAATTGTTCACATTTATTTTATATATATGTATATATTTATATACCGTAAATTTACTGTACTAAGTTAAGCCAAGAAATTTTATATACTGCAAAATCAATATTAATAGAATAATCAAATGAAATTGACATATTGTAGTCAGATAACCCAGTTTACAAGAACAAAATTCCGCAGATTCAACTTCAAATCTAAAAATTTCCCCGATTTTATAAATTTTGTCTAGCACATGTAGGGTGCATCCATGAGATACTGCGATAGACTCTTAAAACACACACGTTATAACTTTTCACGTTTGCTTGCAGCGTGCATCTGTGAGATACAAAATAAATAAATAAAAAAACGTTTAATTCGGTCTGACCGACAATCACAAATGTACCACAATTTGTTAACAATTTTTATTTTTTTTTTTGAAAAGTGAACAACAAAATTACTCAGCAAACATAACCAAAAAACATTTTTCAAAATTCCACCTGAGTAACTCGAATAGTTAACAAGAAATGCCGACAGTTAAATGCCGACTGGATCGATTTAGTTTTCGATCCAAATTAAAAATATATTCAACACAAAAAATTTACTTTTTTTGTTACAAACTTTTGCCCAATCGCAATATGCCCAACCGAGTTTAATGAGTGATGCATACAAAAAGCGTTATTAGTTCCGGTCAATAACTTTCGATTCGTTGTTGTTGTTGTACCAGTCTATTTAGTTGTCCATGTTTGTTGTTGTTGTTGTTTGCTTTTGTGTTTGTAGTTTGTTTGGTGACTGTGACCGGTTTTTCTGTGTTAGATACTTACTACTTTTTTTTATTGGTTTTTTGCCGGCACACTCAAATCGGTTTAAGACTTTTTTTTACAACTTCTTTGCCCCACCAGAAATTTTGCACACCGTTGCATTTTATTATCGTTTGTGTACCCTTTATGTGTTTTTTTTTTTTTTTTTTGATTTTCTTAATTTTCTATTTATTTTGAATATTTTTGTGAGTTTCTTTTTGCTTTTCAACTGTCGTCCGTCGATAGTCACCACAAAAATTTCTTGTTTTACCAAGAAAATCATTTCAGTTTGTTTGATTTTTTTTTCTTCTCTTCTTCTTCTTCTTTTTTGCTCGCTTTGTAACGGAAATGAAAATCTCGCCAGGAAGTTGGAAATTTTTCAACGCTTCAGTTTTAGGCGGAAATCAATTCATGTTATTTTATTTTTTTTGTTTGCTTTTCCATTCCGTTTTGTTCGAAAACAAATTGAACGTTAATATGAAAAATTGCAAAATTATTTACAACAAAAACAAAATGAAGCATGTTTCCGCTTGGGACTCCTTTTTCATTCAGTTTTGCCGCGTGATAACAGACGAAAAAAAAACGGTATTTGATAAGGGACTTTGGGACTGTGGCCAAATAATCGTGGTGCCGGAAATTATTTTATTTATATGTATTTAATTTAATTACACTCTGTGCCAGTGAAAATTCACTTTCTACAAGTCAAGTTGTAGGTCTTGGTTAGTCAAGCTGCATTGATCCTCAAAATCTGGACTTAGAGGTCTACAACCCTTTTTTGATCGGTTGAAGCATATACTTGCCCGTTACTTTATTTATATCTATCTGATGAATAATTTTTGTGGGTCATCCAAGAGAAGACGTTTTGCTACCCACAACGATACAAAAATTGTCAAAATATCTTTAGTAGTAACGGAGTTAAGGAACAAAATATATAAGCAACATTTTAAGTATTTATACATTTTTTCATTTCGAATGAATTAATCGTAATTTTCGCTTTAATTTTAAATTTTTGATAATTTTTTTTACGTATATTTGTTGCTAATTTTAACGCTCACTTCTGCTGCGCAATTTAAAAAATTCCAAACATTTTTTTTTTTATTTTCAAAATTGAAATTTTTGATGTGATAAATTTTTCGAAAATTAGTCATTCAAATAAATGAATTAGCAAATGAGCGGAATGTGACATTCGTTGCTGTTGTTGTTGTTGCTGCTACTACTGTTCGTCCGTCTGTCAGCAAATGTGTAGAGTGTGTCAAGTGCTTTTTTGGGGCACATGTGGCGCTTAAACTTAATTTTTATTTTCTAGCCACAGACCAACCATAGAAGTGCTGAATCGGCGGAAGTTCTGGAAAATTATGTCATCAAAGAAATTGGCAAACGAAAACAATTGAATTGGAATAAAAATTTATTAAGACACATTTTTGGTGAATAATTAAAAGCAATTTTTTAAGCGTAGTGGATTTTTTTTCAGCTTTTCGTAGAACTCATTTAAATGCTTTAATGTTCAAATGGGATTGGGAGGGGATTGGATTTTCATGAAAAATTATACAGTTTATAAAATGATTCGCAACCGTGTGAAATATGTTAAATTCGAGTGACTATACATACATATATGTACATATAGGGTGGTCTGGTGATAAATTAGCCACTCCGCCCGATGGAGGCCTACTTTTTAGACCTCGAGAAAACGTTTATTTCAGCCAGTTTAATGAAGTGGGAGTATCGCATCGTCAAGTGTATCGAGCTAAAAGGCGACTATGTTGAGAACAAAAAAGAGTCACTTTTCCAAAATTTACGTTTCTCTTTTGTAGGCCAAGTACTTATCGGCCCACCCTCGTATATATTCTATTGAATATATTCAAAGATCTCTAAACATAAGATTACAAATCTTCAATTTTTAAGTAAAAGAAGTCACGATAAATTTTCAATAATATTGGAAAAAATATTAATTGGGACTTTCTTTCTTTTCCCATCCAAGCAAACAACCAACCACCCGCCGACCCACCAACGGTTTTTTGTTTATCCACCCGGGTTGCCATTTGAATTATTTTCATAGTTTGAATTTGTTAATTTGTATTCTTGATCGCATTTGTTTGCAAATAAATAAGCGATTTAATGAAAATTAGTATTCAGCGCAGACAAACAACAACAAAAAAAAAGTAATCGACGACTGTTTAGAGTGAATTTGAATCACTTTGAAAACCATTCGAAAATCATATAAACAAATAAAATTAATTCAAATAACAAAAAATAACTCAAGCCGCAGGTATGTGTGTATGTGTGTATGTATGCATGTGTTTAAATCTGCACGTTTTCATGCTGGCTTCTGTATTTTTAGTTTTACTTTATTTTCTTTATTTTTATTTGCTTTTTTGTTAATTTGCAAATTGACAGGTGAAAGTTACTCTATAAAAAAAAAGCATAAAGAAATCCGACAAGAACAAAAATTTGACACTTGCTGCGTTGACAATGTTTGCTTTAGATTTCTTTCTTTCTTTCATTCTTTCTATCTGACTTTGACGTTGGCGTTTCATATCTTTCGTTGTAATTTTTCGCATTCCAATTTCAAATCAAAATCGTTGAAATTCAAAATATTTCTTTTTCGTTTTTTATACTTAGCATAAAACTGACTAGCCAGCCGCCTCGAGCGTAGGCTTGTTTGTTCGTTTGTTTTGCTTTTGCTTTGCTTGCCGAATGAACATTGAAGATGAAGAATGGTGTCAAATATTTTTCACTTCAATGAATTTTCAACATTTTGAAGAATTGACAAATTTTCAAAACTTGGCGCAGCAAAAAAAAAGTGAAACGCCCGAAAAGAAGTGAAATAAATTTTTTCGGACAGTTGCTTTAATTGGTATCAAATGTGAAGCATTTGACAGCGACAGTTGGCATCTATTTAACCCTTTACCTGCAATTATTATGATTAACATTTATATAATATATAAATCAATTTTAATTAAAATATCTTAGAAAGTTCATCAATGATCGAGAAATTGTTGTAAATGAGAATTAAGAAGTGGTTCCTTTCTTCTTCTTTTCCATCGACAAGACAAATTTTAGATGCTGTACTTTAGAAGATATTTTGAACGCAAATCTTCGCTAAAACTTCGTTTATAAAGGGCTAAAAAGTAATACTTATAAAACTTTGTCAAAATTGAAATTTATAATTCAAAAATAGAATAAAAAAAAAATGCCAAAAATATCCGCACGCTGTTCTGACTGACATGCCCTGCTTGAATGAAGTGGCTGGCCCCTGGACAAAAAAGAAATATCAGCAGAAAATTACAAAAATTTCGTTTTCAGTTCAGTTCAAATTAATTTTTATTTAATTTTTTGTAATCTTGTGGCAGCTCCTTTTGTTGTTTGTTGTTTTTGTTCGTTCGTTTGTTTGTTTTCAATTTCAATTTGAGCACATTTCTGATTGACACTGACCTCGTTTTTGCGTTTACACCAGCCTCAGCCACAGCCGCACACCAAACACCGAACACACACGGGCAGCAATTTTACATTTTTAAATTTAAATGCCAAAATTTCAAGAAACGGAAATGCGCCATTTGCGTGCAAAGGGAAGGCCCTCGAAGCAGTGTTGCCCCTTTTCGGTTCAATTTAGAATCAATTTAACTGACAACACGAAAATTGCGTTTTTGACATTCGAAAATGATTTCAACATTTTTTAAATAAATTCGAAAATAGTTTTAAAATTTTGGCTGTAAGTCGAAATGGAAAATTGTGTAAAATATTTTATTGAAATTATGCTTTGGAAGCAATTTTGTATTAAAAAGTACAACAAAAGTTTGAAATTTACTTTATAAACTATTTGTTATTAAAATTATTAATACTATTAATTGAAATATAATAACAAATTTAATTTGAAACAAGACAATACAAAATTTCTAATGTTAATTTAACGTTGAAGAACGAAAGAAAACGCCGAGCGTACGCGACGCCACCGATTCGAAGCGTTTAAAGTGCGCGACTAAAGCGTGCGATTTCGAATGGAATTTGAACAGAGCCCTAACGAGGCGGCAAAAGTATAATACAACAACAACAACAAAAGCAAATTAAATATATATACAGTTTTTTTTTTTTTGAATTGTTACTCTGCGCGCGTACGTCGAAAAAGAACGGCACAAAAGATGAAGTATTTATTGCACTGCATGGTTGGCTTTTTTCGGCGCTTTTTTGTTGTTGTTTTTTTTTATTTTTATTATATTAAAAAATAATAATCTTAAAAAAGAGAAACAATTGTTATTAATTTCTTTCTTTGTGCGATTCGTGAATCATTCACGTTTTCGTTATAAACTTTAATTAAAGGAACGTGCGACGCCGTCGATTTTTTCCGTTTGCCACTTCAAATAATTGACAACAACAATTGAAAAATTCAAATCGTAAATAAAAAGTAAAAAAATAAACTTATTATTTTGTAATTTATTTTTAAGAGAAGTCTGCTAAAAATTGTATTGCAAATATTTTCAAACTTAAGCTTAAGACGAAATTAGCAATAATCTAAAATTAATTACAGTTAGAAATGTTTTAAATGTTTTTTTAATATTTCACAACTATAATTTATAATTAACAAACTTTTGCGCTAGACGCTAATGAATGTTCGCATTAGCAGAGTGACAAAAAACGCTTTTGAACGAACGTTTAACGACTCTTACAAAATTGCAGAAATACTCCGAAACTTTTGTCGAAATTACAAACGTAAAAATTTTATCATATACGAAAATTCGTTTTTTTTTCTATTTTCTAATTTGTTTTCTAAAAAGTCGTTAAATATTTACGAATTCCAGTTTTAATGATTTTCCCAAAAACAACAAAAACAAAAGCGAACAAAAATAATGTTTGTGCATAGAACGCCGACGAAATGAGAAATGAAAAGCGGCCGCCACCAGCGAAGAAGCAGCAGCAGCAGCCAGCAGCAGCATCAAATCAATTGTGCGACCCAATTTGCGCATTTTTCCACAATTTTCGTAAGCCCAACCCACCCACCTACCACCCATCCACCGCAACTATTCCAGAATGCAAATACAAATAAACAGACACCGAAACCGAAACAGTGTTGCCAACAGAACAAAATTAATTGCGCACTGCCTTTTGCGCCCAGCCAGAGCGAGCTCGTAAAAGTGCTGCACTGAAATTCAGCGATTTCATTTCGGTTTTGTCAAAATAATAAATTACGATTTTTAAGTAGAATTCTTGGTCGGTGGCCATTCGCAGGCAACAAAAAAAATCTTAAATCTATTTTAGAGCAGAATTGAAAATTTAAAATGAAACTGTTTCAAAAAATAAAACCGCAAAATGCAAAATAAAAAAAAAATTTTTGTGATCTTAGGTTTTCTTTCCAGGAAAGGTTGTAATATCTATCATAAGAAGTATCTGGAGGATACACACACACTAAATAGCAAATTTGAGAAGATTTACTTTTAAATTCGATAAATTCTTTGTTAGACGAAATGGATTTACTTCATCTGAGCACATGCTCAGAGTTTAAATCTGGAATTATGATTTAAAGTCAAAAAGAGGAATTCTTTGAAAATCTTAAAATATCAAAAGAGCTTTTCTTAAAGTTTTAAAGGTATTCAGTACGAAAACGGCTAAAAATTAAAATTTTCAAATCAAAAATTTTTTTGCTACCAAAATCTTAAACTTTTAGAAATTAGATATAACCAAATCTTTGTATCGCTGATTTTTTCACCAAGTAAATAAACTATAAAATTTTTCGCTAATATTGCTCCTAAAAAATTTAAATTTGGTATCAGAGTTTGTCTGGGCAGTGTTAGCAACTTCATTAAAAATGGGTGTGGTTGGATATATTTAATAGCCACCGCCGTACAACGTGGAGTACCGCGAAGTTCCGCTAACTTATAATCTTACACATACTTCTATTCAAAACAAAACCCGGACAGCGCCGGGTATTATAAGCTAGTCTTTAGCCATTAGGAACTATAATTATCATTAATAATATTTATCAACAAGAAGAAAAAAGTGAAACTGCATCGAAGCTCAATTAAGAATAATTTCAAATTGAAATAATTCAATTATCAACGGCAAAACGAACAATTTTACAACAATTTTAATGCGTCTGGCGGAAAATTATACATCAGCCGCAACAACAAAAATAACAATAAAACTAAATTATATATATAAAAAAAAATGTATAACGATGCAAATACAGATACAGATACAGATAAGAATCAAATCAAATCAAATCAAATCAAAAGCTAACCTGAGCAAATTGGAGCAAAACCAATTCGAGCATACAAATTCGCAGGCAAGAAAGAAACAAAACACAACAAAAACTTCAGCTTAAACAAAAAACAAAAAAAAAAAACGCAGGCAAAAAATAATTTCAAACTTTCAGTTTTTAATCAGTGTCATGTATCTTGCGAATGCGAATGTATCTACGAGCTTGTATGTCGCCATCTGTGTAACTGGTAACGAGCGGCGGCGGCGGCAATTGTGGCTTATTTAACAGCTCATTTACAATTTTAAATTAAATACAACAACAACAACATAAAAGAAATATACATACATACATTATTGCATACATACGTGTTTGGTCTAATTTGTTAATGCCGAAATGTGTTTTTTTGTTGTTGTTTGTTTGTTTGTTGGTAGTTTTGTTTTTATATTTATCGCAATTTACGTGTTTTTTGTTTTGTATCTTTTCTGTGATTTTGACAACTTTCGCTCTTGTTTGACCTGATTTTAAATTGAAAAGTCGAGATTGTAACTTTTATTTCTTCGTTTTTCTTCTCTTTTGTATTAATGATTCTGATTATTTTTGAAATTGTTTAACTTTTAGACATAAAATTTCGAATTCGAATTTCATGGGAAGTTTTTATGTAAATTTCAATCGCTGCATATATTTTATATCTCACATTCAACATCCACGCCAACCACAACAACTTTATTATTATTATTATTTGTTGTTGTTGTTTGTTACAAAATTAATTAAAATTCATTTGGCAATTTTTCGCTCGAAATACAAAAATTTACCACGCCACATTTTCATCATATCAAAATGAAATGATTCGCCTTATCATTCATCTTATAGCAAAATAATGAAAAATGTTAATTCTTTGAATGATTTTCATAAAATACAACAAAAGCGTGTGGAAATTATTATAATTTTGCTTTTCGTATTATTTGTAAAAATTGACACATTACACACTAGCACAGTAAAAATAAAACAACAACAACAACTTTGATTTTTCTCATGTGCATAAAATAAAAAAATTATTCTTTTATTTTGCGTGGCGTAACACACGCAATGTCTTCTTCTTCTTCTTTTTCCTGCTGTTTTTTTTTCTGCTTATGTGAAGAGAGAGAAACAAAAAAAAATATGTGTGAAAAAATAAAAACTGAAATAAATACCTTCGCGGGCATCAGTCGGGGAAAAAAAAAAATTGTATATGATTTGTTTATGCGAAGCAAATTTTTATAATCAACAACTTTAATGGTCGCTCAAGGTGAAGAAGAAGCGCCAACGAAAAAAAAAGAATATCTTAAATAAATTGTTGTTTTTCTTTATCTTTTTGAACATTAAAAATGGCGCTTAGGTAAACATTTGAAATTGAATTAGTTTTATTAATGGCGCACACAGCAGGTGCGAATTTGTTTAAATAATTATTGAAGCAACATTTCGAGGGCTTACATTCAATAATGTCTAGCTAGAATGTCAACGATAATGGACATAAAATAAAAGCCCTTGGTAGAGCTTTTTGCCCTTTAAAGCTTTCCGTGAAAAGTTTGAAGTTGTTTTATCTATATTAAGTCAACTATAATGAACATAGAATATAAGCTAAAGATAGAGCTTTTTCCCCTTTAAAGCTTTTCGTAAAGAGCTTTAAGCTGTTATGTCTATATTAAGTTTTGAAAACTATAGAGGTCAAGATTTAAAAAATCACAGACATTTTTATAAGGCCTTTGCAATTTTTCCGTGTGAATCTCTAGAGCTTTTTATAAGCTAAAAGTTATTTAATTTTGCAAGCTTTTTCCACAGCTTTTAACTTCTTCACGCACAAAGTTCAGTTACAATTTGTATATGCTTGAAGCTATTGACAATTTATATTCTAAACATTTCCGAAGCTTAAAGCTGACTTAAGCATTAAGTTCTCTACTAAAAAATTGTGTTCTTCTCATTAAAAATCACAAAAGTAAATAAACATAAAAAAACCTTCATTGAAAATAAGTTGTTATTGTTGTTGCTGTTGTTGCCGTTGTTGCAGCATTTTGACCTAGAAAACTAGACAAAGATAAACTTAAGAGAGAGAAAAAATAAAATGTGATTTTTTCCAACGGAGTACAACGACTTTTATGCACACTACACAAACTTAAGAATTAAAAACTTCACACCAATCAAAAATTATGATTAAGCAGAAATACTTGAGCTTCAGTTCAAAGCGTTTCTCCACTTTAACCCTTCCGATCTGATAATTGTAGGGTATCGTCGTGAGCATTTTCAAAATTAAAAAATAAACATTGCCGCCTTAAAGTAATTAAGAAATCAACACCAGAGCAAAAAAAACTAAAAACGAATCCAAATAAAACGTAAATAAATAAAAGTCGAAACTCAAATGCCGAGAATCAAACCAAATTTGGATATCGAAAACAAACCAACAGAAACGCTCGAACGAACCAACGAACGAGCGATTCAAGTGGTTTTTGGATAAGCAATTTTAAGCAATTTTGGAGCAGTTCTCAAAGCAGTTTTGAAGCACGTGATTTAGAAACGAGAACGAACACAAATGAGCACACACACACACACACATACCGAACATGTTCGCGACGTAATTAACGAACAATTTTCGAATAAGTATTAACAAGTGCTGATGACGGCCAATCCGGCGACCATGACCAATTCGAGGGGAGGGGAAGGGAAACCGACTTTGGGCGGAAAGTGGAATTTTTTGAAGCAAAGCAGCGCTGGATAAGTGGACGATCAAGAAGAGTAACTATTAAATGAGATTCGAATTAAAAGATTGACGGAAGAATTCATCACGTAGAAATAATTTTTGACCAACAAATAACTCAGATATGATTTTTGACTTTAGGCATGCTGAAATTCTATTTTGGTTTGATTCTAATTTTATTTGTAATTTGCGCTCCTAATGATTCCTATCTTAAGACTTTTGTTGTATATTTTAAAAAGTTCATTAATCGCGATTATAGTGACCAACCAACATTCGTGACATTCGATAGTTTTCTAATTAAGTTTTTTCTATAACTCAATTGAATTTAAGAATTACAAATGCGAGAAGAAGAAGAAGAAAATGGCTTCATCGCTTTGAAACGAGACAAGACCAAACCGACATAATCGAATAAAAGAGTTACGCACAATAAAAGAGGCAAAATTACAAACAAAAACTGTGCAATCAACTGTGACTGGAGACTAGCGACTGGATGTGAGATGATATCGAAAACCTATTCACAAAATCAACTACAACAACAAAAACAACAATTATAACAAAAACAGAAACAACAACAAAAATAAAACTAGATGATTTTGTATCTTTCTAGTCTCTTCTAGATAGATAGAAAGAACGAACGAACAAACGGCAGACATGGAACTCTGCTCCGCCACAGCGCGACAAGGGTAAATGAGTTAAATTTATAGACCATGCTAAAAATGAAAACAAAAAGGAAAAAGAGTAAAACATAACAACAACACTGGAGCGAAATAAAATAAAAGAAATAGTGAGAGATGAAAGAAAGGTAGGGAAGAGAATGGGCTGGTATGGGTTGGGACTGGGACTGGAAATGGGAATTGGCATGGGAGGCCATGATGAATTGCAACCGATGAAGTCTGATAAACGATATAAATTGACTTTTTATACTCGTAAAAATAGCGTAAAAATTAAAAATCTATTAGAGTGGAGTGCATGAAAAGAGCAGCAGAAGCGGCAGCAGAAGCAGAGGAGCAAGGCATATGCTGTGGCCTGTGTGCGCCCGGATAAGGGGAAAACGGGCTAACAGAGTGACAAAGGCGACGACGACGACGACGCTGATTTATGATCTGGCTGACTGGCTGGCTGGCTGGCTGCACAAATGCTTTTTATCGTACTAAAGGGAACATTTAAGAGCGTATTATAACAAAGTTTTAATTGTATTTTTTTTACTATTATTATTGTTGTTGTTGTTGCTTTTTATGTATGCAATTGTTAATTTGAAAAAAAAACAACTCATCATGATGTATTAAGTCGGTTTTATCGGAATTTGTGTGGAACAGGTGTGCATCACACTGGCTGAGGCGTTACATCGGCGTGTGTCGGAGTGACTGCGCCCGATTTAAGCCACCACTTATAAACGTGGTTTCTATTGGCACTTGGCATTAGTTATAAAGTTTTTAAGTTTTTCTTTTATTTCCATTCATTGCAATTTCAATTAAAACTTACGAGCTGCAATTAGCACGCTTGAAGCGTCTTTTGTAGGTTGGCGCAAGAAAATACAAAGCAAAGCAACAACAAAAATAACAAAAACTATTGTTCGAGTTGTCGGAAAGAGCAATAAACTTTGGATCACATATTTATAAAAGTTTGGAGTTAGAATTAAAAAAATAAAAATTTTAACGATATTTTTCGAATTGTGCTAAATCGAATTTAAAAGAACTTAAACTATTTATTCTAAACAACTTTTAGTTATTAAGTATTTAAGAATTTTAAAAGTTTCGAGTTAATGAATTGGAGATATTTTTAAGTTACCAAAATTAAAAATTTGTATTAGCCAAGGATATTCCCTTTAACGCGAAAACTCAAAATGATCGAAAAGTTGCGAGCCACTTTTCGGGAGCGTACCTTTGTACAACCTCGAAAACTATTAAATTCTGCAATCTGACAGTTCAGTCAGGGTTTCGTTGTACAATATTATAAGCGTTTTTAGTACTTTTTAAAAATGTTAAATGTGGACAAAATTCATAGTTGCCTATTGTTACTTTAAAATTAGCGTACCAACTGTCATTTTCTAATTTGTATTGTTTAAATTTTGTTAAGATTTTAACAAGTATGGCAATTGTACATTTTTTTTACATACAGGCAACACTGAAACATACGAGCAACTTTTCGAGACTGTTTTCGCGAATATTTGCGAGGCACGCGAAAACTTTCCATTCATAAAATTTTTGACAGTTATTTTTCTAAGTTAGCAAACTTGCGAATTGTCGAGGTTTTCGAGGCATTTTCGAGTTTAAAGGAACTGCCCTAATATTTTTTAAGTTTGTTAATTTATTTTCTCAGGTTTGCAAATTTGTGAATTTTTGAGGTGGTCGTGACATTTTCTCGTTTAAGGGAATACCCCTGGTATTTTTTAAGTGCTATTGCAATCGAACTAAGATTGTGTTGAAAGTATTTTTCAAATACTCGTATAAAAGAGCTGTTAAGATTTTGTCCAAACTATTTTTAGACATAGAAAATCACAAAACGTATATAAGTAAGTAAATAAATGCAAAATGCGAAAGAGGAGCAACGAGGAGTGCAACCAACCAAGCAACCAATTCTAGCTGCAACATTGTCTCCTTTACTGTTTCAATTTTCTTGCTCATAGTCTTTTTTTATTTTGATGTTCTTCTTGGACACATTCAGCGTCGTCGTATCTTAAAGACAATCCTGCAGTATGCCTCCGGCTTGTGCAAAAACGAATGCAGTGACAAGTGGCAAACTGGATTTTTTCCACGCTTTGTCCTTTTTTATTCTTTCGCTGTTTTTTCAAGAGCAAGTTGTCAACCGATTCGACGTTACAAAACGCATAAAATACTAAAGTTCGCTTTGAGTAAGTTTTAAGCTTTAAATTGCATTAAAACAAGAGTATTAAAAATTGAAATTTCCGAATAGTTTTCCATGCAAATTTAATTTGGAATAGTTCTGTTAAAGAGCTTCAAAAATATTTCTGGCACGAATTGTTCAATTTTAAAAGGCTTTTAAATACTCGTAACTAACTCCGAATTTCTCTTCAATAATAAAAGTCATTTCCATTCCCAGCTGGTCGGAGTCGCGTGCATTAAATATTCGCACATAAATCGCAAAAATACGTCCTGCATGTACGTTCGTTTGTATGTTTGTATGTTCGATCGTTTGAAGCGTTTGCATGTTTTTGCTCAGTGAAGCTGCTTGTTCCACGACATGTCCATGTTTTCCATCGAACGACCGACCGCCCCCTTTCATGCATTGCCCCCCCTTTAGTGCTTGCTAAAATATAAAAAAATATACATTAACCACATGGAGCTGTGGAGCACAGCAGCGCAGGCAACCATCCAGCGACAGAGATGAATGGATTTTGTGCAGTGAAGCTGCGACAAAAAAAAACTAAACAAAAACAAAATTTATAAAAACAACATAAATAAAACTTAACTTTAAAAAACAAGTACCTATCAGTTTTTTTTTAATTTTTTTTATTTAGTTGTATTTGTATGGCAACACTGGCTGCACTTGCACTTGTGCTCCGCTTAGCAAAAGGTGTGTCCGTTTGTTAAAAATAGTAGCAAAAATCGTACAAAAAAAGTTACGAAAAAAAAGGAGCAAGTGACTCGTCCGTCGCCTTTTATTGCGGTGGCTGGAGCTCTTCGATTTTTTGTTGTTGTGTTTTTACTTTTATTTACTTTTCGATGTATGTAAAATGTCGAATGGGAAATTTATCTTAAATCTTGACGGATTTTCATATTGAAAAAATGAATGGATATTTTTTAATATATTTAAAATGAAGATTTTTAACCATTTTAATTTGAAAGAAAAAGGAAAATTGTTTATTTCAAATGAATTGTTTAACAAATTTTTTGCTTGAATTCATCCTTCATACAAAAATGAATCCGCATAGAAAAGTCCGGCTTCATTAACTTACGAGCATTTCCTGCAAATTACGATATTAATTTCCTAACAATCTCAAAACGTTTCTTCAAATATAATTTCACTTCAATTACTGAAATAAATCGCAGAAAAGAAACAAGAGAAAACTACAAAAGGAAAGAAAAAACAAGGAGGAAGAAATTAAGTAATGACTAAAAATGCAATTAAATAAATGAGAAAGTGAATGAAATTATTATTATTATTAACTTTATTATTAACTTTTAGATACAAAAACCTAAAGAAAACTGAGCAAACATGAAAACACTTAAAACTAATTAAACGAAAGAAAGAAAAAAAAAACGTCATAAATCATTTGCGAAGAAATCTCGGTGCGCAGATAAAAAACGATAAACAAACAACAAAAAATAACAGAAGAAACAAAAATTAAAAGAAATTAAAGAAAATAATTTCAAAATAAATTTTAACCGCATTTTGAGCATCAGATAACAAAACAAAAATACAACAACAACAACAAAAACACAGTATATGGCTACGAGTCGACGACTGAGCAAAAGCCCCAACCACAGAAACACTTGCAACGAGTGGCAACACCGACACGCACGAAAAAATGCAACGCTGTACGGTGAGGCGACACTAAAACCAAAATGTTCGTTTATTTAAAAAAAATTGAATATTAAAACAAGCTTACATTTTTTTTAAACAAATAAACGAAACATTAAATCAAACACTGAACTCTAACCAACAATTAAAAATACTGCTAAGCATTTGCTACTAAACGGTAGATGTCGCTGGCCAGTTAGTTATTTAGGTGAGGATCGCTTTTATCTTTAACGAGCATATACGCTCACATCAAATTGAATGCAACTTTTCAGACCGAATTCAACAAGTCTTCAGTGTCGGTTTTTTTAAACTACTGCTGCACATCGCATTTGAAAAGTCAGTTCAACAATATTTAACACTCGATTTAATGAAGTTACTGTTCTATTATAACAGCATTTTCACACACATCTAGTCTGAAAAAAATAAAATCCACTGTTAAATGAATCTAGGTTAGCGAGCAAAGCAACATGCAACTTCCAACATCAAATACAAGTACTACTAATAAGAGTACAACAAATGCAACACTGTCATTAATTAAGACATTGTAATCAAGCATTTAAAAATTGTTGCTACTGCCATTTCGCATGCAACTCGAAACTAGTTAAACAAAAAAAAAAAAATCTCGCACTCGAAAAACCATTCAGATAGCTAATACATAGGATACATAGATAAGCCACCAACTGAAAAAATACAAGTAGAAGACATGAGTATTAATGCCGCCACAGCCAACACTGGCAGAAAAGTGGTTAACCCATTTCAGCTTTTAGCACCACTACTGGATGCTCTAGAATTTGATTTCCTTTTCGGCTGGCCAAGTTGTTCGTTTCATTATTGAAATGTGACGTTCAAGTCAAGCAAATTGTGCCAGCAAACGTGTCCATTCGAATGCATTTCAGTTTTGTTGTTGTTATTGTTTTTTTATGTTCTGTCTCTTTTGTATTTGTAGGTTAGATACGCATGCAATAAAAGCTGGATGGAGGAGCCACACTGCTCTGCTCTGTTTTGCTCTGCTCTGTTCTGTTCTGGTCAGGTCTGGTCGGTTTGCAGCTGACCTCATTTAGCGCCGCATCGGCTTAACTGACAGCAGACGCCTTGTGGTGTCATGGCATAGTTAACTAAAAAAAATGGGTTAGGCTAAAAAACCAGCCACAGAGACGCGCAGATTAAATTAAAGACATGTCTAACGCATTTAGTGCAATTCTTTTTTACATTTAATCAAGTTGAATTTTTTTGTATCATGTCTATTTTATGTCAGTGTTACATTTTAACGTTTTAAACTTGGAATATACATACATACATATGTATGTAAAACTGGTTAATGAATTAAACTAAAAAAAACAAACGACATATGTATGCAACGTCAAAGTCTCAATAAGGTCCTTTCCAAATTAACATTCTTGAAATGCATCTTCGTAAAGAAATTTCACGTCTACAACCAAAGGAAACAATATTGAATAAAAACAATTTTTGCCACTTTTGTTATTGATTGACGTTGAGGTTAATTTATCATTTGACAGCCAACGCCTGTCACAATGTCTACGCAATAAAAATTCACATCAAGTAGACAACACTTGTTGGTGGTGTTATAAAGCGGAGCGGCAACAGTGTAAAGCGACCGACCGACCGACGGACGGATCGACCGACACACACACACACAAAACGGTTGCAATTTTGCAAATTTCGCTAAACAACGCATTCGGAATGCAAAATTAAATTACAACAAAAATAAGTAAATATAGTAAATAAAAAATTCACAAGTGATGCATACCGAAGCACCAACCAAACACCCACACCCACGCATGCAAATGTTTTCGATATCAAGAAGACATACGAGTCACTTTACTTATATACAAAACGTTTTTGTGTTTTTAGACTTACCTAGATCATTTTTTTTGTTTTTTTGTTTCTTTCGGATTGGCAAATTCCATAAGATTGCGTTAGCTGAAAAGAAAGAAACGGAATTTATATTGTTAAATCGCTTAAAAGATACTTAAAGAAAGTCTTAAATTAGAAATCGTATTTTTGTATCTAAAAAAAAAGTTGATCGTTAATTTCGCGTCTTGGCATGGAATTAGCGCAAAGGTCAGCGGAAACAAACAAAAATGTTGACATTACAAAGCGATGTCGTCCGTCCCCGTCGGTCGTTGGTAAATGCCAAAAACCTTCTTCAACTATTTGAGTACTTAAAGTAGAGATAACAAAATTTTCGAATTTCGAATTTCGCGCAAATGCCAAAATGAAGCGAGTATACCGAAAATAGAGCACTTAAAAGTTTGCATTCGCAGGGAAGAAATTAAAATTAGATTCTTCGTTCAGTTTCAGTTCGGCGCTGCAATTACGCCCAAAGTGCAAAAGTTAATTATAGTTGCGATTTCGAGTGAAATGCAAACGAAAAGAAAAGTTTTTGCAAAATACTCGTACGCAAAAATTCAACGAAAAGTTGAGAGAATATTTTTAGGCGATTGTTTTTGTATTTCTTTAAACTAAAACAAAAACTATTTACAAAAAAAAGGAGATATTCTTTAGAAAATATTCCAAATATTCAAATATAGTTAACTGTAAAGATAAAGTAGAATATTCTATCACTTAAATTAAAGTCTAATTTTAGGCGGTGTAATAATTGTGAACTTAAAAGTAAATCAATACAATAAATGACCAACTTAACTTGGCAAATCGTTTGAGTGTAGTGGAATATGACGAAGCGACGGAATTTTACGATTGCAAAATTGTTATAGCATATTTTTAGGCGCATAAACTTTGCGCAAAAACGATGACGAAATTCTGGGAAAACGCGCAAGACAAACGGAAAATTGCATGAGTAATCGCATAGAATGAGCGAAATGTACACAAATTCGTCATAGGGCGGTGGAATTGAAGTGGAAGTGATGACGAAATTTCGAGAAAAAAAAAGCGAATACAAAAAATTTAAATTTTAAGACGTAAGAAAGAATTGATAAATGTTATTTACGATTTTTTTTTAGTTTTGTGTGCGACTTTTTGGCAAAACTTCAAAAATAAACAAATACGTCAGCAGATTTTGAACGTCAGCTCGAAGTCAGCGAAATAAAATATTTTTTGAACGTTGCTCAAGAAATAAACAACCAAACAAAAATTTGGTAAACAAAGTTTATTGAAAGCAAATTTAAGTTTTTAATAACAACAACAAATTTAACAACACGATAACAACAAAATAAAGAAATATTTCAATAAAATTCATTAAGTGCAAAATGCCAACAAATCAAGCTTTGTTAAAAAAAAACATGAGGGGGTGTCGGTCGGTCGGTTTGAGAAAGACGAGAAGGCGCCCAAAAGTGCGCAACAAAAGCGCTGACGACACGCGATCAAAAATTCAAGTGCAAGCGCAGGGTCGCCTTTTTTGCGTAGTCTTTCTTACGCTTTTTACCCCTACCCACTCCGCCCGCCTTTGTCGAGACTTGAACAAAGTCAAAATCAAAATATTGACACAGCAAAAATTTTAAAGCGGCGTCAGCTGCGCTTGCACTTCCACTTGAACTTTACAAATTTACAAAGAACAGGTAACAACAAAAGTGTTAAAAAAAGAAGGTAGTTCAAAAACAACGAACGTCGCTGGAGAAGTGACGAAATTCACAAAAACAAGCGCCAACCAAGGTGAAATGTTGACTTTTTCTTTGCAGGAATTCTCTCTGAAAAATTATCTTCAACATTTTTCGTGTTGGTTGATTTATTTCCCCAAAGGATTGCTGCTCCCCTTTTCGCTGCAGCTCATTGTCAGCGACTCGATGATTGCATTTGCTAGGCGCACGCAAGCAACACCCTTACAGGGTTGAAGAAACGCACTTTGGCGCGCGCCCCTGTTTCAATAGTTACACTGAAACAAAAATTTAAGGTAAATTGGTAAAGTTTAAGCATAAAATAAATTTACAAAAATAATAAGCAAATTTGCGATTTGGAGCATATGCTAGGAGTACTCCGGGTGAATAGTATTTTTCTCATCTTACCGATAATCATTTCACATCATTCATATCATGAGATATATAAAATATATCTACATTATAAATATTTCTGTCTGTGTATTGAATACGTCTCCTTCTACTACCAACTTCAACCAAAAGCAAACGCTGGAGTTTCCTGCCCTGTTGCACGTGTTGTTATTGTTGTTGTTTAATAAACACCCACATCAATGCTGTCAAAGCTTTTGACATTTCATGTTTGTTGTACACTGTTTTTTAACTCGTAGAATAAAGTAGCAAGCAACATTGGCGGCCACCGCCGCTGCACGCACTCGCCTTGGCGGGTAATTTCGAAATTCTATTTTGAGCTGTGCTGCATTTTAATGCAAATGCTGCACTTCACTTAAAGGGGGAGTCTATGTACGGAGCATATACAAAGTGGAGAAGGGGCATGTCATGTGGGACAACACCGCATCACGCACTTGAAAACTTGTATACTTAAACAAGAAGAAGAAGAAACAAACGCTGGATCAATTTTTAATGTAAATTTATTAACATGCAAATTATGGAATTAGAAATAATTTAACAATGATTGGGGAAAATATTTTTGAAATGTTCAGAATTAAATAATTTTTTTATTTCGATATTACCTCTTTAACTAAAACAACAAAAATTCTGCTGAGAATTACAATAATTATTTGAAAACGCTTTTTCCACGAGCTTCCACAATGAAGCCGCAGCCAACGTTTATTGCTGCCATTCATGCCAAGAGAAAAATAGAAATAAATTTAAAAAAATACTCAATACCGCAATTGATTATTTCGTATTTATCAAAAATAAAAAATCGCTGATTTCGAACACCTGTCGCGGTCACAACAACAACAATAACAACAAACATTTGTTAACCCAACGCACACAACAACGATCATTCAAATATTGTATGTCGCGAAATTTACGAGAAAGCTCAGCGAAAAAGCAAAAATATTGTCGCAATTGATTTACCACTTCGTCGACGTCATCGTCGACTTCTTCTATTTCTAACATACTTCCACATCTTCTTTTTCTTATTTTTCTTCGTTAGTCGTTGACGACATCGACACAAAACCGCTAGCCACGAAATTTATTGCACAGCGATTGATTATGTCTTAGCGAGTTTCGAGAAATGATTCTGCCTGAACAAAAAGAAGATGTGAATTGTGTGACTGTGATGACTCTGGCAAATCTGGCAAGTCGGTCGACGGTTTCTAGAGGAGCGTCTCTGCAAATGCTGCCGTTATATGGAGAAATATTGATTATTGCTTATAAATGTGTGAATGAAAATTGTTTACGAAACTAAAAATTATCTAAATGACCAAGAAGCTGCAATAGATGTAAACAACAAACGAAAATTATGATTACTAAGAGTAGAAGCGACTTTTAGCAATGTCTTAATAACCAAAGAAGTTACAGACATTTAAAGGAAATTAATGCATCTTTGAAAAAAAAAATATTAATAATCCAGGGTTCTCCCAAGGGCTAAAACTTCAAAAGTGTTTCAGTGGAATTATCCTTTTAAACGTTTATGTATATGACACCTCCTCTTTCGCGAGTTTATAATTTTCCTTTAAATTTTCATCTTAGCTCATGTTCTTTGCCAGGTTTATCAAAGTCATGTTAAATAGATTTTTTGTTTTACATTTAACCTTTTTTTAAACTACTTATAATTATTGCCATAAAAATATTATAACTAAATTTAACTACTTTCTACTTATTTTCCTATTGCGCCACATGATTTTATTTCCTATCTTAAGTGGTTAATCCTTATTTATGACTACACATTCATTAGTTTACGCACAAATCTACGCAATTAACTACAAAACGTTGTCGTTTTTTTTCTGAGATTTTTCTACGCCGAAGACTTCCCATGATAAAGACGGAAAACAGTGAAAATGCAGTGTTGAAATCTTAAGTGGCTGAAAAGAAAGAAACAGAAGGCAGTCAATGGCCGTCGTTGTCGCTGCGTCACTGCGCCATGTCACGCCGCGTCAATAAAAGTAACAGTAGTGTTGCTGCTGCAGTCGCGTTTTGCATAATCGAAAAGCGGTTGACTGCCACGCGGCATGCGGCAGTGTTGCAATCAAGCGAACAAAGTTTAGTAGAGGAGCCTTTTTCAAGGCAGGCAGGCAGGCAGACGTTTTAGATAAATTCTTAGGTTGATGGGTTTTTTGACTTTGGCACATCATTGAAACGTCGTCAGACTCACTCGCAGCACTTAGCAGCTGAGCAGAGCCAACAAAGCTTCCTGGTGATGTACAGTAAGACAAATTGCTGCCTTTAAGCTGGCACATTTTGTTCGAGGGTTTCTTCCTATTCACGTGAGATGCAACTTTTTCATATGTTAATTGTTTACTTAATATGCTTTAATAATAAACTTTTAAGTTTAATAATCAATTATTTGTTTTATTTCACTTTCATCTTTATTCGAACCAAGATTTCCCTTTGACACTCAACTCTTATAATTTAGAAATCAGTTTTCTGCTACTCGAAGTTCAACTGAAAATGTTTAAAAGTAAATTCACAGCTCGGTATGCTTGAAACGTGCTTAAGCAGCTTACATCACACGTAGAAGAAGCTCTCCAAATTTTTGAAGTGTAATATCGAGATAAAAAGGAAAATATTGAAGTCATGACATAGAAAATGTATCTTTAAGTAACATCATCATCATTTTTATTATTGTTCGTTCGGTCGTTCGTTCATTATTCTTTCTTTGCGCATCGAACGAAATGATTCAAACTGCGCGATAACATAAATTCTTGGGGGTCTTTAAATTGGGTCACCCGCTTGGAGAGCAGAAACAGCTCCGCACATGAAAGTAGGTAACACAAAGTACGTACGTACGAATACTTAGCTTAAAACTAAGAAGATACGCTTTAAGTATGAAGTGGAAGAGGAGGCAGCAGAAATTAAGTAAATACAAATAAGGAAAAATCATAACAGTCGCAATTGGTAGAATCAAATTCAAATCGGGTTTTAATACCGAATTCAATTAAAGACTTGTTTGCATGGTATAATATTTTAATTGCATGTCGTATGTTTATCATTAGTTAGATAAGTGGTTAATAACTGCGCTTGGTATCATAACTAAACTTCTTAATAACCCATTAAAATAACATCATTAAAAATAAAAAGCACTGTAAAAATGATGTCGTCGGCTATCAATTCAACATTGATATTAAGAAATTTTTAATTGCAAAATTTTAACTATCATATTTAACTAATTCCATTCCACTGTCACATAAGCATTAACATTTTTATTTTTATTTTACAATTACATTTTAGTTAATTTAACTGTACATCTGTAAGCTTTGTTAGTAGCTTAAACAACCTAATTTTATACTCGCCCATTTTTATATTTTTCAACTTTCAAGTTATTATCATGACAATTTCGGTTACTTTTTCCTCTCGTACGCCCACTACAATCTTATTATGGTAGCCTTCTATCACTTCTGCTTAATTTCGCTAAAAAGTACAGTCGAAAGTTGTTGTTGTAGTGTGGTAACTACACGAAATTGTGATACTTACGAGTATTTTGTTGAAGCTGTCTGCCTTGCCCGCCTATAAAGACCACAACTTTATGGCAATTGTCTGCTCTGGCCTGGTCTGGTCTGGTCTGGCGGCAATATTTGCACTTTTTTACACGCGACCAGACCACAACTTTAAAGTCAAAACGTTTCAATGACATTTCGGTGTATGACGGTAGTGAGCGAGGCGACTGCACTTAGACTTTATTATCGCATAACTGTCAGAAATTATACATTACCGTTGGGCATAAGGCATAAGTTAAAGGAAGCGAGTTTTAACAAGCACCAAAACTAAAAGTTATGTAAAATTGTACTCGCACAGTTACCCAATATGCGAAAACGATTTCGATTTATTAAAGTTACAGTTGAAAATATTACCAACCGTTATTCAAAATTAACTTGTCTAATTTATTATCAAATAATTTTCAAATGCGTTAACCTTATTTCGAACTGAGCATTATGTCATATTGTTTAACCTCCTGTGGCGATTAATCAATTCCTCAATCAAATGCTGTTTTTTTTAATTTTATTTATAATATGTTAATTAGAGTGTGAAAATTGTTTATGACATAATAATAAAATACAAATAATAAAAACAAATTAATCTCTTTATAGTGGAGCGCTATTTGCTATTTGGCGAGTTTTTATCTGAATAGGCGCCGAAAACAAAGCAGAAACATTTTAATACACAATGGGAAAGCACAAACGTGCATGTGCCGAAGAAAAGACCAGTTAAATGTTGCCCAATTGATGGCTGGAGATAATATTGATGAATATTTAAAATATATATAAAAAATATATAAATAATGAAACTAATGTTTAGAAAAGCACAGGAACATTTTTGTATCCATGCAAGTTAGTTAAACTTAAAAAAGATAAACGAATGTATATAAGATATAATAAAACATAAAAGCTTATAGTATTGTTTTATTTTTTATTAAAGTAACCTAAAATAAGATAAAGAACAAAAAAATGGACTATGAGAACTTGTGAGTCATATGAGAGCTTTGAATTATTTTCAAAAATATTTAGGAGCTTTTGGTTTTTACTGCACTTATAAAATACGAAAATTCTGAATGGTAGAATTTTATAATTGGAATACTTTTTGGTTTTATAAGAGCTTTTAAGTTTATGCTGAAAGCTTTTCAGTATTTTGTTGCATAAAAAAAATGTATTGTAATGAATACTTTTACATCTTGCATTGGTTAAAAACTGCCAATCCAATAGTGAGACAACGAACAATGCTTTTTCTGTATCTCTGCTAAGCATTTTTGTTAATTAAAACCATAACAATTCATTAGCAACAAATTCATTTTAACCACGCAAACAAAATCAATGAACCAAAAAAGTGACCTAAATTGTAGAATTTTTCTGTATTCTTATTCTTTCATTCTATTCATTCTTTTTCAATGCAAAAATCTTCAATAGTTATAATAATAATAATAATAATAATAATAAAAATATTAATAATAATGGACTCGCCTGGAAAATGAGATATAATGCAGAGAAAATTAAATCACATTACATGCCTCGAGAGCTTAGCACAGTTATTGTTAAATCGAAACAGATCATATTAAAGTTTATTTTATCGGCCGGCCGGCTGGCTGGCTGACTGGCTGGCTTACTCACAGAACGAATTGACCATAAGAACTACGTAAAGTTTTTTCCAACATCGCTATTACCGCACTTCGAACCAAAGAAAGATTGAAAGAAAGAAAGCCTTGTTAATCTTAGAACTTTGAAGATACGCGACGGACGGACGGACGGAGCATGTCTAACCGCCATGAAATGTGCTTCTTTTCTATGCTTACTTCTTTCTATTACTATAGAAGCCTGTTTTTTTCTGTTTTTATTAATTTAACTTTTTTGTTTTAATCGAGTTTTTTTCTTTCTTCTGCATGATGTGCTCATTTAAGCCTATTTATCTAAACGAGTCTTGTTAACACTTTTCCAAACCAGCAGCAGAGCATCGGAGGCAGGCAGGCAGGCCAACTGGTTCCTTTAACTCACCATGACTAGAAATTCAAATACTTTTATACGAGTATGGTAAGAATAAGTAAAACAAAAAACAAAAAACCCAACAACAACTACAATAACTAAAATAACAACAATATAAACGTTATCATGGTGTACCCAAGCTAAAGCAAAGTAGAATGCGCAAGCGCAACTCTTTATGGCAAAGTGGGTCATTGCAAAGAGAAGCTGCTGGCGACGGCCGCGCTTGCCTGCTTAACTCCGTCTGTGTTTGTGTTTGTCTGCAGGTAGAGCAACGCTTCGTATCGTAGCCAACAGAACGCATAAGAATTTAAATGGTCAAATGAGTCAAGTTTGTGCGCAGAGTAACTTCGTATGTGTGTGTGTTTGTGTGTGTGTGTGCCGCTTTTGAGGTTACAACTACAATTACGTAGAAATATGTTGGCTTCAAAGTGAAATAGGTCAAATGTGAGCAGATTTAACAAAATGAAAGTGGAGCTACATTGGAAAATAAAAGACAATTTGGGTAATTGCTGAGGTAAGATAATTTGAGGGGTGCCCACTAAGAAAGTTCACAAATTAACTGAGCTGAAAAAAAAATACGAATTTTTAGCTAAAGATAATTGACAATAAAATACGACAGTAATGACAATTATTTGGTCAATGACCTCATTTGTTTTTTTTTCTTGTAGGGCGAGACTGCGGATGCTGGGTACACCACTGCTGAGTATAATAATCATACTCTTCCTATTCCTAATCTTCTGAAATTCATTCAAGTAAAACAAGGAATAGCGTATGAACTTATCTCCAAATCTTCGCATCTTAATACTTCTTTCCTATATCTCTACTTCCTTATTCCGATACTATCCTGGGTACATCACAATGGTCCATGAGGACTGAGTGGTATAGTCTTACACCATTCCACACTCAACTCTAAATTATATATTTTTCAAATTGTTTGTAAAACAATTAATAGAGTTTAGAAGATATGGTTGGTAAAATTTTAGTTTAATAACTTTAACATGTAAAACTTTTTACTAAGTGAACTCGAAGTCATTAAGTCATGCTTTTATTCCTGTAGAAAGTTATGATTTAAAGAAAATATGAAATTTTTAAAGACAAATTTGAACTGCATTTTAGCATGATAACTTCTTAATTATAAAAACTGTTCGTAGTGGTTTAATATTTCTTCAACTGACTTTCAATGCTATAGTGCAGTATTATCTCGAAATAACAACAAATTTAATCAAACATCTTTTTTTCGTTTCAGTTTTAGTAGATTCAGTTTATGTCTTGCATACGAAATTATACGCCAATAACTCGAGCAGCAACTTGCCATGCATCCGGCATTGTTTAGCATACATTTCGGCATTAAATGCAGCATGAAATTTTAAAAGTTTACAACAACAACAAAAAGAAAAGTGGTGAAGAATTTTTAAATTCTCCACACGCCGACGACCACTCTCTGACATTTCAGCGCGATATCTCTGTTTTTTATTTATTTGTTTTTATGTTGTTGTTTTTTTTTTGTTTGTTGTGCTTTTATTCGCTTGCTGGCACTTAACTCAAGTCTAAAACTATTTTTAATAGCGATTTCCAGTGAAAACTGCAATTTCACTGCTGCAATTCTGCAAGCAATATAAATTGCGAACGTTCACATTTTTTGCGCACACACAGACACACACACACACACATTCTACAACAGCAGCCTACGAGTAACTCACTCGCTCTCTATTCTTTCTTTTGCTTGCTTTAAATCATTTCTAATGCAGTTTGCCAGCACTTTTACTAAAGCTGGCAAATAAAATAGAAAAACAGAAGAAAAAAATATAATAAAATCGCATTGAAACTAATGAACTCTTTATAGTAGTGAAATCTCTGCATATGACGACGCCTGACTTCTTTCCCCCATGCTGTACCAACTTCAAATCTTGATTTGCGCGCAAAATTTTCATCTTTCTTGTGAGCAAAGTTGAGCTGAGCACAGTAACAATTCAACTCGCTTTTGTCACAAAAATACATTTACCGCATAATCTTTCATATTTGCAGTCAAGTCAAACCCCCTCCCCAACCCAACCTTACCAACCGGCCGCAGCGCAGCCCTTTTGACCTCCACATATGCTGAAGCTTCAGCTTTAGTCGTTTCTACAATTTTGATTTTTTTTCTCATTGGTCGTTTGGTAATCTTCTTCTTTTCTGTTTTTTTTTTTTGGTGGAGTAAAAATCATGATTGATTGTTTTATTGTATGCATGTATGTATGTAAATTTTTTTCCTCACTCGTTTGTTGTGAGTTTGAAAAGGGAAAAGTTTCTCAGCTGGGCATGTTAAGATAACGAACAATTGCAATTCAATAAAGAAATTTGTCTTTGAGATGACATGAAAAGGTTTTTCTCTTTGTGCAGCGATAAGAAGTCTCGTGGCATTGTAGTGTCATATTTTTAGAGAAATTGTCTTTGACTTTGGACTGTCAAAAAAAAGGAACGAGCGTTTATTTAACATTACTTTGCAGAGTAAACTTTCTAAAGCCAATGATAGTAAAAATCGGAAAAATATGTTTGTGCCATAACATTTTGTTACTGGTTTTCAATTTAACAAGTTAACTATTGAAAATCCATCTGAGAAATAGCAGCTTTTGCCTTTGAGTTAATAACAATGCAGTACTCATTTAAGTTCGTTTTTGTCTTGTATGTCTCATTTAACTTACAAGTTTATACCTCGAAAGTCAGCTGTTTTAATTTTTCATACAAAAACAGTTTACGAGGTGCTTATAAATTCATCTGACAAATTCTTCTGTTGAATATTATACCACCGTCATAACCAAAATACAACAACAAATTGTTAATGGTAATTTTATTAATAAATAAAATTATTTTTTCTTTTAATTTTTTTTTTGCATCTGGATTTTTATTTCAGTTTGATTCGCTTTTTGTTTAAATTTTTTACAAAAATGAGAAAAGGGCGTTCATTAAACAACGTATACAAAGTCTACAAAAATATCAAAATACTAGTTTACATGAGTACCGCTAATATTACTGCTTAATAGAAATTTAAAATAATCTAAAATTCCACATGAATTAACGTCGCTTTAAATCGTTACAAAAAAGAAGAAGAAAAACCTCTTAATTATTTTAAATGATCTCATAAAATTACCGTAAATGAAAAATAAACTTGGAGCACATCGTAAGCAACAACTGTAAATCTTATCACCCAACTCACTACAGCTAATTTAAAAAAAAAAACAAAATTAAATTTATTAAGTAACCGGTTACTCGCGTAACGATTGCCTTCTGCTTAGACAATTGCTTGTTTTGGTACGGCAGCATATGTTGTGTTGTTGTTGTTGGCGTTGCTGCTGTTATTATTTCGCGTGTGAATGCAAATTACAAACGCCGCTTCACTCACATTAAATAAAAGCGAGCAGCGGCGGCGGTCGGCGGCGCAAACAATTCTGCAAGTCGACTCGCCTCGCCTCGAACTCGATGACTGTCAAATGCAGTTTTAAGGCAGGCCTACGAGGCTTGTCTGTCGGTCTGTCTGTCAGACAAACAAATAAATATGTACAAAAGAATTAAATATAGAACCCACAGCGCGTATTTATACGCACAAATCCGGACTAGAGCAGGGCGATTAATCGAATAAAAAAACGATTAATCGATTAAACTTTTCAATTAAAAAATAATTCATTTACTAATTTCAGTTTAAAAGTTTTGGTTATTCAGTTTTATAATTTGTCTCTTGATTAATCAGATTGATTTAATCACGAAGTTATTCAAACAGAAATAACAAATAATTAACAAATTTACCAACAAAAAACTTCGATTAAATCTTAAAAAATAATTGAACCGATAAACTATAAAACTAATTAATCAGAAAGTTTAGACAAACGCTCAGCCCTAGACACAAACAACACAATCAAGTTACGTCTGCGACACAATGGAGCATGCCTTTTTTTCTTTGTCGTAAGTTTCCCAGCTTAAAATGAGCAGCAAAACAAAGCAAAGCGAATTTATTCCAAGCAACACTTTGCAATAAGTCTTCTTCTTCTTCTTTCTATGAACATCTTCTTCTTCTTCTACTAGTTCGGGTGTAATTCTCAAGCCCATCTTCTATCGGTGCTTATTTATCTTTAAGCGCGTAGTTGGCGCTGCTCAATCTTGTTTTTAATTGTTCGCTACGCTTCTGACTGACGTTCCGACGTTGCCACTGTGTATATGTGTGTGTGTGTATGTGTGCTTCTCAGCTGTCAACTTGATTGTCATTCACCCCGTGTCTTTGTATGTTTATGTGTCGTTTTTTTTTTGTGTTTAGAACAATTTTAAAGAAATAGAAGAGAAACAATATAGAAAAAAAAATAGAAAAAAGCAGCAGTAATAATAAAAGAAAAATAATAATAATGGGTGGCATACAGGCAACAAACGCGATATTGTCTTGAAACAGTGTCAGTTGGTCTGCAAACAAAACACGCAACATTGCAGCAACAGTCAGCATTTAAAGCTGGCAACACTGGCAACACACTCGACCGAGCGTAGAGCCTTCTAGTGGCTCCGGTAGTACGCAGCAGTAGAAAAAAGCACATTGCACTTAAAACGAAAAAAAAAAGAAAAACGCTGGTAGACACAACACCCAACAGACACAATTCACAAAGAACGAAGAAAGAGTCAACAAAAAGCGAGAAAAAACGCACAATTTAAACACACACACAAAAGCAGAATGTGAAGCAACCCTTAAATTGTCACCTTCTTTGGAATACAATTCAAACTTATTTCACCGGCACATGCAAAATACTGCCAAGTCCACGTGCAGATTAGTTTTACTTTAAAGGTGGACAAACAAGAACAAAAAATGTAAAAGTGGAAGTGGTTAATGGCGTTACAAACATTACAGGACAGACGGACAGACAGACAGACAGACAGACAGACAGACAGACAGACAGACAGACAGACAGACAGACACTCAATGTAAATGTGGTTTACTGCGTGCAAACAGCGGAAGTTCATTTCAGTAAACGCTTACAAAAGCAAAAAAATAAAAAAAATGCATACTTTAAAAGGTTCATGCCAGTGCAATGTCATCCAACGCGTCGACCAATATTCAGTCAGTACAGTAATACTGTACTCAATATTTGTTCTATCATTTATTCATGCATTCATTCATTTATTCTTTAATTCATTCGATCATTAATTTATTCATGCATTCATTCATTATTTCATTCATTCGAAAAGCGACATTTTATACAAAACAAAAACTTAAAATTTCGGTGATTAGAAAAATTTTACAAACACTTTTCTTTCATATTCGAATTCTTGCGACTGTTGAATGTTTGGATAAATATGATTCAAAAAGGACACATAAAACATTTGTTTGAAAAATAAAAAATAAAAAATCAGCTAACCTTACTAACCTAACAGCTTAAATGATATTTCAAAGTTAATGACCTAACTCTGCGGAGGTTGGTCGGTCGGTCAGCACGAAAGCGCCGCTATGAAGTAGAAAAATATTGTAAAAAAAGAATAAAATAATAAAAATTTATCAGCGGTAACCGACAACACGCAATTTCAGTTAACTTCTGGTGGCAAACAATTTTATTACGTTTTTATATGCAGGCAGCACAAACAAAGTCAATAACCTGAAGTAACGAACGACATGGTAAGGTGGTCGAAGGTGGTCGAAGGCGGCAGATAGTCACACTTTAGTCAAACGAGTACGAGTAACTAATTTGACTTTGATTTAACGAAGTTTACAAAAATCCAAACCAAAAATATTAATAAGTACCCTACCAGACTGTAGACCAAGTTATTCAAGAGCTTTTACATAGCAAGTCGACGGTTGCATAGAAATAGTTTTTGAAATAACGAATAAAATGTTTCCGTTTTTTTTTTGCGTCACCTGAATATCAAACTTGGGACGCTCCGCATCAAAGGCTAATACGCTAACCATCATGCAACGCTGTCGCCAAACAAAAAAAAACTTTTTTTTGTAATTTCTTTAAGTTTGTAAGAGAATTTATCAACCAAAAATAAATTTTACTTTAAAAATACTTTGTCAGAGTTCTGACCCACCTTTTGATTTGACTATCTACTCAACTTCCATTCGTGATTTGCATTGCTTACGGATACTTCGTTAAAATTACCTGAAAGAAAAAGAAAAGAAATTTTCATTAAAACATACAAATACAAAATGTAATTAAATGCCAAGGAAAATACAACAACAAAAAATTAAGTAAGTAAATTTTTTAGCATACTAACAAATCAGCCAAAAAAAAACAACAAACCACATCCAAAGCCAATTCATAAACTTTCCCTTTTATTAAAATTTAAATTAAAAATGAAAATAGACGCGCACACAGAAAAAAAGTATCAAAAGAAAAAAAAAGTGCATTGAAAAGCAATTGTAAAGATTTTCACTTTACCAATAACAACAACTGCCAAATTACATTTGTCATACAAAATAAGGGGGGGAAAACAACAAAAACGGAAGTTGGCAGACAACAAAAACCGTGTGCATTGGCAATGTCAAAAATGTGACAGCAATAATTTAAAGCTTAGCAAAGCGAAGTACACAAAAATCAACATTTGAGAAAAAGAAAACCCAAAAAATACGAGAAAATCAAAAAAATCAAAAAAATCGAAAAAATCGAAAATAAAAAAGGCTAAAACCTAAAAAATGCACTCGAAAAGACAATAACAACACAAGGCAAACAAATACAATGGCAACACTGCTGCAGCGGCCATGTTTCATGTTGCCACTTTGACAGTAAGGCGACATAAATGGCGCGCCGCGCAGCTATGCAAGAGAGAGAAAAAAGGGGGAAAAGGGGAAACTGTATGTAATAAAAGTAAATTGTCGCATTTACAAAAGGTTTGGCATAATAATGACAATTAAATTGTACAATTGGCAGAGTTATGAAGACAACAACAACAACAACAACATATACAATAGCAACAACATATACAATAAAGTTTACATAAGAATTGCAGTTTCGCAATCGGGTTTAAAACGAACAAGAAAATGATTTTATTCGCAGCTCTTACAAAACGCCCAACCAAAGTAATTGCTTTTGAGAGCGTTTTATTTTTTGCTAATAAAAGCTGGCATTTTCACCATAATTAGCGGTAACGATAGGCTCGAAAAAAACGCTTTAAATAAAGAAAGAAAAAAAAAACGAGTGTCAACCTAACAGTCTGAACATGTTGCTAACAATTTAGTAATTGCCAACATTATCAACTTGACGGTTTTTTTTTTTTTTTGTTGCTTTTTTACAGGCTGCGTAAATTTACAATTTATGCGTTTATACACCTTAACGCAGACTCACCAACCCCACAAAATTGTTATGCGTAGCGGTAGTGCAAGTAAATACCTAAGGCTACCAACCGTTCATTTTTACAATGTATAGGAAAAACAATTTTATTTATTATTTTTCAAATTTAAGTTTGTCATATGTCAAAACTTTTGATTCAAAAGTCATGTAAAATTAACAATTTTCAGGTTAAATTTTTCAACGATAATGAACAAAACAAAAACATTTTATATGTTAATAATTTTATTCAGTTGTCCAATACAAATTTTGGCATATTCTTTTAATATTTTACAATGTTATATTAACTATGTTTGTCATGTTGATTTTTGCTAAAACTTTGACACGTTACTTTGAAATAATGTTAATTTGACACTTTAGCATGTTATACCAGAAGTACAGTTGGTAGGCCTATACTCGTGCAGACGACGAGTAGAGAGACCACTTTTCCCGCCAATTAACTCAAAACGAAAAATTATCATAGGTGCGCGAGCATATCTAATTTGAACTCATAAAACTCATAAGGCCCATAAAAATCACACAAAAAATTATTTACTGCGCATGTGTGCATATGACTTTTAAACGTCAGTTTGTTGCTACACAAAAACAAAAACAAAAGCAAAAGCAATGACGCCACCTAACGTTCGAATGTCAGTACCGAAAAAAACATCTGCATCATTTACAGTCACTAATTTTGCACCTCCGAATGCTGTTGCCGCCGATGTCGCTGTCGCTGCGGCAGCGCGCCGCCACCGCTCGAGAGAAAGTGAAAGTTTCTTGACTTTTGGCAAGTTGACAACGTGCGCTAAATCGAAGAAAAAAATAATAATAAAACGAAACAAAACGAATCGAAATTGTCAACAAATATTTGCCGCCGTTAAAAATGTTTAGCCAGCGCGGCCACCGCCGGCGTTGCCGTCGCTTGCTTCAGGAGGTTGTTTGAGAAATGCAAATGCAAATATTTTGTATCGTTCGTATCTTTCGTTCATTTGGTATTTATTTTCGTTTATTAATAGCGAATTGGAATTGTGAAAAGTGGCAGAGAGAGCGAGGAGGCGAGGCGAGGAAAGGCATGGCAAGTAAACGTGGGCATTTTGTTTGGTCAAATATAAACAAATTGTTGCTGCATTTGTTTATTTGGCAGAAATAAATGTTCGACTCTAAATGACGCTTAATGTCGCTATTTAGTGTAACTTTTATGTTTTTATGTTAAACTATTGCAGAGCGTGTGTGTGTATTAGTGATGGGCAAAAGGCTGCAAATAATATTTTGGTCAGTTGGGATATGTTCAAAATTTTTGATATTCTAGGGAAATTTTTGCAAATTTGTTTCAATAAGCATCAGAAAGCACCTATCACTGATATATCAGTGATGACAGCATTGAATGATATAGTGTTACATTTTCACTATAGCCGGTCAGTAAGGATTTGTCTTTAAGCTCTCAGTGAGTTTTTCAAAAAGTTTTTCAAATATTTTAAAGCTTCCTATTGTAAAATAAGGAAAGAAGACGCTATTCAATATCCAGTAAAGAGAATTTATAAAAAAAATTTTTTTTAAATTTAATACCAGATAATTTAACCGTTAAAATTGCAACTATTGTCACTGTAACTATTTACTATTTGTATTTGCAGTTGTACTCTCACCAAATATCGTAACTTAATTGTATTACCATTGAATAATACTCAAAGAAGTAAACTTTAAAGAACTCGCACGTAGTTCCCCCCAAAAAAAAAGAATGTGAATTTTAATGACTGTATTTTTTTAATGTGGCATTTTACCAATTACACAGTGATTTTCCGAATGATGATTGTGAACTGTTTATGTGTCTGGCATGTATTTATAAGCGCATATCATACATACGCGCTGACACAGTCGCTAATTATAGGTCATAACATTCATGTGCCCGCCTCTCGCTCAAGATAAGGGAGCATCTATTTTTCGTATTCTAACGAGACGATAAACATGGCGACGATAACAGTAAATGTCAGTGGAAAAACGACAATTTACACTTGATTCTTAAACAATAAAACAAGATGAAATCAAATAAAAAGTAGAAGAAGAAGAAGAAGAAGGAGAAGTCAGTCTAGTGATAAGCTTTGTTTATAGTTTGTTTAAAAAAATAAACAAAGTAAAAATGTAAATTAAAAACGCGTACAAAGTCTGACTAGGAAGCAGCTGGTTTATTTTTTGCTTTAATTATGCAATAAACAATTAAAGAAAAAAAATTTAAATTAAATTTAAAAAATGATAATGATAAAATTAAGCAGTAATTCAATTCAAGATGGTCATCAGACATTGGGGGCGAACGAACGAGTGAGTGAGTGAGCGAACGAGCTGAAATATAATCATTATGAATCATACAATACGATTTTATTGTAAACCGCAGCGCAGCGCAGTAAAATATAAATACAGTAAAGTACGCATGTCAGTTTTAATTGGTTTCAATTGTGTTTAATTACTTTTGTGAAATGAAAACTCAACTCCACCGAAATATTTGTGCTCGTATCGTTTCGTATCGTATCGATACGTAGCTCAGTGCTGCATTGTCGGTAGCGATGAAAGGTCTCAATTACATGACGAATACACATAAATTACAAATAATTATGGTTATACAAAAACAACAAATATTCATAGTTATAAATAAATTTAAAAGTTATAAAAACTGTAACAAATTATCCACATTTTTAATTATTAAGTTTTTCACTAATAGAAACGGTCGTTGGCATATTTTATAAGATTCACATTCGAGTATGTACATACAAAAAATAACTCAAATCATACTTCATGTCATAACTACTAGTATTTATATAGTATTGTATATATAGCAAAGAGAAGTACTATATATAATCCAACGTCTGTCGTTTGTCTCTCAGTTATTTCGGGTCAACTCGAGAACCGCTAAACCGATTTCAAACAAATTCGGAACACATAGTATTAAGGGTTTTAGTATAGGTTATATTAAATTTTCCACGCCCATCTTTTACGCCCAAAAATTTAAGAATTATGAGAAAACATTCGATTATTTCAAGAGAGTGAATACTTCTTATTTAGTTATGAAATTTTAGTTATTAACGCGATATTTCGCAGCAGTGTGTGGGACCACTAAAACTTTTCCAGAAATCGGCACAAATTGGCGGCTTGGCAAAGGCTTCATATATTTTAATAAATTTATTTTATTTATATTCTTTAAAAGCTGCGATTAGTATAAAAAAAAATTCTTAAAAATTATTCCAAAGGTAACCAGATTTTAAACAGACTGTTACTCTAAACTCTTATCTGATAGTACAGACCAAGACTAAATGCCCATCTGCATTAGTATGCGTCATCAATAAATAAAAGTACAAAATATACAACGAAAAAAAGAAAAACGAAGGCGAACGAAATAAACAAAAATTCAAAATACGAAATACGAAATTATCATAACAAAGTGTTGAACAATGGCGACCAAACAAACGGACGAACGAACAAACAAACAAACAAATGCGAGTATTTTTATGTTTTTGTCAATATCTCGAAAGATATGTAAAGGAGGAGAATAATAACAACAAATATAAATATATATGTACCAAAGGCCACACAATTGAAGATGATACTACACACACACACTCACACGAAGTATTTACTTTCGAAAAATCACAATCCTCCAAATACGAGCATTACACAATTTTGTTGTTGAAGTGAAAAGTTATCAAATCGAATGGAAGAAGAAGCAGAAGAAATAAAGAAAGCAAAAGTACTTTTGTTGGAACGAACGATGAACAACAACAACAACAACAACCACAAAAACAAAACGGGTAATTTAAATGTATTTTGACATGCCGTGGAAGATGTTTCGTCACGACGAGTTATGACGCATTCATTTCGTTGTGCCGCATTATAACTTCAAATGAATAACACCTCTTAAAGGGTTTCTCCGCGCGGAGACGACTGAAAATTCGTGAACATTTTCATGTTACGCAAATGAAGAAAACAATGAATAATTTACCATGGAACATGGTTCAAATATATTACAACAGACCACTGTAAAACAGCGAGATTCACTATTAAAGGTGCCATAAAAAGAAACGCCGCCGCCGTCACCGTCGCCTTATCATGGCAGTAATAAAGCCAAACAGCCACGCAGCCAAACGCTTTAAGGAGCTACTCCGCGTACTCTACGCTACTCTACTCTACTCACAATAAATGGGTAACTGCGTAAAAAAAGCAATAACTACACTTGAGTTAATTGCTTTGACTATGGCACTACAACACAATACAACAAAAAGAAAAAGAAGCCAGCATCAGCAGCAGCAATGCTGCACATGTTTATTGACGGCGCTTGCGCACAACAATTGTCATAATTATGATGCAACATTTGACTGCCTGCCTGCCCGCCTTGCCTGCCTGCAAAAGGCGCCGCCGCTCTATACTCGCATATAAGTTTTCAAAAGATATTCATTTTTTATTTATGTATCTTTCCTTTTTTTTTTTTTTTCTTTTTTTTTTTTTTTTCATTTTGCGAATATTGCATAATTCTTTGTGGCAATATTTTACACACTTTCCAAATGGATTTTGAAAAATTTTCGTTTTCTTCTCTAAAAAGTTATGAAATTTATGGCGGCGGCTTACTATATTAAGGCGTGTTAAGCTTTAACACTGCTGCACCGCGGCTGTCTGTCCTCCTGTCTGTCGTTTATCGTAAATGTGAAATCTTTAGATTGGATTTTTCTCTTAAGACGCTTGCGAAATAATTACTTTTCGGAGTGATCAATAAAAGTTGGTGGTCATTGACGGTTGTTGGACAGTTTCCTTATTACACAAACGAAGCGATTATCCTGACATTTTTCGGTTATATGCGACGATTAACGATTCAAAAAATATTATACAACTTTTGTCGGTTTGATAAATGAGGTAAAATATTTCATACCGAAAGTAAAAGAGGCGTTTAAAAACAAAAGGCCTTAACTGCACGTTCTTAATGTGGTGAAGTTTGGAACTCATATTCGGATTTTCGAATAAGATGTTTCAATTAATTTTTAAATATTTATTATGTTACTACGGAGAAAACATTTTGTCTGAAATAGCCGATCAAATTATGTCAATCTGCTGTAGAAATAAACGTCAATTCTCATACGTATCGCCCTCACGTTTCGCTGCAATTTCTCGCACATTCACATTCTTCCCTTTTTTATGAAATGAATTTTTTAGTGCTCTGCTGTGGCAGGTGCATCACCGAAACTCGTAACTTACCTTTTCGGGCTTCGACTTTGGCGCACTCAACCGCACAAAATTTGTTTCGTTTTTGTTGTTGCTTTGGATGCGGCGGCAGTAGCTAATTTAGTGTAGTCTTTCAGTTTTGACTAACTACGTTGTATGGGTAGTACCTAAGCACAGTGATGGACAAATCGAATCAAACAATAAATAATTTGGTGTTTAATATTGGTAAGATAAGTTATTGCCTCAGCTTAAATAATTTCACTTTTGTTTTGAAGCTTTAGGTAACTATAAAAAATATTATTTATCTATATATCTATCCATTTACCCATCTATCTATTTATCTATCTATCTATCTATCTATCTATCTATCTATCTATCTATCTATCTATCTATCTATCTATCTATATATCTATTTATATAACTATCTATATATCTATCTATCTATCTATCTATCTATCTATCTATCTATCTATCTATCTATCTATCTATCTATCGATTCGATATAATAACAATTAAATTAGTTTGGCCATCACTGTAAACTGTTCCTATATGCGTGCTTTTGTGGCATACCTTACCGAACCATATAGTACCATTGTATGGAACGTACTACTATATCGTGTATATACAGGCAGTGTTGTTGTAGTTGTTGCTGCTGTTGTAGCTTGATGGTTTAGCAAGCGTCAAATAACACTTTGGTCGCATATTTCTGCCATGGCTCTATACGTTCGTTCGCCCGTCTGTCCGTCCCACCGAGGGTACATCGTTTTCTTGCATCGGCTGCAAATATGCGCTGAACAACATCTGTTTGCGGTAAAGGCGCCGCCACTATCTGTCCGTCCGTCCGTCTGTGTTTGTTTTTAATATGTTTAAAAACACTATGACTATAAAATTTATAAAGAAAGAAAGAAAAGAAGTCGACGAAGAAGAAAAGAAAAAAAGAAGGTGAGTAAAAAATACTTTTCAGTATTTTTGCACCTGAGTCTTTGGAAATTCCTCATCTGCTGCGGTTTTGCTCATGCACAATACTATCCCCTCCCCCCCTCCATAGGTTACACTTTGCTGCCTCCATTGTTGGTTGTCATATTTCTATTACTTACTTACTTGGTTACTAAGATAAATAAAGAGTTACACTTTCTGATGTAGTAGCTGTGTTGGGTATTTGCTTACTTAACAAAGTTAGATTTCAAACAATTCAAGGATCCAATATTTTAAGAAAATAATAAAACTTAAACAACAATTCAAAACTTTCTGTCTGCATGTTGAAAGGCTGCTTCGATTCGCTTTGTACTCCACATTTAAGCGAAAGGACGCGGATTATTTGGACTATTTTAAGGTAAGGTGTCATATAAAAGATGTTTGATTTTTTTTTAAATATACGAATACATTTCAAATAACAAGATTTTAATTTAACAACGCTTAAAATCAAAAGCGAAAATCTTCAAAATTGTTACTCCGGTTTCGTTGGCTGCCGCTTGTCATCAAAAACCGTTGCGCCACTTGTTCATCATGCGTTAGGTAAAAATTTACATCTACTATAGTCAGTATTTTGAAAATGGATATGATAGTTTTCAGCGAATGAATGACACGACACGTTCATTTTCTACGAAGACGAAGAAAATCTTAAAACGACACCCAATTGCAAATGAAAAAAACAACAACAGAAAACAACAACATTTGATATATGAGCTTATAAACGTCGAGTTAAAGCTGAAAAATGTGAACAAACGCTTAAACAAAACAAGTAGTTGAGAGGCGCAGTCGTCGAGTAGACTCGTTCAAGTTTACATTGGACGACGACACAGTGAAAATACTCGTGCGAGGCAGTCGCAGTCGCAGTAGTTAGTTTAATTTTATTATTAGTATTATTTACTTTTATTATTTTATTTGAAAAGTGATGAATGTGGGCAGATTATGTAGATTAGCTTGACGTAAATGCGTCTTGATTGGATTAGGTTGATGAGAGGAGGTCAATTGCGTAGTTAAGGTGAACGCGTTGCTCAAATTGAATTAACACATTTCGGCGTGTAATCGCAAAAAAGTTGATGACGTTTCTATTATTAAATTGAATGATTGATAAGTGTGCAGGAGTTAGAACATTTTTCAAAGTACTTCAATTCGATGCGTTGCATCTGATGGGTTTCTCTTATCAAGTAAGTACTTAAACAAACTTAAATCTGATTCGAACATGAAATGACCGTCCGCGTCCATTTAACCTCAAAACAAACCGCAGTCGAAATATATATTTGTTTTATTTATTTAAATGTTGCCTTGCGCTTGAACTTGAAATCCGCAAAGTTGCAATCTGTGAAATACATTTGTGCTTGGCTAAGCAATTAAGCAGTAGCAGTCGGGCAGGCAGACAGGCAGAGAGGGGAGCCATTTTATATGGCTTTTTGCAATTTTGTAAGTAGCGGCGCGATAAAATTTATCGATTCGTTTTTGTAATTATTTGCGAAGTACTTAAATTCATAAAACGATCTTTAGCGAGTGAAACTAAGGAACTGCGTCTGCTGCGAAATGTATCCTACAGATACTTGCGATTGGAATACACTGCGAAAGATACTTAAAATATTTTTTTGAGTTTTGAAATTTTCTTTTGAATTAATTCTGATCAAAAATGATAAATTGCAGGATAACTTAAAAAGTTATTAGGATATAAACAAAACTTGTCAAATATTTATATACAGTAATGCCTCATTTAAAAAAAATATTTTTATCCATTAGAATGTTTGTTTAACCTAAAAGATTTAATTTTTCTCTGTGCAAAACAAGAACGAAAACGAACGAAAGAAGTCGACAAGTCGACGCAGTAAAAGCGCAACGCAAAGAATAAGAAGAATTTTGCAAAAACATTTCATTAAGCGCATTTCGCGTAGCAGTAGCAAAAGAAGAAGAAGAAGTAGAAGAAAATGATGAAGGAAGGCCGTTTCCGCTAAGGCACAAACGGCAAACTGCCAACTAAGACTGCGACTGCGACTGCGACTGGGGGACTGCATCTGAATGCGTGTGATTTGCAGCCTCGAGGAAATTTTTATATAAGACAGATGAATTATGAGAGTTGAGTTTTTTTGTGAAGGCGATGCCAGGCAGGCAGGCAGGCAGTCAGGCCGCCAGCCAGCGAGGCATCTCTACTCGAGAATGGATGGTGGATAAAACTTAATTGCACAAAAGATGCGCGTGCAGAGATGTCGAAAAGCATTAGAAGGAGCTCTGAAGAAGAAAAGCAGGCCTGGAGACTTTTTTTTTGCACTATACTAAGTAAAAACAAACAACAACAAAGAAAACTAACCAAGAATTTGCAATTTACTACGCTAAAGCGTATTTTGCTACCGAATTGCGGAAAGTAGTTAGTTGAAATAACATAGCCGGGAATTAAAGAGGATGAGACCTTAAGCCTGCGTCTTCACTTTTCACACGAAGCAAAACAATTTAATAAAGATTTCACAAATATATAATTAAGATTAAGAAACTCTTACATTATATTCTTTTATTTTTTTCTTCTGTTATTAAAAAAATCTTTATTTATATTTGATGCAATAATTTAGGAAACGATGAATTGTATGAAAAATGCACTACTTTCATTTTTGGCGATTTTTCCTTGAATGGACAACGACACTTTCTCGCGTTTGGGAATTATTGAAATCTGCCTAACTAAAAATTGCAAAAAGGAAAACTCGCGCCAAAATTGAACTTTCTTTGAACTCGCGTATTGAACTCTTTTAACGCAAATACGAAAAGTATAAATATAAATATTAAACAACAAGAAAACGTAATAAAAAAGTCTACACTCGTACAACTAAAAATAAGCAAATCAAAAAATATGCCAAGAAACATTAAACTAACTTTTGCTGCATCGCATCGCTTCGCATTGCATTGCATTGCATCGAGTTAAGCTGTGAGCTGTGCTGCAGCAAATTGCATTTGCGGCACAGCATGTTGCATTATTATGCCGCTGTGTGGCAACTCTAGCCAGCGAGTGCATGAGTGAGCGAGTGAGAAGTGCAGTAAGTAAGCGTATTTTTGACTTTTTTCTATAATTTGTATTTGTATCTTGAAGATGCATTTCGCTCGTAAATAAACAAAATATCACGATTTCCAATTTTTATTTTAATGCCCTACGACGCGAGTACTCGCGGTCTGTAGGGTATATTGAGTTTGGTTTTGTATTTTTAACACGCCCATAAGGAGGCGTGTTAGATCAGGTCAGCATTAATTCAACGATGTCTGTCTGAACGGTTTCAGGCGTAGTTTAAAAGATATCGACCTGGAATCTGGTATTTGAGCTTCACTTCTTTAAATGGGTATTAAATAAAAATATTTTTTTTTGCAAAAATCCGTTTAAAATCAATTTCAAGACTACGGACAACAAATGGGCGTGAGCGGACAAGAATACCATCCACTTATTATAGAAACAAAAACAAATGTACTGCACAATAAGTAAACTCTTTGTAATGAAAAACTACTTTAATTTAAATGGTGTTGGATATTTAAATTTCGACAGAGCTGACGATAATTCTCGTATTGGTAATTCTTTTTTTTTTTTTTAGTAGGAAAAGTGAAAAAGTGTAAGGTTAGACGCCTTAAAAATGAAAGTTAATAATGCAGTTTAAGCCATGTTAGCAAAATGTAAATTTATTATAGAGTTAAAATTAATGGCCGAGTTGGTTTCAAGTGTGAACAAATATAAATTAAATTTTCAACGGCGCAAACTTAAACAAAAATAAATAAATTAAAAGTATGTAATTATTTGACAGATGATTTATTTTTGAATAGCAAGGGGGACAGACAAAACACAAATTTAGTCAGAGAAAGAGCAGCGAAAGGATCTTAAAGATACGTTTCATTTTACTTCGTAATAAACGTTTTATTTAATTAGATTGTATTTCTTCTATTAAGTGAGTAAAGTTGATGTAAAAGCAGTTTTAAACATTCTTGGCTTATTTAAAGTTAGATGACAAACAAAAGTCCAACAACTTATTCAAACTATCCGAAGAAAATCGGTTAAGAAATGATTAAAGGCAAATTTTGCATCTAAATGAATACCGTAAAACCAAAAACATCAACAACAACAAAAACATAATAAAAACTAAAAATACTTTATAGATACAAATACAAACTAGAGACTATAAAAACGGTAAAGGGAACCGGAAAGCGACCGTTGGAGGAGGTGGAGAAGGAGGCGGCTGGTTGTTAGATACTTGACTACGTGTGACAGTATCTGCGTATCTACGCAATATAAACTCGTAAATCCAAAAGCAAAAATACAAAATAAAATAAAGAAACGCTTGTAGCATGTGGGTGGCTATAAATACAAACTACATCAAAGATACACGACACGCAACAAGAGAAAAATCTAAGTTTTCTTTTTTGTTTTTTTGTTTGAGAAAATGTTGACAAAGTTTCCAAATATTCAGCGATGTAGAATAAAGGAGCGCGCGCGCTCTAAATATACACTTCATCATTTTAAATGCAGTTAATTTAAAGATTTATGCGGCACAGTGTGGAGCGCATTAAAATCCACTAAATTATTTACTAAACGAAACGGAACGGAACGAGACGCAAGAAACAACACCAAAAAATTCAAACAAGGAGAAAAGTTCAATGTCACAAATTTCGATATGAACGGATACACGGAAATAGTAATAACAGCAACAGCAGCAGCAACAGCAACAACAACAATAACTAAAACAACAACAAAAACAACACAGGAAGTAGTGAAATTTACCTAAATTGAAATAAGTGTTTTTTTTTCGGGTGAGTGTGTGTGTGTGTTAGGTTTGGAAATATATTGGATCGATTCAACTGAATGACGACTACAGCTGATTTGAATTTCGTATTTTGGAATTTGAATTAGAATTTCGAAAGTGATTGACAAAAATTTTGCTGTTAGGCGAGCGAGCGGGCGGGCGGACGGATTTTCACTTAGAAATTTCTGTACTGCATTCGGTCGATGGTCGATCCGTTGTTCGCCGGTTTCACACTTGGGATATGTACTTCCGTTCGACTTTTCATGTTTATGGCTGATTTGGTTAGTTATTGTGTTGTAGTTGTAGTTTTATGGTTTTGGCATTTGTTGGCATTGCCAGGCAATAAATATTTATGTCAGTTTGACATTTTAGAGAAGAAAGCACAGAACTAATTAAATTAGTATTTAATGAACAGTTTCAAATTTTAAATAATATTAAATTTGGCATTAAACGAAAGTTATTGAAAGCAAAAATGGTGACAAAATTTTTAGAGATATTTTTTCGCTACTTAACATTTTTAACTGACTTTTTTTTCATTTCATCTGAACTTTTGACAAACTGTTCCTCTCCGTTTTATAAGTAAAACTTCGAAAACTCAAAATTATTTTAATTTTATATTATCACACAAACTTAAACACGAAATGAGGTTGAATTGCCCAACAACAACTCGCATAAAATCCATTCGGTTAATCTCTGAAAACTGATTTTCGTTATTAAGGCGTATCTCTCCGAAATCAAGCGAGTTGTAACCGCATAGCTTTATGCAATATTTTAACGATTTCTCAAAATTGCACGAGAGCGCGACAAAAAAAAACATTCAAAAGATTTATAACAAAAACAACATACTCGTACATGCATACATATACAACACATTGTTGCATCAACATTTTTCTTTATAAGTCATTATGTTAATCAGTCAAAAAACGAGAAATCAAGAAATGGAAAAGAGATAAAAAAATGTATAAATAACATAAAAATAAATACTCGTAAAAAACCGAAGAAAATGCAGGCAGGCGTCACAAACGCAGCCAGACACGAAGTCTGTCAATCAAGCACAGACGTACGTACAGACGGACAGATGAACGGCCCGGCCCGACTACTTGCCTGATGCCCGCCGCCGTCACATGCGCCGCTCGCTGCACACTTTTGTGTGTGATTTTACAAGAACTTATGTAATTTTTTTGTGAGTTTTAACCTTTTTTGTTGTTGCAGTGCTCTCAGCGTTTTTTGATTTTTGTCTTGCTTTTTTTTTGTAAGAGTTGTAAGCTATTTAAACAGTTATTTTGAGTTATTCATATTTAAATAAAAGTTACGTAAATAAATACATTTTTAATTACTAAAAAACTTTTAAATATTTTTTTTACTCTATATTAACGACTTTCTGAAAAAGTTTGATTTTTAGGGAGTTTTTCTAAACAAATTCAAATCATCCCCTTCACAATAAAATTCTTATAAGAATATTTTTGGCATTTGTTGTTGTTTGCTGCTGGCAGTGCCGGTGCCTCTCGCTCTTGATCGTTTCGTTTTCTGACCAAAAATGAGCGGTATTTTCGTTGTTGTTGTTTTGTTAACTATAAATTACGCAAAAAAAACAACAAATAAAATGTGCTCCAAAATGAGCGCGACGTGTTACGCACTTGGAGCGAGGGCAAACATGGTCCTGTGGCGCAATGGATAACGCGTCTGACTACGGATCAGAAGATTCCAGGTTCGACTCCTGGCAGGATCGAAATGATTTTTTTTTTAAATTAAAATTTAAACATTTACATACGTATAAATGAAAAAATTATATTTGTTTGATTTTATTAAGTGAAATTTTATTTTACATTGTTTTTACATTATTAAAAAATTATATAAAAAAGTAAAAAAAGAGACTTTTTAGATAATACGATTAACAAAAATTGATAATAGGAAACAATTTTATATATGTTATTTTTGGAGTTGTGTTACTTTTGAAATGACTCTGCGATATGTCTGTCTATGTTGTCTGTATTTGTAATGCTCTTCTGCCACAATCGCCCAAAATGTTTGGTCGACAAACAACACCTAATAATAAAAGCATTGGTCTTCCGTCTGTCGTTTTGTGTCCGTCTGTTTGTGTCCTTTACGCGGTAATATTTTAAATTCAAATCCTTTACCAGAACACAGAAGTGCACCACACCTACATTTTTTATTTTTATTTTTTGTTTCTCGTATTTATTTGTGTTTGTTTGTTTGTTTGTTTTGTTGATGCAATCTCTCTTCCCACCTCCCACAAACACGCCAAAAACATACACCAAAAATACACACAAAAAATAATGATAATAAAAATAAGTCCAACGACTCTTGTGGGCCAATCCAAAGAATAAAGTTAATAACTTAAAAATTCATACCTGCAAAATGCAGTTATGCCACTCTCGATGATGTAACGATTGGTATAATTTTGCATTGCTGATGCTTAAGCTAAATAGACCTAATTCGAGTTGTCTCACATTTGACGATATAAATGATTGTTTTTATTGTTTATAATAGAGTTATGCCTATTTAGAGGTTTCACTTTTAAAGAAACTAAAAAAATTCTTTTTTAGTTTAATTTATATTTTGTATTTGGTCATAATCCATTCCTTTAGTTCTGTGGAAATGCCCTTAAAACTAATAAAAACGAAACACAAAAAAAGAAGTAAAATTTTTGGTGACACAACGAACAAAAAAAAGTAAATAAAATTCAGGCAAAAATCCCGTGTGAGTCCCTGCTGGCTTAGTAAATATACCGAGGGGGTTAACGGCAAAGGAAATGAAAAATAAAAAAAAACGGACTTTGAAAGTGGATACTTTGCTGTGGCGGACAAAAAGGATTACGACCAGCATATGGAGGAGCTCTCCTCCATGGAGTGAGCTAAGCTAAGTGGTCGAGTGGCATGTGTGCAGGAAGTGCTGGACGTAAAAAATAGCTGAAATGAAAAAAGGGAAAATTCTGCTATTTTTTAGTTACAACAGGACAAATTGGTGCTAAAACTGAAATAGCAGACGGAAATAGGTGCAAACAAAATCATTACAAATTTGTGTGGATTAATCGGTAAGAATACATCTCGAAAAATCAAATTTTAAATTTATCGAATAAATTTTTTATTTTTTCTAACAAATTTTAACAGTAAATTATAAAAAAAAGTTTTAATTTGTTGTTGCGAATACAATATTATGACGGGAGGAAGTGGTGGTTGAATTTAGCTAAAAGCAGAACAGAAAAAATTAATACTTTTTTGAGAATGGGTTACGCCCATAAACATAACACTTAGGATCACGCCTACTTGGCTGCTTTTCTGTTTGTTTTTTTTTTTGCTGTCCATGTTGATTGAATGGTCAGACAGACAGACAGACAGACAGACAGACAGACAGACAGACAAAACTTTTGAACTTTTTTGGATATGCTTAAAATCTACAAAATACTGTAACTGTAATAAAAGGCGTGTCAATTTAGAGAGAATCATTTAATAGAAATGTAAACAATTGAAAATGATTCGTTGTAAGAAAATTAAATTTTAATTAGAGGCATAAATTAAATTTATAAAATTATAAAAATATTAAGTAATTACCTTTTGCCGAAATATCCAAAAACAAATGTCGGAAAAGTTATCACAAAAGAGTCAAAACATCGTAAGTGTAGTTTTCTGTTTTTCCTGTTTTTGTTTTCAATTAATAAAAACTTAATTTTTGTTTTGCCTACGGCGGCAGCTGTTTTCTTTCGTTTTCAAATTTAATTAAAGATATGCGAAGTGAAAATGCGAATCGCAAGTTTTCCTTCCTTGTGCGCGTCAAATAAGAAAATCGTAAAAATCAAAATTAACCCGGCGGCTGCGGCACGGCCTCCCGCGCACAAACTAGGGCGGCGGCGGAAAAGATTTTTCTTTCTTTTTTATTTTTTTTGCCTGGCACAGCCTCTGCAAAAGAGCAGGGGGGGCGAAAAATTTAGGGAAATCTATTTTTCTCCACCGCTGCTGGCCTTCTTTTTTTATCCTCGTCTTTTTTGTGTATTTGTATTGTATTTTCACCAACAACAACACCGCCACTTAGAATTACGAAGTCAAAGCAAAATGCACGATTGAACAGTAACGAAATAAAATAAAAATTAAAATTGCTTGCTCCTTGAAGTTTTCACTCACTCGAGAAAATTGCGTTTTATCACGCTTCGTGGACGCGTTTTTGCACAATTTTCGGAACACTTGCACTGCTCCCCAATAAGTTGTTTTTTTTTATTTTAATTAAGAGCTTTTTTCTTTTAGATTTTTGATACAAAACTAATTGGACAACCAACAACAGCGCACAGAACAACCTACACGAACGAAAATGAAACTACGACTGACAGTTGGAAAATCGCAACCGAAGTTGAGAAGAACTTTCAGATAATACACACGCAACGAAGCGGGATGAACTTGTAGATAACGTTTGAAAGATGGGAGCAAAATTTGTTTTGGCTTTTGGGGTATTTTTGGAAAGTTTGGAAACTTGTGTTTTTTTTAACACTGAACGTACAGCTTCAGTCCTGACGACACGCACAGTGGCGGATTCACATGAGCAAGACACTATTTAAATTGATTCTCAATATACGCGTTATACTTAATTCTTGAGTGGTTAGAAAAACATTTAAACAAATAATTTAAATTCTTAGCAAAATCATTTCATTTTTATTCAAACTTAACCTAACACAAAATACTTGAAAATATGAGAGCAACGATTACAGAAAACGCAAAATGAAAGCAAAACTTTGAAACAAAAAAAACGAAACTAATTTTCATTTTCGCTGGCGCTGTGGTAAAGCTCAATGGACGATGATGAATCGCCGCTCCGATTGTCATCGTACTCGTTATCTTCTTCTTCTTCTTCGGCATTCCTCAATTGCTTCAAAACGCGTTTCTTATAACGCGCATATGCCATGCCATAATTATTGACGTCACAATAGTCGACATCAAACTCACAATCGGCATCCTGCTCACCCAAATCGATGCTATGAACGTAGGGATCCTGATACGGATTGTTATCCTCATCCTCGCTGGAGATTATATCAACGTCATCGTCGTCATTTTCGCCGTCTGTTAGAATGTAAATTTAAAAAATTTAAAATTTTATAAGTTTCAATAAAAAAATTTAATTAATAACAAATTAAAATAATTTACCAAATACAAAATTTTGCACAGCTATACGCATTTCGCGCATTCCCTCCGATTCATCCGAATCGTTACCGTTACCGTCACCGTCACCATATTCATCTTCGTCGGGATATTCGTTGCCCGGCTGATTCTCCTGATTGGAATCTTCCGAATCATACTCCTCATCCTCGTTGTTGAATTGATCCTCGTAAATAATATTATCAAAAGCGCGAACGCTAAAATCGAAATGTTGAGTATAAAGATTTAGGAATGGCGCGTTTTTTTTACCTATATATATATATATATTTCGTTGTCGATATCTTCTTAATTTAGTATGTGCAATTATTTGTTGTGAAAAATAACTTTATAACGAAGAATTTGGTATTTAATTTTTGGCTTATATAGATTTTGTGCTCAGCTTAAATTAGATCTTACAAACAAATAATTGTATCGTCTTTACTTTAAGAGGTATCGTGACAAAATCAAAACTACATCATTTTCACAAGGCAAAACTCTCTTAGCGTTATGCGAATAGTTAAGTTTTTTAAGTATTCCTGTAGAATCATAATATAAAGTATCCGAGTTTTTTTGCTAATGAGTTTTCAGATTTTAAAGAACTTTAACATTTCTTAGGTGGTTGGTTGGAATGAGCACATTATATACAACAAATCAACAAAGTGAAAATAAAAACTTGGCTTCAACCAAAAAAAAATAAAGATTTTTGAACATTACACTCGGCGAAATAAAACACGTTCTTATATTTTAAAGTATGAACCGCATTATTTATTTAGGAAAAAAAATATGTATTACAAAAATTTTAATGTATAACTTAAATTGTAAATTTGTAATTCTTTTGCTTAATAGAACGTAATTTTTACAGTATTTTCGTTTCGGTTTGTTTACGTTTACCAAGTGTTTATTTTCAACTTTTCTTTTGTGCAGCTAACTTAAACTTAATTTGTATTTGTGTACAAAAAAGAAGTGATTAATGAAGTTTTTACAGAGTTAAAAAAAACAGTTGATAAAATCATATTTTCAAGTCTTTTTTTACAATTATTATTAGTGTCAAATTTAAATTAACAAAATTTAAGCGAAGCGTTTCGTTTTTTTTTTTTTCATTAATAACGTTTGCTAGTCCTTACATTAATACGCTTGAGTCAATTGCGATTACGATTAAAACGGAAACACATTTCAAAAATTTGTATTTAGAAAACATTTCCAGTCGAAATCAAACTTAATATTTACCGTTTTCCGGCAGTATTTGTATCGTTGATGGATCAACAGAAAAAAGCAGTAGTTTTAACAGTGTGATATGGTAAGGTGAATGGAGAATGTAACATTCTCACAAATGCAACGATAAATAAAATAATGAATACATGTTATTCTAAAAGTGAAGATTGTTTGTGTTCTATTGGAGTACAATGTCGTTGCTCAGCTACGAAAGATTTTTTTAAATTTTATCATATCGATAAAACATAATACAACCATTTTATTTTACACTTTTCCGATCTATCTATCAAATATTGTTGTTAGTTTTAATGTTGTACAAAGTGAGCGTTTTTATATCCAAAGAAACAGTCAACTTTCAAATGAGAGATAAACAAAAGAAACAAAGAATGTATTTAAAAATGAAGCAACCAAAAATTTAATGTGGAAAATGTATGTATAAAAAAAGAGGAGAAGCTTTTGGGAAATCAAAAAACGCATTTTACAGCATCTAACACCAAACAAGAAATTAAAACCAATTTAGGTAAAACTATTGAAAACAATGGAAATACAAAATACACCAAACGACATACATAAACGAAATGGATGTTTTTAAAAGACAAAAAATATTAATAAAATGTCCAATTTGCTTTTAAAATGTACAGAAAAACGTTTAAAAGAACCAAAATATATATAAATATATATAACAAAACTAATTGAAAATTTAAAAAACAAAACTAAAAAGATTATTCAAATGAAGAGAATGAAGAACAAAAAAAGTAACATCGAAATGAAAATTCTTACAAAATCAATCACAACTTTTTGCGTAGTTTATTGCATCAAAGAGTTGTTTGGTTGGTTGGCATTAGGCGAAATTGAACACGAAGTAGGAGGACTGCGAATTAAGTTAGTTTTTTTTTTGTTTTTGGTGTATACAAACGGCAAGTGGGCGCGCGTGTCTGGTGGGTGCTCATTGTTGGGCAATCGGCCGGTTAGTTGTTCGATTGGATCGTTTTAAAAAGCCTACCAACTGCAGTAGTAGTCGGCGCCATGGTAATTGTTGTAGTAATTAAACGGATAATATAACCTTAGTTTAAAGAAAACGATTCCAAATACAAAATACAATACGAATTACAATTCTAAAAGAACACTAAAATTAAATGCTAAATATTGTGGTGTTTAGATGTGTGTGTGGGTATGTATAAAAGGATGAATGCCTAAATATATGTATATTAAGTTTAAATGGGAGAGCGATTCCCAACTCAATTCTAGATAAACCGGCTTGTGAACAAAATCTGATCGACATGTAAAACCAACCTTAAATAGTTGTCATCCATCAGATCAACTGCCTCGGCCTGTTGCTCATTTTCGGGCAAATAAAAATCATAGACATAACCCGTATCTGAGTCGGCGAATTCAGTTGATGCCGCGGCAGATGTGGATGTTGAGGGCATATCTACCGACTGTGCAATGTCAGCGGAGGAATTTGTATGTTGGTTTGTCGCTGTGGTGGTCGATGACGCCAAATCCTGCTTTTCAATGTCGACGATTGTAAGCTCCTTTGCGGGAGCATTATCGCCCGCTGACGCGTCTGCGTCGAGTGTCGTACGCAGACAGTTGACTACGCGGAAACGTGATTCGTGCAACGATTGACGCATTTCGGCACGAGCTCGTTCGGTGTGATTAAGTGCAGATAACGGTTTGCCGCGCGTTTTTTGTTGCACCAGTTCGCGCGCTTCGTCTTTGGTGAGACGCGCATATTGTGAAATGGCTGTGTCGTCCTGGGTAGGGGAAGTGAAGTGTAACTATATTAAATGAACTTTATTGAAAGTTAAATAATCCAGACTTATACCTGTTCGTGCATTGTGCCTGCAAACTTCAGGACTGTGGAAATTTCATCTTTTCCGGCAGCATTGTCGCCGAGCGATGGCGTCGTTTCATACTGCGGCAATCCGTCGAGACGCCGCTTTTTCCCGTTGAGCACGAATGCCGGAACGGATTCCTCATCGATGCGTCGTTTAACGCGTACAACAGCCGGCATATTGTTTTTGTTTATTTAATTTGTTTAAAATATGCTTTGATTTTTTTGTGTAACTTTCTTTGTTGATTTTTCCGCAGGATTTTCCACGCTTTTTCCTTTTTTTTATTCCAAGAAGTAAAATAGTTGTCAGAGATGGTAATTATTACGTTTTCAGTCAGTGATGGGACAAAGACCAACTTTTTTTAATCGATTTAAACTAGAGCTGTTCGGCAGTGAGCTGTGGAACCAGTGTTCGGACCTTTGTTCCGATCGGCCGCCACTCCGCTTTAACTGAAATTTACTACGATTTTAAGTTCTTAAATTATATACAATAGCTTCTTTATTTGTTTGTTAATCCTATGCGTAATTTTATTGGGAAATAAGTAGAAAAGTAGACGGAGAAGCAAAAACAAAAAAAAAAGTTGTCAGTTTTACCAAAATATTCAGTTCTAAAACATTTTTGCACTGTTTTTACTACAGACATTTAAGATTTACTACGATTTGGTTCATCATTCACTACGCCATGGCAATGCTATGGTCCGAACCCTGTGTGGAACTGTTGTCAAAGGTATATTCTCACTGTTACACAGTGTAATTTTTCTACTTTTAATTTTTCTTAAACAAATCTTGGCATTTTCATCTTGAGGCAACTTAAATTACAAAAAAAAAAAAAATCATGGCATTCTTTTAGGCAATGTGCAAATAGAGATTTTTTGTAGACTTTATTAAATTCAAGCAATTTTAAACAGTTATTTCCAATAACACATTTAAGCGGATTTCAAATGTTAAACTTTTTAGTAGTTTAAAGTTTAAATATCTTTTAATACACTTAGGCGCAGGAAAGGTGCATTTTTATAAATAGGCCAAAAAAAAACAAATTTAACAATTTCCATAAAATATACAAAAAAAAGACTAATACAATTTTCACAGATCAAAGTTAGATAAATTAAAATACACAGGACACTACTTTTTGAAAAATAAGAAGCTGAGTAAGAGAAACATCTTTATAAGAAAAAAATCACATTTAGAAACTAAACCGAAGCTAATGCTAAGCACTAACAACTATTCTGGATACAAATAGTCCTGAAGTATATTTTGAAATGCAATTTTAATTTTGCCACGATCGCGTCCATTCAGCTTTTGTATATCAGGCACCAAGCTCATTAGAAACATGGCATCCGGATCAGTTTTACAATCACACAGCTCTAAATGAGACGAACCCGAAGCGCCAACAGCAGAAGACGTGTTTGCACTTGTTACTCCAGCCGCCGTAGAGCCAGATGCTATGGCAGCGATTTCCAAGCGATGATGCAGAGACGATGGCATTAAAGATGCTGCTGTCACTGCTGAAACCGGTAAATCGCCGGCATCGTGTGTAATGCCATTGTTGTTCGTATTAACTGCTTCCTGAGGAGGCTTTGCAAATGTTGGACGCACAAAGGAAATGTTAGTGTGTGCCGGAGTGCTTGAACAGAGTAGTACTCGTTGTGTCGGTGCTGCAACGCTACTCGTTGTTTGTGTTGAAATTGCACTGCCCTCCTGTGAACGCGGACGTTTGGCGCGCAGATCCTCGTGGTAGGAACGTGTCTGTAGGCGATGCAAATGCTGCACGCGCAAATGATAGGGTTGATGACGTTTGGAGTCATGGCTGACAGTAGTTACGCAAGACTGTCCGCCACCGCCATTAACAGCTCCAGCTGCTGATGATGTCAGGGTATCCAAAACGAAATTCCGCATGTCTGCGTCATCTGCATCGTCATCTACCTCCTCATCGGCCGTATGCGGTACGGACGATACATCTGCCACATCGTTCTCGTAGTCTTCTACATTGTCCTCGCACTCTGATTTGATGTCGTTGTTAAGCGAGTGTGTGTCTAAATGCTGGAAGCGTGTGCGTTGCTCCTCTTCGATAATTTCATCCAATTCGGAATTGTTTGGCTCTGTGTCTTCGAAGTACTCTTCCAAATAATTGGTGTCCGAGTGCATTGTGTGTCCGCGTTCGTGTAAGTGTGTGTGTACAGAGTTCAAGGAGACGGCAGCATTAGCTGTCGCGACAATTGTACGTTGACGTTGCAGACGATTGGAGAGCGAACTGACCATAACAAGTGCGTCCTGTACTTGTGAGTCGAGGGATTTGGATTGTTGATGCTTTCTGGTAGGGAAGGACAAATTTGAAGTAGTTATTAAAAATCTTAATCCCAAATAAATTTAATACAACCGCACTGCACTCACTTTCGCAAATATGGATGCAGAAAAAACATGCGATCAAAATAAGACCAACAAGGCGGGACCTTTTCTTCTAAATAGTTGGTATATTCGCGCCTAAAAGAAATCCTCAAATTTGTCCACTTGGCCAGACTTGCACCAGCTGTGTTAATAAGATACACAAAAAACCATTAAAAATATTTTCAATATTACAAAAACAAGATCTAATTACGATTTTTTTCCAGTTTCAAGTCAACTTCGCGCCAGAAATTCTCCACATACGGCCGACAAAAGTAATACTTGTGACGCGGATTGTATATGGCCTCATCCCGCTGCACCATATCGATCAGACGAAACACCTCCTCCGTAAGCCATCGTGAAACCGCAGCAGAATTCGCGGAAGAGGCAGAACCAAAAAAATCGCCAGACATTTTTTATATATCTTTATATGACATCTTAGACGAATTTATGTAAATTTAATTGGTGAAGTTTATGGATTATTTTTGCAATTAACACAGTTTTTTTTTTAGAAACTTATTGTAATTTTTTCCATATATTTTCTGTGCCCGGCAATAAAAAATAATTTAATGCAAAAAAGTTTGAGGTTCTACTTTATTACTTTCATTCGCCAATCAGCTGGTTTTGGAAAAATTAGAAATGCGAAGAAGAAAAAGAACTTGGAGAAAAACTTTGGAGGAATTTGGACAGCGGTTTGAATCATTGTCGAGTGGCCTCTGCTCCTCACATCATCTTCGTTTGTTTGACATTTGGCGCCAAAAACAAGCATTGGTTGCTGTCAGCCGAAAAACTGCGAAGGAATTTAATAGAAAATTTGCAAGCGTTGTGTACGGGCGCAATCAGAAAAACTTGGTTGAAAAAAAAGCAGTTGTGAAATTGTATTTAAAACATTTTACATTTCCACCTTAAACACTCAAACAAATCAAAATGTTCGAAGCTCGCCTAAGCAACGCCACCACTCTGAAGAAGATTCTGGACGCCATCAAAGATTTGCTCAACGAGGGCACCTTTGACTGCAGCGATACCGGCATTCAGGTAGACTTCGCCTTTGCTCTTTCCACTTTTTTGTATTTAAATTAACATAAACCCAACCTAATCTTTACCCCGTGCAGCTCCAGGCCATGGACAACTCTCACGTCTCGCTCGTCTCTCTTACCCTGCGTTCAGATGGCTTCGACAAGTTCCGTTGCGATCGTAATCTCTCAATGGGCATGAATCTGGGCAGCATGGCCAAGATTCTAAAATGCTCCAACAATGAGGACACTGTCACAATGAAGGCGCAGGATAACGCCGACACAGTGACCTTTATGTTTGAATCACAAAATCACGAGAAAGTCTCCGACTACGAAATGAAATTGATGAATCTCGATCAGGAGCATTTGGGCATTCCGGAGACGGACTATTCGTGTGTGGTGCGTATGCCAGCGATGGAATTTGCTCGCATCTGTCGCGATTTGGCACAGTTCAGTGAATCGGTGGTGATTTGCTGCACCAAGGAGGGTGTTAAATTCTCCGCGTCGGGTGATGTTGGCTCTGCGAATGTGAAGCTGGCGCAGACTACCACTGTTGACAAAGAAGAAGAGGCTGTCGTCATTGAGATGCAAGAGCCGGTGACGCTGACATTTGCTTGCCGCTATCTGAATGCATTCACCAAGGCTACGCCACTGTCGAGCCAAGTGCAGCTGTCGATGTCAGCAGATGTGCCGCTCGTGGTCGAATATCGCATTCTCGATTTGGGTCATATACGCTACTATTTGGCGCCCAAAATCGAGGATGACGAGAGCTAAAGCAGCTGTCATTTGCGGTCTTTTATTGATATACTTTTTACATATATGAATTAACTTTTCGTTACATTTAAAATATCAAGCACACATTTTAATATGCTTTTAAGGTTTCTTTTCTTTCCGGAAATATTTTTTAACATTAAACATTAAAGTAAAATGCACTTTCTGCAGTAAATTTTCTGTATAAATTGTAAACATTTTGTAGCCGTCGGAGCAATGTCAACAAAATATAAAAAAAATACTAGGTAAAAAACGAGTTTTATTTATTCGAAAGACGCCAGCTCGCGGCCATCTTTTAAATTGTGAAACTTTTTCCTTTAATTCTAGACTTCATTTCATTAATTCTAAACTGCTTTTTATTAATTAAATTACAATTTATTTAAGTTAGATTGAATAACAAATGAAAATACCGAAAATGGAGAGGATCGAAATGTATTTTTAAACTTGTTAACTTTTATTTGTAGAAAGAGTAAATCTAATTGGCTTACAAGCTATAACTTAAGTTTTTAACATTAAAAATGTATTTGAAAGAAATTTCCATTTGCATAACAAGTTTTAGTAACAAATTTTAAAGTTAAAACGGAGAAACAAAAATTTACTGGTTGAATATTAGATTTTAAACTTAACGAAAAAAAAATTTTTTTTTCAATTTTACTGAAAATGGAAACTTAAATGCAAAACATTTTGCTGAAAGAAGTCACAATTTAAAAACGCTAGAGATATGCATTAAAAAATGCGTTGAAAATCAAGGTGGATATTTAGTTATTACCGCTAGGCAACCACATCTACATCGCATTTGGCCAAAATGCAATTTAAAAGTGAGTCAAGATGTTTTTAATTAAAACCAAATACGAAAAAGAAAATAACTGAAGAGAATAATGTAAATGCAAACTTAAAAATTATATTTTAAACAAATGCCAATACACGCCTCTACTCGACGATATAGTTCGGATGCACTACCAGCAGTGGATCGTCTTCTTCTTCCTCTTGATTTGTACTGCGACGCCGCGGACTCTTGCTCAGCGAACGCAAATCGGTTGTCTTCAGTGGAATAATAACCTGATCGTGATAGATCAAACGATCGATGACCTTCTCGATAAGATTTTTGCGCGATATGAGCTCATCTTCGGACTCGATCTGTTCGGCAATCTGCTCCAAGTACCAAGTGACAACATCACTTCGTTTCATGCCCGTGTCGGCGCCCTCAACTTCACAGCGTGATTCCTCGTTGCGCATGTGCAGCACCAGCATAGTCGAGAGGTTCTTGTAGTCCTCGAAAGATAGCGTAAGCTTTTTCTTTTGTAGCGTAGCAGAAGTATTTTGTGTTTCGCCAGCTTCGGTGTCCATCTCCGTATCCGCGCCGGAATTAGCCACAGCCGGATTATTCTCCATGTCGACATCGCCGAGAAACGCATCATCAATGTCGTCGTCATCTAGATGTATGTCCGGCTGTTCGACACGTATAATCGACTTGTTAAGCAATCGAAAAGCTTCTTTGACGTGTCGCTCTTGCACTTCATTCATGCACTCGAGCTTGGCCATGCCCTCACTTAGGCGTATCATCGATTCCAGCTGACGCACAGTGATACGCCATGTGCTGCGACCCGAAACGCCCGTATCGCGCTGCCGCAAATGACCATAATTCTCCACAAGCAGCTTGCTAGCATCGGAACTAATGATTGGCTTGAATTGACGCGCAAATGTAATATAGCGCAGCACTTCCTCCCTCGTGTAAGCGCGTTCTACCGAATCCTCAATATTCGAATGGAGATCGACAATCTTGCGTGCAATGGCATAATCGACCACTTCATTGCACTCATCGACTAAAATAAAAAACAAATCAAAACGCGACATAATCGGCGCAGAAAGTTGAATATTCTGCTGCAAACTTTTGGAGCGATCATAGCGTCCGTTTATTGGATTTGCTGCCGCCAAAATAGAGGTACGTGCATTTAAAGTGGCGCGAACACCTGCTTTAGCCAGTGAAATGGTCTGCTGTTCCATTGCTTCGTGTATGGCAACCTGGTCGCGTGGATCCATCTTATCAAATTCATCAATGCAACAGATTCCGTTGTCCGCCAACATTAGAGCGCCCGCTTCGATGACGAAATCGAAAGATTCTTCATCGCGTACAACAGCAGCAGTGAGACCAGCCGCCGAAGAGGCTTTACCCGAGGTGTAAACTGCACGTGGAGAGAAGTCCGCGACTTGTTTCAAAAATTGCGACTTGGCTGTACTCGGATCACCGACGATGCACAAGTTGATGTCGCCACGAAGTGTTGTCTCTAAAAAAATATGAAGCTTTAATTAAAAACAAATCTTTAAAAATATGCAAATATTTATAAAAAAAAAATAAAATTTACAAGTTTTGCAAAAAATCTACACAGGGGGCACTCGGGTTTGAACCGGGGACCTCTCGATCTGCAGTCGAATGCTCTACCACTGAGCTATACCCCCACGTAGTGGGAATGCGGCAAAAGTTGTACTTGAGCAATCAAATTAATAGAGAAAAGCTAAAATGATACAAAGCCAACAGCAAGCAGGTCTGCCACATTGTCACCACGCAAATTATATAATTTAAAAAAAAAATCTTAATGTTTGAATGTCAATAAAATTCAATAAAACTGTTAATTAAATTGAATTTTCAATTAAAATTTTCTTTTGAATTAAAGTAAACTTTCAGTTAAATTTAACTTTCAATTGAATTAATTGAAATTTTTATAAAATAAAAAAATGTACATGTGTATAAAAAATATTGCAATAAAATAACGTAAAAAAATGAATTTTACATTTGAATAAATGATTTTAAGAAAAAATGTTTTTTTTTTTAATAAAGGACATACGTAGTTTTAATTAAAATCAAATCATACTTACTCTCATGTGTAGTCTTGCCGACGCCGCCAAACAACTGTAGCAGAATACCGCGTTTCACCTCATCATTGCCATAAACCGAAGGGAAAAGACAATTGATCAAATTACTGTACAAATTGCGATCCTTGGACATTTCATAGACCTTATTCCACTCAGCGTCGGTCATTTGCTTTTTCATATCCTCGGCAGTTACCTCGGACATGGGCAAATCAGTGCCGCCAAAGCGTGCGCTAGTTGTTTGAACGCTACACGCTAGAAATGCCATGCGATAATTGAGCTCACGCATGCCCAGCGCCTTCAGGCCGGTCACACCTTCTGGACCGTCGCCGGGTTTATGTCGCGAACCCTGTTCTGCCTTAGCGCCGGGCATATTAAGAACGCCAACGTCTGGCACAACAATTAATGTGCCCGTAAAGTCGTAACGATCGCCGGCCTGCACAGTTTCGACTAGCTCCGAGCGTAGAATAATCTCCACAGAGCGTGGAATGCAACCACGTGGCAACTCCGATTGTGTCTCCTGTATGCGTATCTTTTGAAAGTCAACAAAAAGTGACTTTTCAACGTCGAGCATGAAACGTCGTCGATTCGAGCAGACGGGATTCCGGCAAATTGTGGGATTTGTAAATTTAAACTGCTGCTCAACATTACGTATTTGCGTTTGGCAATCGAGACACATGAAAGTACCCAACACAAGCTCGGGGTGGACAGGATGCGTGCGCACCACTTGACCTGATATGCGAATTAAAGTGCCAATTTTGGAGGTGGTCAAGTCGCGCACCTTATGACGAGTGGGCACTTCCGTAAAGGAGACATAGCACTCCTTTTCGTTTTTTAGACCAATGCGGTCTTTGACGTAATTGCAAACAGACTGACAGAGAAAGGGATAGATGCTGGAAGTGAAGAAACAAATTTATTTTTTGTCATTTTAAAATTTAAAAACTTTTGCAGATATTTGTAATTCCATATATAGAAAGAAACATTGTTCCGTACTAACCGATAGTATTCCTCGATAATAGTGGTCGCCAGATTCTGATTGTACTTTTCCACATCGTCGAAACTCACTTCAAGCGTACAGCGATCAGGCGACTCCAAGTCAGACGCAGGTTTAACGTACTTAAACTCGCCGTCTTCCTTAAACCTAAAGAACCATAATTTAAATGTTAAATAATTAGGAAACCTCAGCTTGCAGGCATACTTACTCCTCCAAAAAGTCTTGGAATAGTTTTTGACAGCGGATACCCACTTCATCCTTGACGCGCAGCTGCCCAACTTGTGCGTCAGCTACATCCATTTCTGCTTTTAATGTGTTAAAGTTTCTTCAACAAGTAACGGACTATTCCAGAATATGTTTTATACACTTATTTGTCTATCGTACAAGTAGGTTCCACTCCAAAATTGAATTTACTTAAAAACTATTTTTTAAGCACGCCAACCAATATGAAAACAAAGCCCATTGCACGCACGCAAAACGCAGGGTGGTCAACCTTTCATGACGTCTGACAGTTTGTTTTCGCGCGCAAATTTTACACATTTTCGGTTCAGTGGTCTTAGCTTTGACTTTAATTACTACTAGTGAGAGATAGATGTCGCTAATAACAGAGTAGTTGTGACAACTCTGTCCTCCACCTATCTATCAACAGTCCAATTTCAACAATACGGCCACGCCGCTATTTTGACGGTTGGCGAAAAACATTCAATTCAATTTCAACTTTCTAACTGACGCAATTTGTGCGCTTTTATAATTATAATTGTCTTTAATATATGTATGTGTCAGTGTTAATAAAACAATTAGCATAAAACTGTTGTGTGTTTGCACTAAAGGTTGTTTTGAGTGACGTATTCAAGGACAGTCTGGATTTCTGCATGACCCATGCAGGTACCTTACAACTTTTTTAGGTCAATCGCACTAAAATGCAACAAAGTCGATTGTGCTCTTTAATAATTATATAGCTCACATCCAAAGGAATTTCTTTACTACCTAAGCAAGTCCTCCTTTTTATATTTGCATTAAGTAATCATTAGAACAAATAAATTGAAAAAATTAATTATTTCAAGTAGTGTAAAGAAAATCAAAACAAAATTTGTTATTATTATAATTTTTTATTATATTTTATTTTCACAGTCAGTTACATTCCTTAATTCATAGTCTCGTCATTTTCTTCAATAGATTTTTGTTCTTTTTTGCGCTGCATCCTGGAGATCGCGCACTTAGGTACAATGCATTTTTCAGTCTTGCAATGACGGACATGATAGCGGAAAAATTCGTCCCATTGTTTGCAGTTGCGGCAGCCGCCGTTTGTTTTGCGTTGACGTTGGCAGTTCTGGTTGTGCTCCAAGTTCGCCTTCATGTTGTGACATTGCAGCTGATGACAGTCATTGTTGTTGCACTTGAGGGCATGGCTTAGCAATTGGTCCAAAGTGCGCGGACACATTTTACGCATTACTTGCGGCAAGTGAGGACTGCATACGGCAATCGATAATCCAAAATTGATGCTTTCCATTGTCGTAATTTATTTATTTCTTTAAATATTCGAAATAATTTGTTTATAACTTTACTCGTAAGCCTAACTTAGAAGCGATGTTCACTGGTTGAGCTATTTGCTGGATACTGATTTTATTTTTGAAAAAGACGGGCTTTATATATGGTTGTGCAGGTATGTGGAACTCGACATTAAAGGACTGTAGGTAGATTAAATAATAAATTATGAATGTAAATCTACCTGCCGGTTTAGTACGAAAAGGTTTTCCAAGAAAAAAATGCTTTGTGAGAGGTCAAATGGCAGTCTATAAAATGATTAAAATATTGAAGATGTACTTTCCAGGCTATTTCGAAAGGTCTCAATGAAATCTAAGGACTAAATAAAATATTCAGGTAGATTTATTTTCATAAATTGAGAACATATAAAATCCGAAATTTTCTAAAACAAAATCAACATGCAGCCATTACCAACTACCTAAACTAGTGATCATCCCTTCCAAGTTTAGCTTAAGAGTAAGTTATTATAAGTTATTATAAACGGCGAAAATTATCGATAGCCGGAAGATGTGCCAAAAATGTGTCCGTCCACTTTGGACCAAATGCTAATCCGTGTCCTACAATGCCTCATCTTGCAGATGAACTTGGAGCACATGGAGAATTGTCAACGCAAAACGAGGGGCGGATGTCGCATCTGCAAACAATGGACGGTTTGTTATAGTGATAGTCAGAATGCAAGATAACATACATATTGGGTTGTCAAAAAAGTCTTTTCGTATCTCTAATCAAACTTCAACACATTTTTTTTATACAATATTTATTATGAACTTTATTGAACGAAATTTGTACCATTTTGGTCGACCACCTTTTGCCATTTTTCCGCTAGAGACATTATTCCATCAGTGTAAAACTTTTGTGGTTTCTCGGCGAAAAACTGCGACAAGTAATTTTTACAGGCTTCTTTTGAAGCCAACTTTACTCCATTAAGGGAGTTCTGCATTGACTGAAACAAATGGTAGTCCGATTGTGCAAGGTCAGGGCTATATGGTGGATGCATCAAAACTTCCCAGCCAAGCTCTCCCAGTTTTTGCCGAGTCATCAAACATGTGTGTGGTCTAGCGTTGTCGTGATGGAAGACGACGCCCTTTCTGTTGATCAGTTCTTACCGTTTTTTTTCGATTGCTTGCTTCAATCTCATCAGTTGTTGACAGTAAAGTGTAGAATCAATCGTTCGACCAGGCTGGAGCAGCTCATAGTGGATGATTCCTTTCCAATCCCACCAAACACTCAGCATAACCTCTCGAGGCGTCAATCCTGGCTTTGCGACCATTTGTTGAGCTTCACCACGCTTGCACCATCATCTTTTTCGCACATTATTGTCGTATTTGATCCACTTTTCGTCTCCTGTTACCATTCGCTTCAGAAATGGTTCGATTTCATTTCATTTCAGCAAAGAATCGCAGATGTTAATTCGGCCCATTAAATTTTTTACAGACAATAGATGTGGCACCCAAACATCGAGCTTCTTGATAATGAATGTTTAGTTCCTTGGCGATGTCATGGCTGCTTATGTGACGGTCCTGGTCAATCTTTTCCATGATTTCATCGACTTTTTCAACGTTAGGTCGACCAGAGCAAGGTGCATCTTTCACATTGAAATTTCCAGAACGGACACGAGCGAACCATTGTTGTGCTACACGAACTGATACAGCATCGTCTCCATAAACTTCACAAATTTCATTGGTGGCTTGCGTGGCATTCTTTCCTTTTTTATACAAAAATTTCTTCATTATTTTCACCCATTTTTGAACAGCTGTAACTTTTTTTCGACTTCTCCGAATTAAATTTTGCTTAAATAAAGCTTTAAATGTCACCTTTATAAACCACATGGTATGACACAATGTAATTGGTAGCACTGGAGATAGACGACTCCAACGACATCTAATGACAAAATACGAAAAAACTTTTCCGACCAATATTTTAATTTTTACGCTGAAAAAATTGCACAGCCGCTTTTCGAAATAGATTCTTTTTCAAAAGGGTTAACTAAAATTTAATTATTAAAATTATATTATATTAAAATTATTCAAATCATGAACCACCCTAGTTTGACGTGCGATATATGATAATGTGGACCATTTATAATAGTCGGTAGTACCGTTTAGTGTTGATGTTTTACCATTTTAATTGTATAGTAAAAAATTTAAATTTTTTGTTTGCACTGAATTCAATTTTTTACTTGATGCATCCATCGGAGGACTTTGCTTTCAGCTAAAACGCTTCTTAATCTGTTCAGCAATGCTCAGTAGCTTTAAAACCATTTCTTAATTAAAAAAATGTCATCAATAATTTAGTTGTTTAAATTGTGTATTCAAAAATCATCTCAGCTTAATGAATTGTAATCGTTATGAGAAAATTCTCCTGTTGTGTTGTTTGCCTTGGACCACACCATATGTGGCTGATGAGTGAGCTGCGAATGGACGGCAATGGACAGAAATATCGAATGACAATTTAAACGTTTTCTAATGGCCTGCCCAAGTTAAGTTGCTTACGCTTACGTCACAGCAATTGAGAGGATGGAAGATTGTAAATTAATTATTCATTTCTAATCAAACAAATCAGCGATGTTTGACAGAAGCCAGATTATTTTATAAATTCAATTTTTATATGGCAAATGCTGTTTTGATTTTTTTTACCAACAAGTTTCAAAAATCATTCTTTAAGCTTTTGTATTTAAATAATCATGTTAGTAATCCTAACATTTAATTTTAAACATTATTCTTATCTCGAATAACTTCGTGTTTATTTATTTTTATTATTATATGAATTTGGAAATAATATTCTCTTGTGTTATTTATTATTTCCCGTTTAAGTAATCGTATCCCACGCTCCGGATTAAAACGATTTAAATTGAGCAGTTTAAATAATTAAGTAGAAAAAGGTACAAAAAAGGAAACTAAGCCCCTTAAAGAAATTGCCAAAATTGTTGCAGTTTATTTTGTTGTTAGTTGACATTTCAAAGTTAACTTTAAGACGATCTAATCAAAAGTTAAAAATCAACCCCAAAAGCATGCTACGAAATACATATGTACAAAACAACAAAACAAGACAAGGAGGTGTGTGTGTGTGTGTGTGTGTTTGTCGATGTTTCATCGTGCAAAGGTAAATCTAAGCGCCGCCTCTTACAGTGCGTAGGTGTGTGTGTGTGTATATGTTTGTATGTGCGTAGGTGTTAAATAACAACAACACAACAAGTACATAAACAGCAACAACTAAAGAGCCAACTACAAATTGACGAATGAGAAGCTTAAAGTCTTGACGAGCTACAATGACGTCATAACAAAAGCTAACCACATTTTTTTATGACCATAATAAACAACAACAAAACATAATAAATGTGTAAAAATGCGTGGGAGCACATTCGAAATTTAGGAGTGCGTAGTGGAGCGACAACCATTAAGCAAAGTCACAAACCGATTTGTTAAGTGGCGACGCAAACCGCACGCTTCAAAAGCTTTTAAACGCTTGTAAACGACGACGACGGCGACAGGCTGTATTTGCCGACTTGCAGAGAGCAGCAGGATAAACAAAACGAAGCGTAAGCTCCGAAGCACCGCACTCGTGCCTGTGCGTTGGTTCGTGTGTTCGTTTGCTCGTGCGTCTGTCGTTCGTTCGGCTTTCGTATAAATACGCTGAACGCGCTCGTAGCGGGCACAATTGTTTTTCGTGTTCGCCAGTGTTCGTTTAGACCGGCAGCAAAAGCCACACAGACACAGACACAGCAACTTGAGGCAACAAAAACTAATAACGGTTACAGCAATTTTGAATTTGAAATTTCTTTGCGGTTATTTTGAAGATACAACAAAAAAATCGCGTTTGAACGCATTTTAAGTGACTTTTTAGTGAAAATCCGAGTGTGAATTTATTGTCTGGCATACTTTCAGGCGCATTCAAGCAAAAACCAAAATAAACGCTTTGTGAACGCGCGAAATTTATTGAAAAAGTTATCGCGACGTTATTCTTAATTGGTGTGAAATACTTTTTCGGTATTTCGGCGCTATTTGAAAATCGTTTGGAATTAATTGAAAACTTTTGAAATATCGCTTTGCGAGCGAGAACTCTTAACATTGCGCTTGGTCTAGCATAGTTCTTAGGGCCAACGAGTTTAAAGCGGTAAGTGTGATTATTTGCTTTTATCTACTTAAAAATTAAAGAAATAGCATGAATGACGTTTTTTTTAGTATTATATATAAACATAAAAGATTTTATTTTTTTATACTAGTAAAAATTGCACTCATCATAAAAGTACTTCTAAAAAAGGTCATAAAAGGAGTTAAGAGCTAGCTGCAAGGGATTGGTCTGAAAATATTTATTGCTTTTTAGTTGTACATTTTGAAATATTTTAACTTGTTTGTTTAAAATTTACTTAACAAATATCCTTTTTATTAAAAACGATTTTAGTTTAAACAACATTTTTGTATTTAAAGTATCTTCAAAAATGTCGCGCCCTAAAATTGTTTTTGAAATTCGAAAAAAAGAGACAAATTATCTTTTGCCAGGCCTTTCAAACACTGTATTTTCGAAGATATTTTAAATAAACGAAAAAAGTTTTTTAATTTTTAAATGTGCAGGAAAGTGAAATTGTCAATGAAATTACAAGTTCGAAAATCAGTCCATAACTTTCATAATTTTTTGTATTCAATTATTTCGCTTTTAGTTCAGGTTCGATGCAATACGATCAAGTGATGTTTGGAATAGATCTCTTCTCATTGCTAAAGTGGAAATCTGAATCTGAAGAGTAGTTTAAGTATACTTAAAAAACAACTGTTAATTTCTTGGAATAGAACCTTGGCGTACGAGAATTCAGCAGGCTAAAGCTCAAACCCACAAATGTTTCATTGTCGGTTGAAAACCAACAACACTCAACGTGCCCAATATTAAATTTAAATGAATGAAACTTGTTTGAGTTCAGGTCTGAAATGTATATGATTACTTCATTTGATACCTTATATACGTGGGAGGTCCGAGAAGTACTTAACCCCACCGCCCGATTGAGGCCTACTTTGTAGACCTCGAGAAAACGCATTTTCCAGACGGATTAAAGAAGTTGGAGAATCGAATCGTCAAGTGTTTCGAGCAAAAAGGAAAATATGTTGAGAAATAAATTACCACTTTTCTAAAATTTCCTTTTTTCTTTTGTCGACTAAGTTCTTATCGAAGCACCCTCGTATATTAAATGTAATATTTAAGTGTTATAAACTTAATTTTTTTAAGGCTCACAATTTCATATTATTTGAGTTATAAAAACTAAACCAAAGTTTTCAAAGCTTCTTTGAATTTGTCGCAATATTTTCAAAATTTTTCAGATTTATTTTAGGATATTCGATTTATGCTTAAAAGTGCTTTGCGATTGTTCAAAAGGCTGCTTCATTTTTCTAAAGGATTTCTTTTTGTATTTTTGAAAAATGTCTCCTTTTGGCTGCTCTACGAATGCTCTTTACATCTTTGTTTTTTTTTATTGATGTTTCAATAGCCTAAAAACCTTTTTAAATAAATTTTGTATAAACATTGGCATATTTTCATTTAAAATTAAAAAAAGACTAACAGTCGTCTCAAGTGATAACTCGTATATTCTTAACATTAAAAATCCGTTTGACTCAGAAGCAAGCAATTTGATTCGGAAGTTATTGCGATTTTCTCACAGAAAAATACAAACGAAATATTTAATAAAATCTGCCGCTGAATAATGACGCAATTCAATCACCTAATTAAGCGCTTAAACGCAAATAAACACGAAAATCCGGAAGTGGCAAAAAAGCAAATTAATTACCAAAATTAAATTCAGTTATCTCCACTTAACTGCAAAATGTAAGAAAAAAACACAATTACAAAAGAAAATTTATTTTCGCGTTCGCAAATGACAATATTTCAATTGCTCTTCCTGCACCGCTTCGCACTGTCCTCCATCTCTCCTTTTGCTATGGTAATTTAAGTATCGTAGCTGTCTTGGCATGCTGTTCGAATAGAACTCACATCGGCATCCTAAAAGTATGCTTTTAAGTATTTTTTTTAAATACACTTCAAAAGTGTGTGTGTTTTTTTTTCTTCAATTCTTCTAAGGTATTCCACTAATTTACAAGGGCTCCTTTTCGTTTTGTTTTAACAATTGAGTTCCTTTCTGCTAGTTGTTACTTTTATCTGTGTATTTACGTGTGTATGCAAGTAAATGTGTGTGTTTGTGTGGCAGTGTTGGCCTTGTCCCCTTCGAAACCGTTTAGCAACGCATCATTAAGTTTCCACCGACCGACCGTTCGTTATCAAAATCAATAAAGGCAGTTATTTTTAATTTGTATTTTTCTATGCTCTTCATTTTTTTCCAACACAATTAAGCGTTTTTAATGAGCCACTCTGTTCGCTGTTCGGCCGGTTGTCAGAATCTCTGTTGTTTGTTGCCTTGGCGCCCAGCTGAAATCTGTTCTGGCATACTTTGTGGAAACGCGCTCAGTTGAAAATTGTGCAAAGGTATTTTTGAAAATCGTCGAACGAATATTTTTCAAGCAGTTGAAAGCAATTTTTCAAGTGAAATTGTTTAATAAGCGTTTTTGTAGTTTAAGTTATTCGAACTCTTTTATTAATTGGGGCTGTGCACAGTGCGACCACTGTCGAACAAAATTGATTTTCTAAGGTTGAAACTGATTTTCTAAATATTTCTAAATGTTATTAGGAAAAATATAAAAATGAAACCGTTCTTGCTTTTTATATATAATTTATTTATTTTTTTAAACATCTCAGGTTTTTCATATTTTCCTTAAATGCGTTTGCTAAACGTTTATTAGCCTTCATTCTTCTAGCTTTTGAGGTCAACTTAGAAGTTGTAAAGAAAAATCTTGAGCTTATTATCGCCATTTTTTTTGTGCTATATCCTGATCATTCTTAAGTATTAACAATAAAATATGATAAATAAATCTTTAACAGTTTAGAAGATGTAGATTTTTCTACAAAAAAACAACCACTGTGATGCGTATGAAAATTCAATAAATTAAAATTTTCCAGATTTTATTAATGCTCTTCATTCTATACGAATCATATTTGAATTCGTTGGCACAAAAGGTTTTAAGTCGATTTATTCCTTCATAAAGTTTAAGTTAACAAAAAATACAATTTTACCTTAAAAACTCATTTAGTTAAAATTACAAATTTCCACTCATGTTGGCTTTATTTATTGAAAATATACAACAAATTGTTATCAGTTTTTATTTTCTCGATATCTTTCATAATAGTATTTTAATTTCCATTTAAGGAATCATGGTAAATTATAAAAAGTTTGTTATAATCACTGTTGTTGTAAGGAAATCGTTTTTGCTTTAAATCGATAAAAATGTTTGTTCTTTGAACTTCCGGTTCAACTAGTCAATAAGTCCCATGAGTAGCAATTCAGCATTTCCCTCTGCGGGAAATGACATTTTGAAGTAGTTAATTAATTATTCAAAATTGAAACATACAAAAACGTTTTAAGTTCACAAATATTTGTGTATTAAAATATTGTTTCAATAAAGTTCGAACAAATAATTCATGAGCGTTTATGCTAACGCTCTTTGCGCGTTGTTAACAAGCTTATCTCTATTTTGGATACTGTCGCATCTAAATAATTTATGCGGCACGTCTTCTGCCTCTTATTCGCGCTTCAGTCTTGTTAACCATAAAACAAGAGATTTGTGCCATTTTGATAAGATTGTTACAAAAGCAAAAAAAAACAAAAATAACAAAAAAATAAAAAATCCCACTTAATAAAATATTGAATTCGAAATGAGGCGGAATGTTGCGCTCGCTCGCTCGCTTGCTTGTTCAGCGAGCGTCATCGAACATTTAATGAGGCTCTAAGCGTACCTAAAGCATCTCAATTTTTTATGTTGATTTTGTTCGCTTCGCTTCAATAAAAAAAAAAGACGCTTAAGAGCGGCGAGTGGATTTTTGAGTGGAAATTGTAGGCGTGAATAATGCTTAAATGAGGCAGTTAAATGTGAAGAAGTTCTTTTTTTGGATTTTTCGGTTTATTAAATAAAATAAAATTTAAATAAAGTAAATTTGTTTACAATAAATTATTTAACGAGCTCACGTGTTAGTTTCTACAATTGATCTTCATCGGAAAGTCAAAATTTCACTGAAAATTGTTGACTCTGTAAACAAAAATATTGTGGTACATTTCTTTTTTTCATCCAGTCTTTAAACATAATCATTAACTTTTTTGTTGTACAAAATACCGGAAGCTATTGTCCTCGTTTGGCCCATTAATCATGCAAAACGTTAATGCAATAAAAATTGCATTTAATTAATTTTCAACAATGTCGAAATTCGCAAAATTCATTTTTTTTGTTTTTTTTGTTGTTTCGGAAATGTGAACAAAAAATAAACGCCTGCCGATGTGCGCATTAACGACACAAAAGATACCCAACGGATTCGGAAATAATATGATAAACGACAATGGCGACGCTGGCGAGCGGCGGTAATTTTCCGCGTGACATTAATTGAAACACGTTGGCATTACTGCGTCTCGCGTCGCAGCCTGGACATTTCACGCGAAAAGCCTTTAAAAACGAAAGATTTGCATTCGCATCTGTTGCCGATGCTGGCGCTCAATTGAACATTTTAAGCTGTTGTTTAAATTCAATTACGAGCGTGTGTGGGCGGCAGTTAATGGGCGTGGTTGACCATATTTATTGGCAGCCAGTCAGTCAGTCATATTATTCTGCAGAAAATGCTTTTAATCGCTTTCAAAATAATAGCTTTTAAGTAAATAAGAAGACTAGACAACCGAGCGTATGATTAACTGGTAATTAATTGCTAATAGTGGAATCGGGCTGTACTTATGAGCTCTTAAATTTAATTTACGTAATCAAGCATGTAACACAATAAGAGGTAAATAACTTGATATCACAACAATTAACTCAGAAACGCTGAAATTATTATTCATGACCTTTAGCTGATCTGTAATTATTTTAACTCATGCCAACGGTTGAACTGAAGCAAACAATTAATATCGCAATTAAAAGTTTTTTTCATACAATAGATTTATGGAAAAAATTGAATTTTCTGTTTGGAAACAAACTTTGTCGAAATGTCAGAAGTACGCCTAAACTTGCGTGTATTAAAAACAAAGCAACTTTTTGGGGTCGGAATTTTTCTTTGTTCAAAAATCAGTTCTTAAATTCAAGCTTGGCAAAATTCTAGAAGACAAATTTACAAGTTAAAATAAAAATTTTTCATAACATTTTGATTAAATAAATTGCTTTGATTGAGTATAATCAACCTAATATTTCTATCATCACTTAATTCTAATTTTAAAGGTAATGTTAAAGATCAATTCCTATGACCAAGAACCGCGCAAAGCTAACCACTTCAAAGTCGTCAATAAACAAACAAGCAGGCGTTTCTTGACACAGGCACCTAAACAAAAGCGGACAACATCCAAAGGCAATCTTAAACCCACACACACACACACATACACCCCTACTAATTGTAAATAATACTTTACCGCAACCGCGAATTCAAGCACATGCGCCCTACGCCCCCTTGGCCTGTGGTCCATGTCAAACGACGCGAGCGAGCTGTTATCATAACAGAATTATGTAATTAGGGTCCTTACATTAAACATGCCAACCCGCAACAATTATGCAAATTAACGTAACAAGTAACAAGGATAAGAAACAGGTTGGAAAAGAGGCGAAAACAGGCGCCGAAATAAATTTCCACGTTTAATAAGACAAGTTCTTTTAAGCCAAGGTCGGGGTGAAATGCTCGATAAATATTATGCAAAAAAGGTTGCAAAGCGAGCGCGGAAAAAGCAAATCAAATTAATTAGACGGCTTTCGCATAATGAAAATAGCTTTTCAAAAATACAAAATACATGCTTTTAGTTTTATATTTGGCTTTTTAGTCGTAAGTGCATTTGGGCGTATACGTGACATTTAATTAACTTATTTACAATTAAATGTAACGCATACCACCTGTTGTCCTTCCGTCTGTCCGTCTGTCCGACGTGGTGCGCGGCGCACTCTTGTTTGCTGCTAATTGAATTTCGCTGTTGGATTTTCGCGAATTTAATTAATCCACAAGCTGATTATGATGTTTTAAAATGCTGTTAGCTGCTTTCTGTGTGTATTTATGTATGTCATGGCATTGTTATAGCTCTTAGGCCTTTTTATGTTTAAGGGCCGAAGCAAATTAGTAAACCGCGAAATATCTTGCAACCCGCTAGTCCGCGCGCGTGTCTTTGAACCCCTTTCGAGCTGTAACATTTTCTGCAAGAAGTAGACGAAACAAATGTGAAGAAGCTGAAATTTAAAGTCACACATTTTCTACGTCAGTCATGTCCTGCGCTGGCTTGCAGCTCGTTTTGATGGGATTTTTGCAACAATATGACTCAAATTGGCTTATTATGTTGCCAACATCGTCGCCGCCTTCAACGTTCACAGCGAACAATTGCTGAAAATTAAGCCAAGTTTTCCACTTGTTTTTTTTCGCATGTCTATGTCGTTATTATTTTTCGACTTAATGTTGTCTAGTCTTCATGGAAGAAAATGATATAAACAAATACTTGTCAAGTTGAGGTATCGCTTTCGGCTTGGTTTCAAATTATCCACTTAAATTTGTGTCTCCTTTTTTTCTTTTTGCGTTGAATAAAAGAATGATACAAAGAAACTGTAAATATGTGCTTCAAGGATGTTGAAGGCTTTTGCACTTTCTATTCGGTGATCTACTTTGTATGAGATTGTGATTGTTCCATGTATATTAAATTGTAAATTTATTCTCTCTATTTTTGAGGATAGAAAGTAAACAAAGTACAACCGGACATATGAGTGAGTTTTAATTAAAATACAACAATTCGATAGTTATAACAATTTTAAACAAATTTAAAAATAAACGATTAAAATCTCTTCAGTTTTTAGGCGTAAGCACGTTATTTGAATTAAAAATTACATTTTCAACTAGTATTTAAATTTATTTTGCATATGTATGTATGCATTTAATAAAACTTAAAATTTATAATATTAACTCAAACTGAATTCCAATTTACGGTTTTGCAAATTCGAGTTACATCACCGATCGCCTGAGGCTCATCAATTTTAATTAGACGCAATTATGCCGGTCCTAATGTCATCAACATTTTCCATGCTGCACATCAATACGGGCAACACTTCTATCAACAACATCAACACACACACACACTTTGGCCTTTTGCAACACAAAATGCAGCTAATTAGAGTGTTCATGTTAAAACACCAAAATATCGACGCTATCAGCAACAATTGTAGCCCAAAGTAAAACGTACCGCAGTGTGCGATTAACATTCTCATCAGGTCCAAAAATGACTAAAAATTGGCGACACTCGCAACGCCGCACATTAATTTATTTGCTTGTGCGTTTAATGAAATTGTGTGGCTGTGTTTGTTTGCTGTAAGTATGTATTTACTCGTTGTTTACATGTGTGCCAATCAATTTGAAAATTTTTCCTTTTTGCCGTTGACGATGATGTTGGCTTTAAAAGGTTCGATTGGAACCTTTGCTGTGTATCCTAATATAAGGGCGTGCTTATTTACTTGTAGTTGTAACAGATTTCATAATTAATTTAATTTAATTATGAATGGAATTTTCGTTTTTTCTTAATTGATATTCATGCCAAAAAGAAACAAAAACAGCTAATCTTAAATTATATCTTATTCGAAGTGGAAATCTTTTGCGGAAATCTGCTCTAAACAAAGACGACAATCAAAACTTACCAACCACAACAGCTGTCAAAGAGCAAAACACATTTTCAGAATTGGAATCCATCACTTATCTGCAACAATTAATCAGATTGACGTCGCATTCGCCATTGTTTTAACTAACTAACATTTGACATTTAGCATGCATCATTATTATTTAACCGGTTACTGGGGCATGCCGCAGGCCACATGTGTTCGCACTTATTGAATATGTTAATTATTTAATGGTAGCATGTAAGTATGTATTTGAAATACACACACACACACTTACACAACAACTAATGCACGTGTTGAAAGCGAGTACAGTAAGGCCAACAATGAGTGGCGGTAGGCATACACACTCACTTGCACCGTCATACATGCGCACTTGTGGATGTTGTGACAAGATATGTCAATCTTTGACGACGACAACGACGACGACACCTGTTGAACATTTTGCGTTTTGGGTGGTATTAGTGTCAAAGTGTGAGTGTAAGTGTGAGTACATGTGCACATTAAAATATATTTGAATAGCACTTGTGGTTTTACAAGAAAAACATTTTCTTTGCGAACAAGTAATTACAAAGTTCCATGGAAAATTAAATTTACGGTCATCCAGGCGTATGAGCGACAACGAACTGAAAGGAAATCGTTTAAAAATAATATAACAACACCACCCTTCATCTATGTCTGTGTATGTGTTCATCGCGAAATACCACAATTTTATGACATAGTGTGGTTTTAATTTAAAATTAATTAAATTCAAATCACTCATACGCTCGGGTAGACATTAATTCACATAAAATTAATTAAAAGCAAGCTGCCAAGATTAATTTGGTGCTTTTAATGCCTATTAGTTGCCACAATGTAAACCCAATTTAAATTTTAAATATCTAGTCAAAAACTGCAAAAAATAACAACAAAAAAACATCAACACTAGTACCAGAACCAGAACCAAGACCAGGATTAGCACCAACTGAATAAAAGGTAAAAACCTCAAATTTTTCACATCACCTACAAAAGCGTAAGGATAAGAATGTAGCTTGACTACGGCCGGCGTCCAAAATCAAAATCAAAAATTGCCAAACAGATGCCACAACTCAACTGGAGGACGGTTAACCGCGTTGCGCTGTGTTGCACTGCGCTACGTTCCCACGAGACGGTTTAACCGCAAAAAGCGCCGCATTCGACCCGAACGTAGGGAATGACTTTTGGCTTCCGGCCAATGTCAATGTCTTCTTTTTTTGGGTTGTTTTTGAACGTAATTATGCTAAACACCGACAAAAGAAATATCATAAAAGCGGGAGAAAAAGAAAGAATGAAAAAAAACAACAGCAATGACAACAACTTAATTAAGTGCTTGATGTAATTTTCCGCAAAATTAACTGCAACATGGTTGGACACGTTGACATGGCGGACGACGGCTTCTATTGTACACAAGGCTAGCTGAGAATGTTTAGTCGACTTAGGACGACGCAAAAGGGCTGTGAATTTGTGAGCAGCAACACCGGCAACAGCAGCAGCAGCCTACCTTGGTTGACAAAATTTATAGCATTATGTTGGTTAATCTCATGGCTGATAACATTAAGCGCGCCACTGAGGGCAAACACAAACATATACTTACAAACACACACATACACACACGGGCGCAATTAACTAGTAAAACAGACAACGACAAAAGCGGATTAGAGTTGCATAATTTTGAGCGCCATTAAAGCGCGGTAGGAAAATTGACGGACGGTGTATTTTTATTGCATGCATGACACTTTCGATGACTTGCAATGAATTGTTATCGAAAGTTTCATGAGTCAAATTTTTTGATAAAAATGTCTAAAAATAATATTAAGTGTTTTTAAAATTATTATATAAAACAAAATTTTACTTGATGCATGACACCTTTGATGACGTCAGTCATTGATAAAACATTTTCCGCCTAGCTTACCCGTTCTGCTTGTCATTTACGTACATTTTTAATTAAGCTCTTTTTCGGTGGGACAACATACCTTTAAGTTGTTGTTGTTGTTGTCGTTGTTATTACTATTGTTTGTCACAACAAATTGTTGTGCGGACTGTCAGTTATGACAGCTATTTTTTTTTGTTGCCTAATGAATAGTTAAATTTGTGGTGCTGCTGCTGCTCTCCTGCTTATGTACAAGCTCAAGTTGTCATGGCAATGTCCCATTTATTTGGATGAGAGTCGGTGGCGGAGTTCTTCTCCATTACAATGTGTGACAGTAAGGAAATTTCTGATAAATTGCCATGTTTGGATTATGGGGTATTAGATGTTGACAGCTGTCCTACTCCTAGTTCTGTTTCGTTTTTGTTGTGTTTTTGTTGGCATTCGAAATGATTGTTTTTGTAGCCATAAATTCACGCACAAAGTGGCTGGGTTCTATTACCACTTGTTGCATGGTAATGGCGTGATTAGGTGTTAAATGAGATTTGACAACATTTAGTGGCACACACACATACAGTCATACAATATCATTTGCATTTTGACAAGGTTAATGTGTTCAATGGATATTAAGAAAGCAATTTTTGTCAGTTTGTTGGGCTCATCGGTACGTATAATTAATATTTAATAAGTAATATTAGAGAAACAAAAATTATCATTCTGGCTTGCTTTTCGCGTATAAGTTTGCTTAGTTGGTTAAATGACTTTAATGGCTGTTTTGACCCATTTAAAAATTATGTAATTATTTCGAAATAAAAAACACTCATACGTTGTGTTGTGCGCTCGAACCCAGATACCAAATTTACTCATTAATATTTTACAATGCTGGGTTAATTTGTAATTGTTGTTGCTGGACTTACAATGACAATAGTGAAAGTTTGTTTAAAAGTTAATTTTGTTTATTGTGATAGTGCAATGGAGCATATGAGTAGCTTTCGTTTAATTGAGTTTTGTATTTAATTTTTAATTTAATTATTGACTTAATATTTGAATTACTGGAACTGCAGCGAAGTTTTGTGTGATAATTTAATTAAATAATGAAAACCAATTTAAAGTAAAATCAAATAAAGTAAATTATTAACTTTAAATTTAAAGCTGTTTTGTATATATTGTAAACTTGATCTTATCTAATTGGCCTCAAAAACAATAAGGTCGTATGAGTGATATTATTTATCAATTTAAAAGCAATAAAATTGTATATCAAATTTTTTTTAATATTTCATTTTTGAATTTTAAACATTAAAACAGTTTTCATGAGAGTTTTGGTCATCATTTTTCTCCAGATCTTCATTTTTTCAACTGTTGTACTTAGAGTTAAATAAATCTAAACACTGACATAAAAACATGAAAAAAATTAAATTTTTAAACAAACAAAACTGGCTTATCCTTTTATTTACAATACAACGAAGGCAAACACACAAACAAGTGAAACACTAACATACACAAACAAAAGAAAATATGCAAATAAACGTCAAACCGTCGCTTAGCAAACCGAAAGCGTAAAAGGCGCAAAAGGCAAACTAAAAATTAATTAACTAATTAATTAAGGGTCATGCTTGCCCAACATCGTCGTCAGCGCCAATGTCGCCTGCTTCTCGTTGTCACTGGAACATGTACTTCCACTTCTTTATATAATAAAATTGCGTCTCGCCTTTTTGAATGTCTGCCCGCCGGTCGTACTCGCATTGTCTATCTGTCATTCGTTTTATGTTGTCGTTTATTGATTACGCCACTAACACAATTAAACGTTAGACGAAAATTTGCTTAATAAAGTGGCAAAACCGTTCAGATATTACTACTACAAAAAAATAAGAAGAATATAAAAGAAGAATAAAAAAAAAGAAAAATTCATCATCGGAAATGCTGACCTATGGATAAAAGCGCCTGTCCACTGGACAAAGTAAAGTAAAGTTCAACAGTGAGTGTTAATTGTGACAGTTTAAAAGGCGTTCTGCCTGTGCCGGATATAAACAACGGATATGACAACTGAAGGGAAATCAATAAAAGAGAAATCGCAAAAATTAATTAAACCGTAAATTTAATTTGTGACGAGTATTTGACAGTTTTAGTTCAGTTTTAGCAACCTCGCAAAAATATTTAACTTAAATAGAAATGTTTGAATTAACTCAATTATAAAAATCAACAACATTTGAGCGGACTTGATGTTCTTCTTCTTACTATACTCATGTGTGTATTTCACGTGTGTGACACTCAACTTAATTGAATACGTGCGAAAATCGCAATTTCTTGCGGAAATAAAATATTAATCAATTTTAATCAACACAATTTTCGATTGAAACATAATTAAATCAATAAAGCTGAACGCGTAACAGTTTCCTGCTTTTAATACACGCTCCTGCTTTTAATACACGCTTATCACAGTTGAACTTTAGTATTTGTTTTTTTTTTAATTCATTTATATTTCCTGTCATACCAACAAAATGCAATTTTTTGCAATTGTTCATTTGTTTATTGTAAACAAAAGATTGTTGTATTTATTTACACAAGCGGATGGATTCGCGCAAGTTAAGCGAATCGGCCCGTAAGCCTATTTCTATTGTTTAAAGTTATCACATATCACATGCAATGCGGCTGTGATGACAGGGTCACGCGTTCAGCGCGTGTTGACTTAACTCTGCTTGTCTGTATGTGAAGAGTTTTTACAATTTCAAATGTAAACTTTTTATTTTTTTATATTTTCATTGTTAAAATTATCACGCTATATAATTTCAGAACTGTGATATTCCACTTTAACTTAAGTGATAATTGAAAAATTATATATTAAATTATTTAGTGAGTTTATGGATGGTGAATACACTTTTTACCCAAATACTTGTAACATGGTTTCTGATCGTTAACTGCTTTAACTGTCGAACTAATGTCAGCTACTGCACCTACTGCACTCGCTGTCGTTTATCACAGCGTTCTGCTTTTTACCAAGTACACATTCCCGCTTGCCCAGTGCAACAACAGAGTATTTGCTCACCTTGGCAACTTAAACGGAAATTTTAGCAATCATTTGATTTATTTTCGCTTGAGTGATGGATGATGACGCCAACGGTCATCTTTAGCACACACACATACACACACACTTACATGCATGCATATACTCGTACATTATCATCATAATCATGCGCATCATCATCTCCATCAACGTCATCGTCATCATCGTCGTCAGTGTGCGCATCAGCAGTATCAATTTGTGCTTTATTTGCCCAGCAGGTCATTTACTTAAGAATTTTTAGGCCAGTGGCTGTAATATTTTTTTCCTTTTTTTCGGTTAGCATTTTTTGTTGTTGTTGTTTTTTTCTTTTTTTGGTCAACTGTTAACGCCATCATTTCGGTCTGTTGCTTATTTACCTGCTGCCGGCCTGTTGCCTGCTTGCTTGTACTCGTATCGATGCAACAACGAACGGCGGCTCCAGCGCAATGATTGATTTACGAGTACGGATCGGATTTTTGATTTCACTTGAGGTTTTTTCTCCATGGCATTTTTTTAAGCGTTCACCAGCTGTGCTGGTTTTAGTGTTGCATCACCAAGCGTGGGAGTCTGTAGGATAGTTGCGAAATAGTCGATAAAGCAATTACGTGTGATTTGATTCGACCACGAAATGATGCATCAGTTGAGCGGTCAATATGCCGGAACAAACTTCTGCAATTGAGTTTCAGCTTGTTTTTAATAAGTTTTGAAATTTTTTCATTTCCAACTTACGGATCTCCATAGCGAGAATAAGTCGGTATGTAATAGAAATCTACTTGCTCCTCAATTTGATTTACTTCTCTTTTAAATTGTTGCCTTTTGCTGCTGTTCAAAATTTAAAAGTCAAAATGTAAACTTTTGATTTTCGTTTTTATTTTCTCAACAAGATAATGGATTACATTCTTCTATTTCTGACGGTAAGTCACGGAATTGACTTTTCAACATACTCATCCATTCTAATCATTTTTGGTGTTTCCAGAGCTGGGCTCTTAAAATGTTTGTGCTTCTCTGGATCTGAGCTGAATTGAATGGGAGCAACTGTAAAAGCATTTTTGTGTTCAAGTTCAAGCAAACCGAACAAGTCCATGGAATCGTCGAGATGAACCCTAATTAGCAACTGACTTTGTGATTTTTGAAATGTTGTTTCGGCTGTGAAAATTTAAGTTCGCACTTCAGATGGGATTCGAAAAATTTAATTTATTATAAAAAAAAACTGATTAATCGAATAATTAAAACACTTAATACTCGAAACTATGAATCAATTAATTTTTTAATTGTTGCTTTCGAGCACTTTTGAAAATATCAGCGGTATAAATTGTTCCATTTTAACGCTTACCTAAACTTCATCGCCTGCAGTCGCCACAGACGCCATCATATGAGCGATGTCAAATTTCCGTTTTGCTTTTATTGTTGAGAACATCCTGTCCAATTTACCAAAAGGTGCAAGTATTGTATTAAAATCTAAATACTAAAAGAAAAAGTAAATGTTTCTACCTAAAATTGTTGCTTTAAAGTCTGGTATAAACGTATTTTCCCATAATTTCTAATCGTTAGTTTGCAGCGTATTCGATTGTTCCACCTTTGCTGGTAATTACTTGCAAAAACGCTTTGACCTCTTGATGTTGACCAGAACCCCGGATCGATATGAACAAAATGCTTAAATCGTTTAAATAATTAATTGTTCCATAGTGCGGCAACAGTCGCGGCAAGCAAAATTATGTCAATGTCTGTGTGGGCGAAGCTTTTATTCAACATTTCAAATGGCAATTGACTGTTAAATAATTGAGCCAACTATTGATTTCCACTTCGGACCAAACAAAACGCTCAAAAAACAATAAATTCAATAGAAATAATTTAATTTATACTGAGCGTGTGAGCGGAATTTATACTGAGAAAAACCGGAGAGATAGAAAAAAATTAAATTGAAAAGGAAAACGTATGTGAAAAAAATTGCAAATTTGTCACAAGTTTACACCACACAAAATTGCAAAAGTTAAATATTTGCTGCGGTCGTTGCGAATACGCTGCGATGCGTTCGAGTATGCCACGCATTCAGTGGACAACCACAATCCGCAATCTCTTGGCTGGCTTCATTTTGCTTCGTTTCGTTTCGGTTTGGTTTTGGTTTTATTCGCCGCCCTTTAGGTGTGTTTCAATTATGCAGCTGCAAGTGGTTTATTTACCCGCACACAAGCACATGCCACCACAAAAACACACTCACACACACACACGCACAAACACACAAACAAACACAGACACACTCGATCACAAATGGTGCTCGCATATTCTTTTGCAAATAATTTCTCGACTGTCTCTAGAGTTACCACAACTGTATTTAGCACACATTCAAACGAACGAACACAGACATACACACACACAAGCGAAAGTCCACTTTTATTTTGCATTCTTCCATATGAGTTTGTGTGTGTGTTTCTCTATGTCTGACAATTTGCATAGTCTTACACTGAATTGCACGCGTAATGGATTTTAAATTGTGTCCTTCTGTGTGCATGCGAGAGTGTGTGTGTGTGTGTACTTCTGTATGTGTTTATCATGAGGAGATTGTTATTTTCTCAAGTTGTGTGTCAATAATTTAGTTAACATTTAGCTGCAGACCTTTAAAGTTTTTTTCTTGACTTTCTAAACTTTGCGGCATACTTTTTGGCGTTAGATTTGTTTATTTAATTACATATTCAAATATTTATAACCACACTTAAAATTTTAGAGTTTTTAAGAGTAGATTTCTAATGTTTGCTATTTAGCAGACACTTTAAGACGTACTTTAGATTTTGTTGTATACTTTATGGGATTATTATGAAAAACAGATACATACTCGTACATGTGTAGTAAAAAAAAAATTTTATTTAACATTTTACTGTTGACAAACAAATTTGTATGTTGTTTTGTAGTGTACAAAATAAATATCCGTTTATTTGTTTTAGTATTCAATTATTGTGGGGAAAAACGTTTTATTTGAATTTCTTGCATACTTGATGGCATTTTGTTAAATTTTATTTGCAAAATTCGATATTTTCATAACCGCAAGTAACCTTTCAATTAGATTTTACACTTCCTTACATGCTTTAAAGCCTTGAAAGTCTTCCACTAACAAATTTATCTTCGATGTTTTTAAAGATGTTTATTGTGTTGCCACAAGAACTGTCAATAAAAATCAATGTTTTTTTTTCGAAGCATATTGCATATTTTGGCAACAACACAACACAACACAAACAGTATAAATTGTAGCATACTTGCGGGCGCTTATAAAATCATGTTTATATGTACATACTCGTGTACGAGTATGTGTGGAATTTTGTGTTATTTTGCGTTTGTTTTCTTTTAATCATACAAGAAATGACAATATGAACGACAACTTGTGGTGATACTCATATGTCAAAGTGTGTGCTTGCTTGTTGGTGTGAGTGCGTCTGTGCATCTTATACACACATCCAAATGTCTTGTCCTCTTCATCTTTGAATAGGTTTTATTGATTTCTCTTAAAACTTTCTGCTTTAAGCACAAATAACCCATTAATTAAAAGCATTTCACTGCTTTAATGAGTTGCTAAATTTCCCCATAATCGACAGAGAATTCATAAATCTACTTTTGCTGTATTCTGATTTCCGTTAGATTTTCTAACTGTGTAGTTATTTACTTGGGAGCAACCGAGCAGCAGAGATTTAATAATTAATTTATGCCTCTTACTAAAACACATGCTTATCATAATTTTATTTAGTTCAATTAATGTCTGTCTGTCTGTCTGACTGCTTGTCAGCCGTCAATTTTGCCTTGCGAACGCCGAAAATAAACACATCCAACGAGCGGCACAGCATGTACACATTTACACGCACACACAGAGCCATGCGCATACCAAAAGCTGGCTGGCTCCCCTAGCAGTGGCAAATCTCTTTATTGGGTATTAAGTCCTCCTCTGCCACACACCATTAAGTGGCATGAATTCACGCATACTTTTGCATGTTCTCGCCTGTGATTTATGCTTAAGCCGCTGCGCTGAGCACGGTGGCAAACGGGATAAATTGAGTGCAGATTAAAAGCATGGCATACTTTTAGGCGTTTGAAGCAATATTTTCGCGGCAGATTTTGGTTTTTTCAAAGGCGCGTAGGAATACCAGTTTAAGATCTCGAAATTTAAATATTTTTAGGCGTATGCTGGAGTGTTTGCTTTTTTTTTTAGTAAATTTAAATAATATTTAATGCTGAAGTATATTATTAAATCAATAATTAATAAAATTGTTTTCAGTAGTTTTGTTAGAAACAGTTTTATGATTATTAATGTGAACCAAAAAGTTAAAAAAATTTACAACAAATATTAAAGGGTTTAATAATAAATACAATTGCCTACTTCTTGGAGTTGAAAAAATATTTAAATGTTTTCTACACGATATTGTCGTCATTTCAAATCAATAATACTTGCCGGCAAGCGCTTGTCTAATTTATCTAAAATATGTTCTCACAGTACGTGACTGACTGCAAACAAATTCCGCTGTAATCGTTTGCATATTTTTTTAATGTTCATAAATCTACGAAATAATTTTTAAATTGTCGAATAAAGAAAGTCTTCCCTTAACTTTGCCAAAAGTACACAACATATTTTCGGCATTTAATACAGTACATGCGAGTATTCTTCTTTCAGTCGACCCATGTCAATGTTTATGTAAATATTTGTTTTTGTTTGATAACCAAAAAATGTACTCGAAGTAGCACAAGTGCGCACAGAAGTATGCTACACTGATGCGTTTGCTTAAGGCATACATAAACGCTGTCATATATAACCGTAATTAAAATGCTGCTATATGATTTATGAGTGCCGTTATTAAAGCTCATGTTTATGCATGAAATTTGGATTTTTATTGATTTGGTTTAAAAATACAACCTAGAATATGAATTTTTTTGTTGTTGTTTGTAAGCTAAAAAGTATTCAATGAAAACGACAACATACATTTTAAAATATTGCATGTTTAGAGGGGGAAAGGAGGAGTTGCGATTTTAACTGCAAATAGCAAAATATTTGTTTCATCAAATTTATTGCGAATATTGTTTGCAAAGACCACAAATAGTACATTGTGTGCGCCTGTAAACATGCAAAAGCTTTGGTGCGAAAACAATGACTTCAATGATTTTTATGACTTTATTACTTGGTTTACCACACGCACACACACACACACACACACACACACATACACCAATAAACATAGACATTAACGCGCGAAATGGTTAAGTGGTCATATAAACTGGCAGCGCGACACTTGCATTTCCACTTACAACACTTAACGACCGCATTAAGCCAAAAAGTAAGTGCATACTTTAATGCGCGCAATTGAATTTTAAAGCTCGTGTAATTTTTTTTCACTTCTTTATTTTCAGTTTTAAGGCGGTCAATTTAACGTTGATGCTTGTTTTTGCTAAATTCACATATTCATTACACTAAATTGTTGTAATTTGTTTTAAATTGCAACGAAAACGTGTTACTTCAAAGTTATTCCAAGCGTAATTGCTGCCTAAAAGTATGCTAACCGAAAAGTCGCATTTAAAAAAATAAAAACACACATTCAAAAATCTCCCGCGGGCAAAACATGATTGTGAAATATTTGTATTTTTCATTAAGCGCCAGAACACCTAAAGGTATGGCACAATTTCTGAAATGTGTTATATTCGTCGCCCGCCTGCAAACATACAAACAAATTAATAAGAAAAATGCAAAGTGTTGTCACAGCATACACACACACGCATATACAACAAAAAATTAAACACCAAAATTATTGGCACACAAGCGCCTAAAAATATTCTAAAACATGTATGTACGATTCATATTGAACATGTGCGCAATATTTCGATGATTGTGTGTAAATTGCAAATAATTAAGTGGTTTATTAGCTTGTTCAACAAATTCGGGCAATCGCGGCTTATCCTAATCAACAGCAAGGTAAATAAACGATTTTATATGTGCGCCTCAAAGTGTACCATTTGCACCTGATAAGTAGGACAAAACGCGCCCATATTCTATACAAACTACTGGTGGGCTATCGGCTTTTTTTCTATCCTCACTGCTTATAACTTTATAGATAACGTTTCGAAACAGTAACATTCAATGATAGCACATTTGGATGTATAATTTTAGGCTGGTATCTTCTATTTTAGGTTCGCAAATACAATTTTGGAGTTATGAGAGTGCAGTGATTTGTGCTGATTCAAATAGTGACGCATTAAAGTTATACGAGTAGTAGCGTTTAAACTAAAAAAATTATTGAATACTTATCGGACTAGTATAGGTTGTATTTACTAAAAATCAACACCAATTAATGGTAAATATTGCTTATCCTTATCTCTTATCAACATTGTCACAAAATTGATATAAATTTGATACTATTGCCATGGAGGAATTGTTTTGCTTGTCAGTTCTATTTTCACCTCGTTGACATGCTGAAGTACGAAAATCAGTTGAATAGAAATCAAAATTTATAGAATAAAGTGCAAGAGCTAGAAAAATTACGCAAGTAACTGAATATGCGAATGATTGGAGAGTTTAATTATTTTTGCTGTCGACTTTAAATAAATGTGCAACTTATTCAAAATAATTTTGGGTAATATTAATTTGACGTCTTGTAAATTATTCGACTAAAAATTATTGTAAATGAAATTACCAAATTTTGTGCAAAAGTCAAACAAGCCACATACTCGTATAATTAAATGGTTTTCAAAATGTAACGCATACGTACGGGTGTACCCACTCAAACTCGTATGTTCTTTAATTAAATGTTCGCCTTTGACTTAAATGGAAAGACAACAAAGTCGCTGGATTTTTATGTTTATACTTACGAACATCTTTACACAAACAATATTTTTACAGCTCAACAAATAAATTAATTATATCTCAAGATAAACAGCTTCGTTTTTTGGGCAAACCTCTTATGCTAATTAACCCTTGTTTACTCGTACATAAATTCATAAAATTAATCTGCGACAAGCGCGATTAAAATGCTAATATTTACTTGTATATTTAAATTAAACTCGCGAAAATACTTTTCCAACTTGTAGAAAAAATGTAGAAGAAAATGCGAGTGAGTATGGGCCGAAAAGCATGCCAAAAGAATTAACAACTTCTAAGCTTCGGATTGTACACGGCGTTATAAAAGATCCCAGCTTACAAAAGCCGCGCGTTCGCGTTTTCATTCAACCAAAAATCGCAAGGATTCGCGTTGAAAGGAAAAGTTGGTTGGTTGCCTTTCGTATTTGATTTTGGCAGCTGACTTTTAAGAGGCATTAGAATAAAAAAATAAAAACCACTTTTAAATTGCGTTAAACAAGCCAAAAGGCATTTACGAATCCTTGCAGCTAAACAAACTGTAACAACTTGTTGACTTGCGCCAAGAACACAAAATCTTGCCAACTACTGACCCAGCGGAGTTCTAGTTGCAATCTTTTTGGCATTCCGAAACTGGTAATTTAAGTTTAGTGACTGAGAAAAAACTTTTCGAATTACAATTTTGCACAATTGTTGTGACAATTTTTCGTAGTTTTTGTTGTGGTAGGGTTCATATAAAGTTTTGCAATTCTCAGCATAAATTAAAACAATAAATAAACAATAAACTAAGATTAAAAAACAAATATGTTAATATTAAATAACGCTCCGAATGCGTATTTTTAATTACGGAGCAATCAACTGAAAAGCGAGTTAATCGATTTGAATGTCATTTAAATGGCATTAAAAGTTAAAGCTTAAAAAAATATGCAATATCAAATTGGAATTAAACGAGTTAAATTCATGACACAAAAGTCATAAATGAAATGTTAACAATTGGAATTGATATTGCAATATTTACTTAATCCCTAATTAATGTATAGCTAATGTATTTATTAATAACAAATTAAGTTGTGTACTTAAAATAGTCAAATTAAATGTTATATAAATACATAATAATAGCATTTTATAAATTGCAGAAACAATTTACGTTAAATTAATTATTGCCTACTTTGTGGCGTGTCAAAACTGACATGTCAAAATTAAATTTTATTTATCTGTTGGTTATTTAAAATTTAAGTACATCAAACTGTTTAACTTTAACACATTTACATAAAATTTCACTTTCTATATTTAGCCAAACTATTTTAGCATACTTGCGGGCGAATTTATGCCACAACTTTTCATACTCTTGCATACATTGGTCGTTATTATAGCTGACTATTTTCTCTTGCAACAAAAATTGTGTTTTACATCATAAACAAAATGGTGGGTTACAGTTACAGCAGCATTGCATTGTTTTCATATTTTTATGCACATTTCAGCAAAAGAAAAATGTGCTAAAATGCAAATATGAATACGCGCTACGCCAAAAAGTATGCTTTAATGCGTGCCCTTTGCTCACTTGTATCACTGGAACTGTTATTTTATTACAAATGAGTCCTGCATTAATTAGCGTAATGGATTTTTGTTTCAAAGGTTACAAAGGCAACACTCCGAGTCCGAGTTGAATGAATGTATTTATGCGGGCTTTTGAAATGGAGAATTCTTTTAAATGTAAGAAGCTAAGCACTTTGAGGTACTCTCTATGTAGAACATTTTTAGAAAAGTACTAAAGTAGTGTATAGTGAAAAGGGAAAAGAGTTGAAAGAAACTCAATTTTAAGGCAAACAAACTTGACCTAAGAATTGACCGAATGTTTCTTTTAACAATACTCATACGCTCCAATCACCCGATAACGATTTCGATTTACCCATAAATTACATACTTGAATTAATAAAAAATACATTTCTCTCGTTTCAGGTCAACCAAACAACAATCTTATTTAAATAAAATACACGGTGAGTTGAAAATTTAAATTTTGTTATGTTATTAAAAAAAATTGCTTCAATTTTTCCCAAAAGCCACTTGTCCAATTTCGCCCAATTAGCGTGGCAAATAAATCGTTTGTGTTGACCATTTTCGTAAATTGCCCAAAAGCATTGCGTTCCGGTGCCGAAAAGTGCTTCAAACAGTTTAAATGCAATTAGCAAAACTACATTTCAATCAATCGAACTAAGCTCAGAATGTTTTTGTTGTAGTAAAAAGGAAATTGATTTTTTCACGGTTTCAATTTAGACAAAGTAAATAGACGAGAATTCAAAACAGCTTAAAACCATTTATTTTAACAAAATAAAATACTTTGTGTGCGGACAACTTGGTTATTAAAATTTGTATTTTATGAAAACATTTTTCACTGCAAATATTTATATTGCCTACTTTTGGGCGTTTATGCGTAAGCTCCACTTTCAACTTTACTTTCGCCATAAAATTGCACATTGCCAAATGTCACTCGAGTGAAAAATAATTGCAAATCATGTGACATTTCGTGCATTGCTGGCATTTAAGTTGCTCAAATTTCAACACAGCATACCGCCGCACTGACATGACGCAGTGAAGGTATGCATCCATGTCCATGCACCATTCCAATGCCAGCGCCTCAAAAGCGCATCTTGTGCGACAGTCTTTTATGCAAGTTTTGACAGATGAGCGCAGTTATTGTGTGCGAATTTGTTGGACGTAGTCGTCGTCGTCGCTGTTTCTCAAGTCCGCTAACAAAGTGAGTGAGTCGCGGTGAGGTGAGCTACGGTGAATTTTCGCCTGTGCGATGCCCTTCATCTGTTGCTTTGACGCTGCATAATAAAACCGCTGCAATATTAGACAACAGAGTTTTTGTCCCGCCCAACGGAGCTCATTCATTTGGGAGCAGTAGAACGAACAACAAACAACAACAATAGTTTCAGTTTATTTTCAACTAAAACACGCAACACGGCAACACTGAAAAGTTACATGAAATTTTGTCATTATTGTTGCTGCAGTTGTTTGAACCTCTCAGGGCTGGCGAATTGATGAAGAAGTCTTTGTAAATCGCAACTAAAGTGAGTTCATTTCATATTGTTATAACCATCCATTGACAAAAAACCCGTTAAGTTGATTTACAGCCCTGGTACCATATTTTAAACTTAAGGTAAATGGCGCGCATCTGGTTGACACAGCCATGAGCATATTTAATTGCCCTGTAATGCTATAACAAGCGGAAGTGGTAGCAGCGGCAGTATATCGTTGTTACTGTTGTTGTTGTTACTGTTGTTGTTATTGTTATTGTTGTTCGGAATGTGAGTAGCAAGCACAACTGTTGACTAAGTTAATAAATATGCGAATTGTTTAATTACCGTGGTGAGGAATGATGATGGAATGTTTCAGATCAGATTGCTTAAACTGTGTTGATGCGATTAAAAGAGAATATGATTAAAATGACAGTAGAGTGTATATATAAGTATGTCTGTATGTATTTAAAAAAGAAGACATACATATATTTAAAAGAATCAATAAAATATTATTCTATTTGCAAGAGTTGACAATCAGAAAGTATTCGAACACACAAGTTGTATTTATTTTGCAGCTACAAGTATCTCTAAAGAGAATTGCTTCTAAAGTCACAGTATCGAAATCTACAAAAGCCCGCAACGATTTGCATAGGAAAACACCGAAGGTGTGGTGCAAAAAAAAAAAACTTTTACACTTTGCTAAGCCACACACAAAAACGAGTAGAAAATACAACTGAGCTCTAACTCGATTGTTGGCAACATTTTTTCTATTTTCTTTTCATTGGTTGACTGTGCACAGAAGCGGTTTTTTTTTATAGTTCGAGAAGCCGCAAAAGTGATGTTCAAAAGTGTTGAAAGAACTGCTCAAAGTGGAGCTCATTAAAGTCAAATAAATACGGGTAAATGCGCCAGTTGATGTTAAAGTTGTTAGCAAGAAGTTTGATTTTCGAGGAAAATTGTAAATTGTGGCAGATAATTAAGTTGTATATGTTATTTAATTTTTAAATAAACATGAAACTAACTACTTAGTATTAAATATTAAATAACTATCTTATAAATTAAACTACAATCATTAGAAATCCATCAATTTGATTTGATAAAACCCAACATTAGTGCGGGTAATTGTTACCGCTCCTATAACTATGCTACGCCATACACTTCAAGTACAATCAACAATAGCTACTACTTACTTAACCCACTGAAGCACGAGTAAGCTACAAAATCCAAAGCGATTTGTTTGTACAACTTGTTGGAGGCGACATCTACGTCGACGTCGACGTCGCCACACCTCCCCCTATCTCCACAATAATCGAACTTACAATTGGCGTTACGCTGCAGGATACCACACGTTGCACCACACAGCCAACGTGTCTTGCGGCATGCCATGTTGCTCTGCTTATTTAATGCTTGTTTGTGCCGGAGCGGAGCGGAGCACAGGAGCAGTGTCGGTCGCGGTCGGTGGCTGGGGCGTGGTAATCGGAGTCATTGTTACACGTAATATGAGCTTATTTAGCTATTGAAGTATTTTGCTCGACTGCTGGTACCGAGTACTGGGCTTGATTTTATTTATAAGTTACAAGCAACAATAAAGGTGGATTGTGCGAATTTCAAAAGAAAACAAAAAAAGCGTTTTTTGTGGCATACTTTTAGGTGTTCGATTGGCGTGAATAATTTGACACTGATGTGAATTGGTGGTGCGGTAATGTGGCTTTAAATATTAATATAACTTAGTTTGGTATTTAAATTGTTGATGACTTTACAAAATATTTTTAATATTTTCGGAAGATTTTGTGATTTAAATTAATTAAAAATTTAAAAAAAAAATTGACAAAAAACTCATTAGAGTAATTTCAATTTGACATTGAATCATAAAAATATCAATTGATCGATGGCAGCAAAAAGTCACTCAGGTTACAAAGTTATTGTTGTTGGTGCTGCTGTTGCTTTGCTGTTACATGCGTACATACATTCCTACATACATAAATAACCTTAAGCCCAAGGATATTGATTCAATTTTCATTATTGGTTTGACATAAGCAAAATGAAGGAAGTTCTCAATTTACATGAGTGCCTGAGCGTGCTCTGCTCTGCTGGTTTTAGGGCTAGACAGCAGGCATTTTTTGTATTACGCTTTGAATTATTGTTGTTATAAATAAGAGCACTTTAGTGAAAAGTGTAGAGCACTTTTAGGTGAACTTTTGAGCAAGGCCAACGCTTCAAAGAAATAATAAATTAAAGTATTAAATTGATGAAACTTTTAAAGTTGAAAGCTGAATTTGATAAAATAGTAAAATGTAAAATTTAATTTTAGAAAATTCGTTTTTTCTGAATAAGATTGATTTTATGAATTCAGACCGTAAAAGTGTATTTTTTTAATATTAAATTGTTGAAATCTGCTTCAAGAGCCAAAATATTAAAATTTACTCTCAGAGGCAATCATTCCACTTCATAAAAGACAAGGTCGTTAAAACTGTGCGAGAAACAAGCAACACTCTACTTTATTTGACTACAAAATTTTAGCATATTTTTAGGCATAACCTTTTCACATTTGCCAAGTACAAATACAAACACACATACACAGAAACAAAATTTCAACACATACATATTTGCATACAGGCATCTCGTTGAGCAGGAAAAGGCAGACTTTTAATAGCTTTAAAGCCGCATTATGTTGCTTAACTTCTCGTCAAATTTTAAGCATGTGTGTGTGTGCACTAAAGTCACCAAATAAAAATATCCTTTCAGTAAGCTCATCCACACTTATGAAGCCATTTCAAACTCTTACACACACACTCATGCTGCATACAATTTCAAATTTTATAAATATTTAATATAAGCGTTTGTTTGCTTTGTGTGTGCTCATAAATGACATGTGTCGCCAATCGCTCGTCAATCGCATTAGTATGTGTATTGGGTTTCAACCGGATGTTGCTGTTGTTGTTGCTGCTAAACTCTCTTTCCGCTTAATTACATTATTGATTCATCAAATCGCTCAAGCTTCTTTATTTTATATCAAGTATTTATGATATCCTGTCGCAAGAAGCGTTTAAGGACGCCGTGGGCGTCTAGGGTAACAAAACAATTTCATTAATTTATTAAGGGTCACAAATTTAAATAAACATAAATGGTCTAAGTCTAAGAAGTTTTCTAATATTGTATAAAATATAACTCGAAAATACTTAAATTTGTATTAAACAACAATTTTCTTAATAAGACAACGTTCTCCTGAACAACAAACTTTAATTATCATTTAACAACTTAGAAACTCTTTAAACTGCTTAAAATCATTTTCGATTTAAGGTTTTAATTATCAGACTGGTAGAAATATATTTTCTTATAAACATTTTCAACTACTCAGTTGTGTGTATTTATTGAAATCCGTAAAGTATGCTACTCTGCTTAAGCAGCATAATATGCCAACAAAAGCGTGCTTTACAATTTCAGTTTGTTTTTGTTCTAACTTGGCCGTTGTCTGCCGCTTTCAATGACTTTAATATGCTTCAGTGAACACCTAAAAGTATGCCACACTTTTTAATTTATATTCGCTCAAGTATCTTCATTTTTTATAGTCAATACGAAGACGCGTAATAAATCACCTTCAGTATTGAAACACAGCTTCACTTAGTGGCAACAACCCACACTTTGCAAAAACAACATCTTAAAGCAAACAAAAACAACAAAATGAAAGTATCGCAGCCAAAAAATATGCTATGTTTTCGTAGCGTAAACATAATTCTACACACAAATTGAAGTCCAAGTTTTTTCTCGCTGCTATCGTTGTTGTTTTTGTTTGGAAAGCCCGAAGCGGCCAAAGTAAGACTTATGTTTTAATTGAAAGAGTATTACCGAATGCCTGGCTGCCTATTCCTTGCCACTAACCAGTTGTAGTTGTATGGTTGCCACGCCGAAAAGCACGCCATGAATTTACCTTTAATATCGTGAAATGATACTGGCCGGCTTCATATGATATGCGTTTTTTTTTTTTTTATTTATGAAGACATGAACTGATTTGAAAGCACTTAATTGAACCTGGTCATGTGCCGAGATATCCCTGTCCAATGTATATCAATTATATCCTTTCAAAGCTAAAGCAAAAGAAATTTCCACAGAATTATTGGTTTACCGTACTAAGCACTTTTAAGGCAAAACAAAAATAAAAAAAACTATTCAGTTAAATAAAAATAATTGAATTGGGAAAAACCAACGCAGAGCAAATACTCCGCCAGTCAATGTTTTGTATTCTGCTGAAATTGTTAAAACATGAAAAGGTGCCCCGGCAAAGTTGATGAATGCGTGTGCTCGTTTTTTGTTTGTTTGTATTTCAGGTAGTTATTTGGAAGTTTCTGAGTGGAATAGTAGGAATGATAGGAGAAGAAAAACCTCAGAGGCAGCGAAATATTTAAAGTTATTACGAAAGGCATGAAGGACTTTTCCATATCAATGAAAATAGAAACAATTTCGTGTTGTTTTTTTTGCCTATATGGAATATTTTGGCCATTTCACTGGAAATAAAAAAAAAATATTTAAGTTTATTATGAAATTGTTAAAAACTCTAAAAAATAAATTAAACAAAACTGTTTAAAAATTTTATACATTCGATACGGTGTTTATTTTTGTTCGTATTTGTAAAAAAAAACATTCAAAATTTGATAAACAAATGCTTCAAACTTTAAAAAACTACCAAAATTTTAAACCGCTGACAATCGCTCAACGCGCTCAACTTTTTACTACGAGACACAAAGAAGAACGAAACTAAAAATAGTTTAAAAAGTTCAAACTTCATTTGGCAAAGTTCCACCAACTTTTGTGACCGTCAAAAGCAACAGCCCAGAAAAAATTGTTGCTCCCTCAGAACAAAGTTGAAAATTCGAAAAAAAAAACAACAAAATAACGACAAAAAGTTTTTGCTTTGTTAACGCTTGCATTTTTTGCGCTATTGTTTGCGGCAGCTAAACTTGAAATTGAACTTAAGCTTCCGTAATTACAAACAAATCAAATGACAAACAGAAAAGAAAATAACAGCTGGTTGACAGCTGGCTTTGAAATGCGCCAACATGTTGGCTGAAGCGCCTAGAAGCACGTTACAAAAAGTAAACAAGTCGGAAAAAAAACAAAATCGAAAACGCGCGAAAAACGTAACAATGCGCAGAAATTCGCTTTTCTGTAAACATGAAAACTTTTGAGAGGACGACGTCATGGTCGGTATGAAATGCTGGCGTTTCCTGTTTATTTTTGACGGAACATACTTTTAGGCGCTGTTTCTTATTTGTTGTTGTGTGTATGAGTGTAGGTTAGCGACAGCAGACAGAATTGAACTGGAAACTGTATTGTAATTGACATGGCTCAATCAACTGTGTATGGAATTACACAAATAAAAGTTTGCTCGATTGTGTCAAGTGAGTCGGTTCTGGACAATTAGCAGCGCATAAAACTGTGCTATACAAATGAGAAAGTGTTTTTCCTGCAGGTACAACAAATAGTTTAAAGTTTATTTTTCAACATGTTCAATAAGTTCTTTAAATTTAAAAAGTATTATATTTGTTGTCTGTTTTAATTTGAACATCAAATTATAACCTTTTAAACTAACAAAACCTAAACTTTTTCATATTTAATTTAACTTTTTTGATTAAATTGAATACCAATTTAATAAAAAATTTTCCAAGTTGCAGGCTAGACTACACCTTAACTTTCTTTCTTCCAACCAAGTGGCCAATATGCTAAAATCAACAAGCGTGCTATCGGGTTACGCTGCCTAGACAAATGGCAGACAATGCTTGTCATAATTTAGCAACAAGCGTCTGGACAAACAGAAAAGCACACATAAAAACAAAAGATTATGAAAATATGCAAACATAGCTAACAGCCTAAAAATATGCACAAATATTTAATGCATGCAAATTGATTTTACAAATAAATTCGTTATCAGGCCTTAAACACTTAACCTTATATCATACACAAAAACAAAATTAAATTTCAACATACGCCTAAAAGTATGCCTGCAACATTTAACAAATAGGTCAAATCGAACACGTACAAATATAATTCAGCATATTTTATATGATTTTCGGTCGATGGTCATGGGAAATACGGCCGCCTATCAGTGCCATCATCACACAGCGCTATTTTGGTTTCGGTCTTATCACAACAACATCAGCATCATCATCATAATCATCATCATCATCATCTTTTCTTCTTTAACACTAATCTTTAGGCAACCGCAACAATGTGACCCTTTTTTCAGTGCTCGTACATTAAATAAACATTCGCAGAGTGCGGGCGTGTGATTGCCATCATTAATTTTGTTTCCTACGAAGAAAATAAAAAGCTTAACCTACTTTTGGTTGCCAGTGCCTGTTTTTAACACTTGGGTTAGATTTTATTGTTCTTCTGTTGGCATTCACAGATTCTTTAAAATCTGCAAACGATATTTCATCTCTTTTTATTTTGATAAACATTCATTATTCAAATATTGCTAAACCGAAAACTTTTGCGTAAATAAAACGCTAAACACCTGTCCAGAAATAACAATAAAAGCCCACACAAAAGTGGCTGTAAAACTTTTATTGCATTTGCTCCTAAAAATATGCGGGGGAGTTTGGTTTTTTATTCGAAATATAACAATGAGTAATGATGTTAGTTGCTTTCATATCCATATTGAAATCATATTGGAAAATATGAGCGAGTGTAGATGAAAATTCAACATTTAAATATATATATAAAGCGCCTGAGGGCATGCTATACATATTCTTGAATATTTATGTATTTCCGAAGCTGTGGTAATTAAAACCAAATAAATGTTTCAAACTCAAATTTTAAATGAATTTAAATTACGTGCAAATTTGCTTGTTTAATAAAAACACCTAAAAGTATGCAAGAACTATTAAAACATTGGAAAATTTGTCGCCCCTAGCTAATACAAGTTTTATATGAGTAATTGTAGTTGGACAATTCTTGTTTTGTCATTGGATTTCTGCGACACTTATTTTACATAATAACACCTAAAAGTATGCAATACTTAAATTTGCTGTCCATATTAAAAATTTGTTTCACAAATGAACAATTTGTATGAGCGTTAATTTGAGCTAAACAAATTGTCAACTTAAGATTTGTCGAGTGTCAGCAAATCCGCCCAAAAGCCATCGAACGTTATTTAAAATCACGAACCCGGTCAAACGCTTTCAAGTCAGCTTATTTTCGCATAATTTCTACAAATCCTCAACATGACCGGCCAGTCAGTCGCATTTCCTTTGCTCGTTTTGTGGAGAATCCCATTTCCGTTTCTTTTAAAAATGTCTTAAAATGCCCTTTTTCGTACGCATACATTTTCAGATACACACACACATATACACGTATACATCAACACACCTACAAACCCGTAGACTGACACAACCGCAATTTATCAAAATCCCAACATTTATTTAAGCCAACTACATTCGATGAAGCTCATAAAAAGTCGCCTTTTTTCTTGTAAGACAGCTTATGCAAATGTTTAAAACTTACAATAAGTTAAAAGAAAAAAAACACATGTTTTTTGTCTCAACTGCTGCTCAACATTTGGATTGAACTTACGCACACAGGCAGACACACATACACACGAACACAAGTAGTAATTCAACAATTTGCTGAAACGTTTTTAAATCCGTTTATGTTTCTTTTCTTTTTGGCCTTTTGGTTTTAGTGCCCAAACATTTTCTAGCTGAAATGGTCTTCTCGACATTTTATTGGAGCCGCTTTTTAGGCGCTTTTACTAAACATGCACACACACACAGATATGCTATGGAAATGTATCGTTTGTATTTCAAGTATATGTCTTTGATAAAAAGGCAATCAATCAAGGCAGTTTGTAGTATAAATCTGACATTTGCTTTTGCCCGTCGTTCGGTTGTCACTTTAAAAAAATGTTTGTATATTTTTTGAAGAAAATGGTTTCAAGTACATACATACATACATACATACATACATACATACATACATACATACATATAGAAAAACGAGCGTTTTCATGAAGTTTAAATTTTCTGATTATTGAAATGACATTTTTGCGCAGCCTTTGATGTGGTCAAGGAATTTTGTTTTTATATTGGATGCTTGTTTTTTTGGCGAAATTGCTGACAAAGTTGCTAAGAAGTTATTAAATAATGCATTGTTTATATTTAAAGTAATATTTTAGCTAATAAATTCTCTTTGATGTCTGACATTACTTAACACTGCTTATTTACACTTAAATTGAGTACAGTTGGTTTTGCCTAAAAATATATCATAAATTTGTCTAATTTCGAAAATTAATTTTTCTATTAAACTTAAATTGAAATGTAGTAAGCTTCTTTTTAATTAATGTATTTAATTTAAATATCCTCAACCCTGGCCTATAGAAGCAAATAGAGAAGCAATTTTAAAATTAAATTTTTCTGCTTGATAATATTTTATGAATCATATTTTCTGCGTTTCGATTAATTTGCCGGATCGTTTGTTTTCCTGATAAATTCATAATTTAAAAGCACTCATACGCCCTCGCGGCCAATATCAATTTTATCTAAAACTTACCTGGCAAATTTCTGTTTTCTATGCATAATCAACGAAATATATTTGTATGCATATGAGGCGACATCATCACACACAAACGCACACACAGCCACTAATAAACCGGTCAAACAGCGGCAGTGAAAATTGTTAGAGCAGCTTTTGAGGTTACATTTAACAAACAGTTTAAATTTAAACAGACAACTGTGCGCGGTTAGCGTCAACCACAAAAATGAACGCCGGAACTAGAAGAGGAAGCTTAATCAAAACAACAACAACAACAAGAACCGCAACAAAAGCATTCGCGCTAAAATAGCCGCCGGAAGTGAGCTTCTCTCTTTGGTATACATATTCATTTTATATTTGGCGTCTCGCATGCGGGAAATTGAATGGGTTCCTGTAAGCAAACCAAACCAAACCAAACCGACCGAAGGATAATGTAATTTTTGTTATTTTCTGTGGAAAATTTGCTTTCGGGTGCTGTTGGAATTTTTGTTGTTTTATTAGAATGTCCTGCGGCGCTGCAATTATTGGATTCTGTGTTATGCTTTTAGAATTGAGTTTATTTTTACGGCTGATTTGGTGTGAAACGGGCTAAGCCATGTGTCCGGGTAAAATGTCGAGCGTGGGTGCGAAAAGACATTTGCAGTTATTGGTTACATAACTAAAGGCGCCTTAAACTAAACGAATGCGTTTTATAAATTAACAAATGTTTTCTGTAAATTTTATGAATTTTTCAGCATATCAAAATATTATTTAAATAATAGAATTTGTTAGTGTCTCTTACTATTTTAAGGAAATTAATATTTGTTTAAAATAGTTTTTTACATTTTCATATAAAATTAACGGAAGATAAAAAACTGTCATGAAGTGTTTAAATTTAATTGCATCTCTTACAGAAGTATAAAAGTTGTTGTTACGATCTTGATACCATTTAAAATTTTATTGCTAGTTTAAAAAATTACTTTGAATGTGTGGTAAACTTTGGCCATTTTAACCGACACATTGCAACTGGGACAAACGACTTTTTTGCTTGACTTCTCTGCTGCAACTATTTGCAAAAGGCTTTCGCGAGCACATTATTTGCTCATCGTAATTTGAGTTGCGACAAATTGCAGCAGCAGTGGAATTAGTCAGTGTTACCGTGTTACTGCTGCTGCTGTACCGCTGCATTACACAAACGGAGTATCAGAATGTGTGCATGTCCGTCCGTCCGTCCGTCCGTCTGTCCGTCTGTTTGCTTGTCTGTAGGTTGTTTTAACATTGCAAAGTGGTGATTAAAAGGTGAATGTGCGCCATTTCAACTGGAGTCTAAAGTTTCCACCGCTGATGCTTTTCCGTCCGTTTGCAAAACGCGCCACATCGCTGGAGAATTTATATAGTAGCACAGTTGAAGCTCATGTGGAGTACTTCTGCATTAACGACGAGAAAAGTTTTAGAATGCAATTCAACACTATTTGCAAATACAACTTTTAAGAACAGGTTAACGCTGTGCTAACACAGCTGCTGCTGGGTCTGGCTGTTTTGATGATGTCAGTGGAACAGCACAACGATTATTTGTTCGAGTATTAAGTAATTCCTAATACTATTTGTGCGCTAAGCCAAGTTTAATGAGGACATTTTGCTAATGAGAGAGAGTTGGCGTAAAATGACTGTGGTAAATGGAATTTGTCATAAAAAGGTTTTAAGTCGATGTTATTTCAAAGTAACAAGCGTTTACAGCAGATAAAAGATATTCAGTGGAAGTGGAATTCATTTACTACTTATGAATTTTAATTTATTAAGATTATATAATATTACAAAATTGCCTTTACAACGATCCTTTTGAAGGATTATATTCGGCTTTGAGATAATTAAAGTAGCAAATGGAAATTTGAAAAGAAAGACTAAAACCGTCAAATTCCTAATATTAGTTAATTAATTGTTTAATCATAAATTCAGATTTAATTAAAACTGCACTCACCACACAAACAACAATTTATAAGAAAAATGTATTGTATAATAAAATGTCCCCAACCTATGGATTCTTTGTTTAATGTTTGAAAACTAACAACAAGGTTTCAGTTGTTTTAAACATTGCCTAAATATGAGCATCATCATCATCATTCATTCATTGTGACGTTTTAAACTGAAAATTGATGATAAATCGTTTCTAGTTTCTAAAGGCTTTCTCGCGCACTTTGCCTCAACAGTTACACCGGGTAACTTAGAAAATGTGTGCATGCAATAATTTAAGAATTAAACAAAATAATGGTTTTTTGTTATTTTTGGATCATTATGAGATAATTTAAATATAGCAAAAAAAATTTTATAAAACTTGGTTTGTTTAGTATTGACATTTTAAAACAGAGCACTTTAATTTTTAGGCACTGATAAATTTGAAGCATATCCTTTCGCCTTGTCAAGAGTAAAAAGCAGAGTACATATCAATCAATAAAAGAATTTTACAAATACAATAAAACTGCATTCCATAATATTACAATAAGCCATGAGAAGTGGCGAACTATGTTGGTCAGTGTCTGTTCACCACCATCAACTATCAACCATCAGCAGTCACTCAGCAAACAATCCACGCTGTCTGTCTATCCGTCTGTTTTGTGTTGTCATAAGGACATCAGTAGGACACATGACAAATCTCACAGAGCAGGCCGTATTTGCGCGTCCTACAAAGAAGAAATCCACAAAGCGAAAGAAGACAAAAAAGCAAACAAAAAACAAAAAATAAAAAAACAAACCGCAAACCGCAAACTGACCAAGCTCAAAACGAGAAAAGAAATTGATCGAATGCGTGGCACAAGCAAATTCGAGCGAACAGTTACCAAGGCAGTCAGAAGTCGGAAGAGAGGTGGGAAAATTGGTTGGTTTAATGTCAAGTCGCAACAATCATTGATTTTATTTGCGTGGGCAAGAATGCTGGCGGCGGCGTGCGTAATTGATAAGTCAACAATTTTTCCTTTTCCAATTGAAAATATTTACAAAACACAATTTAAGATTATTTTGTTTTAAATTAATATTTAAATTTATATGAAATTGAAATTGTGGGTTAGGTGGATGTACAAAACTAATGAAATAACTGATTAAACGAACACGTGATAAATTTTTAATTTACGGTAAATATTAAATAACAAATTGCACTTGATATTGCATTATTTACTACTGAGTGAAAATGAACCTTCGAGGCTTTGCCTCAAAGTAAAAAGCAATTTCCGTACTGCGCTTTTGTTTGTGTGCACTTGAGTTGACATGCAAAAAATACTCGTACGTACTACACGTATCTGTCTAAGTGTTTGTTCGTTCCCGTGCAGTCACAAATTTATAAAAACTTAACTGAAGCTGTGTCACACTCCCACACACACTTGCAACTTGCACACAGACACAGCACAAGTGCGGCATATCATTGTAACAATCAAAAGTGCGCACGGTTCGCATAAAATACGAAAAAAAAGTCGTATGAGAAGTTCATGCCAGCATACGCGTGCATTGCATTTTTATTTTTATGTGACTCTGTGTGTGTGTGAGTGTGAATGTGTTTGTGTGCCTGAGTGTTTGAAAGTGCATGTGTTTTGGGTAATTTATGCTCGCGAGACCAAATTTCAAATTACTTATCTAACGAAGTATGGGACGTATGAGTAATATGATAGAGTATTAATTTTAATGCATTATTACTCATACGTCTTGTATGTCATAACCTACAAGAAAGTTGTATCAAAAGAAAATCAAATACGGTTAAGTGAATTCAAAGAGGAAAGTAAAAATCAAATGCAAAATAAGGAAATATGCATAAAAGACGTTTGCTATTGTTTGAAGTGTATTCACACATTGTTATTATTTGCCAGAGTACATCTTTTAACTTTCCCGGAATAACACACACATTTGCTCTACTGCATACATATATGTATATGTATATGTATCTACGTGTTAGAGTGTGACAATAAGCAGCTCTTCATGTCAGGAAGTGGAATACTTTTGCTCTGCTTCTTTTTCTTATGCTCATTCAAGCTTTAAGCGCTAAACGTACACGTTTATCATGAGAAAGCATGCAACGTCATTGCTTGCTTTTAGGGTGACGTGACAAGAAGACGATGCACAGTACTCTGAAAAATTACCATAATGCACCTTTATCCACGTTAAATATTTTTAATAATTTCAATCATGCATAGTTAATATTTTTTGGCTGTCCACTCTAAAAAAATCGTAAACTTTTCATAATTTTTGTATATAATAAATTTTGTTATATAAATATGTAAATGAAAGTACTGTGCTACTTTGCTGCTGGTGCTGCATGTCCTTAAGACAATGCTATGATGCAGCAGCAGCTGCTATGCATCATTTTTATTATACTATTTGCGTTCTTCTCATAAATAATTCAATACATTTCTACCACCACCTCCCCCCAGCCCCAACTACTTTTGGCTGCTTCCGACTTTCCTGAGACGTTTTCAGTGCTTTTGGTGCTTGAGAAACTTTTGCATTGCAGTAAATGAAATTATGAGTATGTGTGTGTGTGTATGTGTGTTGGTTCATGTGTTTGTACGAATTTGTGTGGACAAATTTTGCAATTGCAAAAATATTCGCATGCAAATTTGAAAATGCAGTGGGGGGGTATGGACATTAAATGAAATTACTTTTAACTTTATTGATTTTCACTGCGTGACGACGATGATATGACGAGCGTAAGAAGATTACTAAGAGGATATTTAGGCATTAGGTGCGTATGAGTGACATTTAATTTGATGGAATATTTTGAAAGCATAAGGCAGGCGCCAGCTCGTGCCGACGTATGAGTGATGCGAGTTTTAAAATTAAAATAATTTGGGAGGTAATTAACTGAAAGAGATTATTAATATTATAATTTATAAAAAAATTATACAAGTATAACTTCCAGAAAATTACTTAACGTAAAATTCTGCGCTTTTCATTAAACTTCTCACAAAATTTGTTAATGCCAAAACAAGAAAGTCTTCTGACTAAATTTGTTTTTTGTTTTGACATAAATAAAAGCGCCCAAAGCGCAAGTTAAAAAATCTTACAAAATTTTAGTTACTATTTTTTTACACACTGACACATGTATGTATGTATGTATGCGTGTTTAATATCCCAAAGCAGCCGCAAAGTATACTTTGTTAAGTTGTCAACAAGACACACACACAAAACCCTACAAATATGCTTTAATCAAACCTCAAATAAGCCCCACAAGATTAAGCGTATTTGCGCGCCTCAAAATAACCCCAAACTAGCCATCAAATTACCCTCGCAGCAAGCTTTAACCTTAAACTTGGCTAACCTATACTACCTTTAAATGATATTTCTTGCTCGACTTGTGAACTGCTTACTTTCTTTATTTTTTTGATTTTTACAAAATTCACATGGCCCAACTGACCAAATGACCTTTTTCACACCAACTTCACACATACACATATATACATAGACAACAACAAAAACAAAAACAAAAACACAAACAGCAGGCCAAGAAGACAGACACACACACAAAAAAGGATCTCAACCAGTGCGTTCGACTGTTGCCTATTTATTTAGTTATGTTAAATGTGTTGGTATAAGGTTAAGCTGTCGCTTTTCGTTGTCATTGTGTGAGTGAGTTTGTGTGCATATGTATATGGGTGTGTGTGTGTGAGCTGCCACTTTTGAGTCAGCCGTTGGAAAAACCTTGGGGATTGTTTTCATTTTATTATGTTCATTTGATGAAATTTCATCAGGCGTATAGTAAAATGTTTTGTTTCGCTTTTTTTTTTTGCTTTTGTTGTAAGACTTTTTCCAGCTTAGTATTGGTATGTGTGCGTTTGTGAAAACACACATGTGTGTGTGTATGTCTGTCGGTCTCCGTTTAGTTTTTAAGCTCAATTTGTTGTGTCGATTTGATAAAAAAAAATTAAACATTTTTTGTTGTTTTGACAATTTTTTAATTTTGTTTAGATTTTTGTCATTTTGATTGTCTATCTATAGGCGCTTTAGATTCTCTTGTCTTATTTATACTACATTTGTTTAAGTTTGAATTTAGAGTTTGTATTGAATGGTGAATGAAAAATTTGCTATTTGACAAATATTTAATTGAATGTTAAATAATGTCACTCATACGTCTGGTGGTGCGGGAATACGTTTTACAGATAACATATGTATAGAAATATAATATAAATAATTTTAAGACTTTAAATTCATCACTTTTGATACAAATCAAGTTTATTATGTTAAAAAATTGTACATAACTTTTTTATTATACTAAAGGTTTTATGCTTAAATGCTTACTTAACAGGACATTGGCCTTAATGTTCTACGGCCACTGAAGTGTTGTACTGTTGCATTAATTGCGACATGAATTTTTTGTATTTGCTTTATTTTATAGCGCGCCAAAAAATGTCAAACATGCTAAGCTAATATTGACGCAGTACAACGAACTTTTTGCAAGGGGTGTAAAATACTGAAATCTGTGTTAACATTCGCGAATACGAATGCGAAGCGTTAATGTCAACATTTACATTATTAAGAACTGTTTGCACAAAAATAAAAAATGGCCAACCGAGCAAATTATTAATTTTTCATTTTAAAATATAACTCTGTGCTACTAGGGAGATTTTAAAATATTAAAAATTATCCCATCAAAAACTTTTTAAGATATTAAAGAGCATATTTAGTAATGGTGCCTAAAACTATGCAAATTGTTCTCAAGTTAAGAGAGAAATCGACACCGATTCAATGGAAAAACCAACTTGAACGCTTAAGTATAAGTTAAAAACAAAAAGTTTTTGCAAACTTCTTAAAAGCACATAAGCGCTACACTTGAACGCCTAAAATTATGCAACAATGTTTACCATATGACATTAGCCCACTTGAAACTTTTCACTTTGAACTATTTTGCATATTTCTTCTCACTTCGAGTGTTAAAAACAAACTTTTAACTTTTTTTTCAGGCCCCCTCAACAGATCGTGGTAAAAATGTTTTGGCAGTGCAAATTAATTTACGCTTTGGCGGTGTACGCGTTAGCGCTGCTCTGCTGTGAGCAGACGCTGGCTGCTCCGGCGGAAACGGCAGTGGAAGACAGTGAGTAAACTGAATTTTAATTAAAATTTTTATTTAGTAGAATAATACAAAATTTCATATGAAAAAAACTAAAACTTCCATTCTCTCGCTTATCATCAGTTCTCGGCAATCTGTACGATAATATGCTGCAGCGCGAATATGTCGGTCCTGTCGTTCTAAATCATCAGGTCGAGCGCAAGGCGCAGCGTTCGCCGTCATTGCGTCTGCGTTTCGGTCGTCGCAGTGATCCATCAGTACTAACTAAGCGTTGGTTTGGCGACGTCAAACAGAAGCCGATACGCTCACCGTCATTGCGGCTACGTTTCGGCCGACGAAGCGATCCATCAGTGCCGCTGCTCAGCAGCTATGATATGTTGTCGAATATGGGAGGGCAGGAGCTTGCCACTAACGAAGACTATCAGGAAGCTTCTGATGCATTTGAGCGTATGGAGCGCAAACCATTGGCGCGTTTACGATGGGGCCGCAGTGTACCACTTGAGAGCGAAGGCGAAAACGGATTGGACATGGATGAGGTGAGTTTGAAATTAAAAATAGAAACTAATATGTGGTTAAACAAATTCGCCTCTGATTAAATAGTAGGATTAGCAGTAATCACTGTCGATAATGACGTCAACAATTGTTTCAGATATATGTGTATAATAGTTTACAGTCGATAAAACAGTTTCACTTTAATGTCTTCTTAGAACGAACGCGACCAGCAGCGCCAACGCGCTGAAAACTCTCTGCTCAACTCACTGTTGAGCGCCGATAAGCTGCGCAACATGTTGCTGACCCTACGTCAATTTGATACCGAGACCGCTGCTGCCGACTCTTCTTCCGCATCCATCGACAACTTCGATTCGGATAACGAATTCGAGCGCGAGGTACGCAAGCCAGCGCCATTGCGTCTGCGTTGGGGTCGTAGCACTGGCGGTGCCACACGTGGCAGCAGCCCCATTGTTGGAGGCGTCATCGGTACCGATACACAACAACAAAAGGTGAGAAGATATTCTTTTTTATACTTGAGTAGAGGTTTGCGGCCGAAAATAATGATTAATGGAAACAAAACTTGTTTAAATTGTTTTGCATAAATTACATTTTTATATTAAAAAATAAAAAAACAACAACAATAATTAATACTTTTTAACGCAACAACAATTTTTGTTATAGAAATCGGCTTCACAAGTCGGCGTCAATGCGGAAAAGGCACAAACCACCAAAGACAATCAAGACAAAGAGTAAGAGAACGCTGGCACGCCACAAAGATACAGATTGGAACAACAACAACAACAACAAAATGATACATCCGGAATTAACGCTTAACTTTTTAAAGGAACATAATTAAATTAAATTTAAAAAAATGTGTAAACACAAAAACTTTCAACTTAAACAAAAAAAATTTTTTAAAATTCTTGTCCATGAACTTTAACATTTTGAAAACTTAAATTTTCCGTTTGTTTTGAATATAATTTTGAAAATTATTTTTAAGTTTTTTAACTTTGCTGTTGTGCTGATTCAAATTCTAAATTTAAGATTAGAAACTATTTTGGTTTTGAAATTTAAAAAAATGTAAATAAAACTTTGTATTTAGACTTTTAGTAGTTTCATGTAAAAAAACAAAAACAAAACAAAACAACAACACAAATGTTAAACTAAAATTATAAATTTACGAAGAAAACCAAAAAAAAACAACAACAACAAATGTATGGCCCCGAGGAAGGTTATTATTATCTCTGCATTACACTGAGTGCTCATGATGAAATTTTAAAAACTCAAAAACGAGTTTAAAGAAAATTCGAAAACTTTTTCGCATAAAAAACTTCACAAGAAGAAAATTTTAACTTGTGTGTGAAGTTATCGCAAAAGTATAAAAAAGAAGAAGAAGAAGCATTTAATTTAGTCAAAACTAATTTTTAATTTACACCATCATTGATAAAACTATTTAATTTAAAACTATGATAACAATTTTTTTGGTTTTTCAAACAAAACAAAACAAAACAACAACAAAAAATAAAACGTAATTAATTCCTACAATTATAAATGTGCAATTATTATTAAACACCTAAATGAGCACTACAAATTAGCGCAAATTTAAAAAAAAAAAAAAAAACCAAACAACAACAAAAACAAAAAGTAGTTCAAATATAGCAGCTATATATATTATATACATATATAAATGTAACTGTAAATAAAATTAATACTTAATAAAGCAAAAATATTTTATTCCAATGAGCAGATAAATTACCTAAAGCATTTAGTAAAACAAAAAACCGAACTCAACTTTATATATATATATATATATATAAATGTATTTTAAATGTTTACAACAACAACAAGCAGAAACTAAATAACAAATTTACAGTATATAGAATATTCTTTGTATATTTATAAACACTTTTTTTTACTAAGAGAAAAGAATGTTAAATTTACTTTCATTTCAAGTGTAAATCCAGAAAACTTTTCCATTTCATTTCTAAAATATCTTAATTAAATTCTAATCTTAAAACGGAAGTTACGTTGAAAATTCAAAATCTTTTGTAAAAAGCAGCTACTGGTGGGTTTCAAGTCAAGGATTGCAAAAAATTCTCAAACTTGACTCGCTTACACGCTCAGCTCACAAATGAAATGAGCTGGGCGAGTGAGTGAGTCGAGTCGAGTGAGTGTTAGAGCTATTTACAATCCTGGTTTTAATGTGAAAGGATTTTTATCGGCATGGTCTAAATGCTTAAGCTTATAATTCTGATGGAGGGTTCTAGGGCTGCCCGAACTCTTCCAAGTGTATGTTATCGATATAAACCGCTTACATGAATCCCACCACTATTTAAAATTTTAGTTTAAAATTTTGAATTTTCTTTTCTTCTTTGATAAATGTACTTTTTAAAGGGATGGGCGTGCCAAAATCGCAAACTTTCAAATTTCTCCAGAAATGTTTTGGTAAGGATTTAAAAAAAATTTAAGTTTGTACTCAACTAAAAAACAATTCAATATGGAAAACTTATAGAGAAACACTCAAAATTGTTGTTCTTCTACCAAAAAGAGAGTGTTGCAGCCCAGCCTCTCTTTTCCTTTTCGCTAGCCAAGACAACAACCACATTACAACAACAAAAATAAAAATAAAAAGTAAGAAAACTTACCACACACACACACAATACATATATACAAATATATAAAATGCTAATTATTATTACATACGCAAAAACTATTTAAACAAACTCTTTTAGTGAGAAAAAATAAAAATAAAAATAAAGATGAAAATAATTCTTTAAGAAAACCGAAGGAACAATTTTGTTTTATTTCCGAGGTGAGATTGATTTTGAGAGAGCTTCAGGCTCGTGTCTGTGGTAGAAAAATGAGTTGACTATGCAAACATGTTCTTTTTTTAAATAGTGTTAAAAAGTTAAACTTTAGTTGGAAAAATAAAAAAAAAATCGATTTGAACTTAAAAAAAAGTTAATAAAAATAATATAAAGTTTGGGTGAACTCTCTTTGATTTTCGTTTTATGAACAAACTGAGGAGAAAGTGAACATCTCTAAATTTAATTGAATTTGAGAAAGTGAGCACCTAGTTTTGTATATCGCTTTTAAAAAAAATTCAATTAGTTGCTAGTATCTAAAAGAAGAAGCATTTAACAAAATTTAATGAACATAATTCAAAATGTTTTTCTTCGCTTTTTGTGTTTCTGAATCGTTACATACGAAAATTAGTGTTTGTTTTTAATGGGCATATAAAAAAATGTAATAATGAGAAGTAATGAACAATCGTTGTCGTGGCGGTGTTGCCACATTTAATGCTCCCACCTGTATGACACAAACAAAGACCGTATCACACATATGTACGTACCTACTCACTCATATGATCTCTGAGTGAAAATACATGTACGTGGTGTATATGTATCTGTAAGGTGCAAAGGATATTGCAAATATGTACAAACACAAGAGACATAATCCCTTTTTAGAAAATTGCCACCAAGACGAATTAATTTTAATAATCCAAATTGGAAATTTTTCTTTGACTTTATTTTATGCGAATTTTTATTTATCAGTCTTTATAAAGTTTCAGACAATTTCCTTGATAGTCATTTCAAAATAAAATACGGATTATGTCTTTATGGGTTAAGTCTGGGTGCCTTTGAATGGGCTATGCCATAATGTAAAGTTGTAAAAAAAAACAAAAAAGCATTAAAAAAATTTGAAAATGGTATTCTTTTTTATTTTCCATGTGTTAATGTGATGCGGTCGTAAAGTTAATTAACGGCGACAACAGCAACAGCTACAATGTCAACCACACAACCAACAACAACATAACAGGAACAGCAACATGTTGCTCGTGTTCGGTCGCTGTCGCTTGTTGTATCATTATATTTATTTAATTGCGAGTGTCTTCGCTACCCAAGCAAAAAATGTTGGCTCAAAAGTTCAAACTCGTCCGGATGATTGTAAAAGAAAGGACCACAAACAACCGAGCTGAGCGTTAAACATAAGAAATAAAAACATGTGTGAAAAAATGAACAACTTTGAATAAGTTTAAAGAAGCAAATCAGTTTTCTTGTTAGACTTTTTATTGCATTTGAACTTTAACTTACTTGAAGTTAAAGTTCAAAAATCTGCAACAATTAAATTCAATTTAATAAATGTAATTTCATATTTTGCTGTCGAAATGACATTCACACTCTCGACCGCCCCCCCCCCCCCCCCCCGCGTTTCTTGAAGCATTTGCTCAAATATTGAAAATGTTGGTTTGGAAACTTTTTGCGATTTGCTCGATTTGGTTGTGTGTGAGTGTGAGTGAGTGAGTGTGTGGCGCGCGCGTTTAACTTTTAACATGCAAAATTGCTTCCTTCCGGCTGTCGTCGTTTGTCGTCGTTGTTTATGTTGTTCGGAATTGTTGTTTTTTTGTTGTTTGTGGTGTGAGTATATTACCTCAACTTTAACGCTGCGTAACGAAGACAGTGGTAGGGTATTAGACTGGTTTAAAACAAAATTAAGTGGAAAAAAAAAATATTTTTTATCTCGAAAATGTTTTATTTGTTTTCTCTTTCTTGTTTATAACTTTCTTATCCATACTCAGTAATTTGTTGTTTTATATACTTTGTTAAGACATGCCCAAAATCAGTCTAAGAAGCATGTGTGATACACTTTTAAGTTTTAAACTTTAGCAAGTTATCACATTTGTTTGTATTTACACACATACTCATGCGTTTGTGTAAATCTTCGAGTGTGTGACTCTCTGCAATGCATCTGTGTTGTTTGTGTGCGAGAGTGCCTGTGTTGGTATTTCGATTTAGTTTTGTTTGCCAACCATTTTGTTTGAGTGCACTGAGACTTGACAAAATTTGCATAAAATATTTACACGCACTACATGTGCGTGTGAGTGTGTGTGTCAATACTATTGCAGCTTTCATTGTACATGTGATAGTTAAACAATAACAACAACAAATAGCAAATTTAATAATCGCAAACTTCTTTCTAGAATTTTGCTCTTTTGCGGGAAACTTTTGCGAGGCAAATGTCACACATTTCGTTAAGCACATAGAATTAAAAATAACACAACAACAACAATTTTAATAATTTGTGTGTATACAATTTATTTAAAAACTTATATTTATGATATGATTATCGTATATTAAATCTACATACAACTTACGTTCTAATTACATTACATTTGAGCAGACACCTCCAACGAATTAATACCCTTTAAATTTCCTCTGCTGGATATAAACTTGTTTCATTCTATAATTAAAATAATTGCTTTTCTTATTTTTATACATTTCAAGAATTAGTTAACTTACATATTAATTATTTTAGAATACCAATTGAAGGTTGTTTCTAAATGATTGTTCCCCCTTGGCAACTGAACAAATTTCGTTGAATGCTAAATACGATTTCAAGATTTTTCAAGATTTGAAAAGCATTAAGCCTCAAATTCAAAAAATCTCAGAACTTTTTATTTACAGCCTTCAAAATTTCCCTTGGACATTTAAAAAAAAAACTTTTTAAATTTTATACTTAATGGTTGAATAAAGTTAGGAAAGTAGAAATGAGAACGCAAATTGAGCGAACTCACCTCGACGACTTCTGCCTTATTTTGAATTTTTCTTTTTAATTTTTGAATACAAACTACGTTGTTGTTTTTATTTAATTAAAAATTTTGAAGGCAACCATGACAACTGCACAAAAATTGAATTTTCAAAGAGAGAAACAGTATCGAGGTGGACAATTTTCTACTTTCCTTACTTATTACACCATGGTTAATATTTATATTAAATAAAAAAAAAACTGTTATGTTTAATTATTACGCTCAAATTATATTTTTCCTAAAGTTCCTTTACTTCTTTCCTTCCCAATTTTACATATTAGGATTTTTCACAATGACCAATGTTAATGGTACTCAATGAAAACAAACAAAAAATTTTTTACTTCGTTTAAAATAAAAATATTTGATTTAAATTTCTACGAGTTCGAAAATGAAAATGAGCAGCTAAAAGACGAACCAAATTAAACGCTTTTTTTTAAGTATATACTTACAACATAAACAATTTATTTACGTATCAAATTAAAACAAATGTTCAAAAGCAAAATTGCGTAAAGGAATTTAAACCTATTTAGGTGTCCATGTTATGTATATATGTATGTTAATAAATGTATTTGTGTCTGTATGCAATGTATGTTATTTGTTATATTTAAAATTAGCGAAATAAAGTAAAGAAAAAAGAAAAGTATTACAAACTAAATACTGTAAATTTCCATAAACTAAACAGAAGATGCAATATTACCGACAACTTAAAAAAAAATCAATTGAGATTACAATACCAACTATTTAAATCATTTCGAAAATTCTGCATTGAGGCGTTGAATGCTATGCTACGCAAGTGTCTCTGTCGAAAAGAAATTAGAAAAATAAAACTAGTAATTGACTGATCGGTCGGTAGTCATGGGTTGCTTATCCAGCACTTGTCGTATTTTAAAATCATTTAGGTCCTCTTGCGGTATCAGGCGCAAATTGTAATCGTTGGCCAAATGAAGTACCGAGTAGAAAGCCACCGACGGCGACAACGAATCGGCCATTGTTTGCGTTAAAAGTTCAGGCAGATGATCGTAAATCTCTTGAAAGCTGGCTATGCCTAATGAATACTGTTCCTGCTTGGCTACGGGATGGGTGGGTATTGCATCAACGCCAATCGGCCGCTTCATTTGTTTGATGAGGAGTTGGTTGCAGCAGCGTTTAAGGTTCTTCATGTCGATGACCTTGGCACGTTTCGCAAATGGCACAATGATCTTGGTAACCTTTGGTGAATGAACAACAAAATTTTTAAAAGTTATTTATATATTTAATTGAATAAAAATTAATTAAATGAAAAATATTTATAAAAATGTAGAAAACATCTTCTCAAGTGTTATGAGTTTCATATTCTATTAATTCTTACCTGTCGCGGCGCGCCCTCAAATTCAGTGGCAATCTCAAGTACTGTGTTGTTGTTGTCTACACCATCCTCACCCAACTCGAGCATGTTCGCTTCGCTCGCCGACATATTTGCCGCCGAATCTTCACCCGCCGCACTACTATTCAAGGCCAGCGCCGAAGCATTCATCATATTGACGCTGCTGCATGCATCGCCCGCCCCGCCGTCATCATCACCAAAATGATGATCCATAGCATCGGGCAGCGTATCGTTAGCGTCATGGTCACCGCCAGCGCCGCCACTCGGCACCAGTGTTAGTTGCTCCTCGTCATCGCCTTCGCCGGGCACCGTTAATCCTGGCGCATAGTTATAACGGAAAAACGTTAGCGGATCGAACTGAACGTCCGTGGGCAGCTTCAGTTTGCGTTGATCCCATTTCTTTTGAATGTTTGCCCGCCGCGCCTTGTATTTATTGTCGAGCACAATAAAGAGGTCATCGTGAAACTGCCCGAAATTAAGCTTTGAGCGTTCTTTCTTTGCGGCTGCCATTTGAGCGCGCCGTGTTCTTCCGCCTCGTGCCGTTGCTGTATTTGTATCGCGTTTGCCGCCATCACCGCCGCCCTGATGTTGAAGCAGCGTTGAGCGAGGTCGCGTTCGCTTGAATTTCCAATGCGAAGGGCCAGCCCAGAATTGCGAAATTTTGTCGAGAGGCCGATAAGAGTACTCAAGCTTTGAGCTTGCGTCGACCGGACGTAGATCCTCGATGAGGACAGGTGCCTTGCGCAAGCCACGGCAATTGTTAATGGCAGTTCGTTCCTCTGTTAAAAGAAAATTGAAGACAAATTTATTATTTTAAATTATCTTTTAAATTTTTAAACTAAAATTGTTAAATAAAGGAAGATTTTTTTTTAAATAAACAAAGACATTTTAATTGCCGCCCAACTTACCTTGTGTTAAATCCTCAAAATCGCCAAAGTCCACATCGACCATGGGCGTGTGTTCGCTCAGCAAAGGTAGCGGTTCACACTCGGCATTAATATCAAACGCCATTGACATTTCGGTGGGATTACGGAAAACGTCATGACCGCCGCCAGTGCCATCATTCATGGCACCAGCGTCAGCAAAACCCGTTACACCAGCGTCGTCACTTCCGCCACCACCAAATTGTGATTCCAAACTTAAACGTCGCGGGTCCTTATCATCAACAACAGGATCAGGCGTGTCTGAAATCACATAACCGCTGTGCAACGGACGCAATTGTAGTTCATCGTAGTGCTGTACACGAAACAACCGATCACATGCGGCCAACTGTGACTCCTCTGTCTCCGCGGCTTCGAGTGGCAACTCTGTGGTGTAGTCGCATTGCTCCTCCCCCAAAGCACGCACATCCCAAAAACGAAATGTGGTGCGCAGACGCAGTTCTGAGTCGGCAGTAAGTAAAATGTTATTCATAAGGCGTGTGGACGAATTTATGGAGCCTACAATTGAGTTTAATTTCCCGAAAACAGGATCCTGCAGCGGCACCGTGTCCAAACGTGCATTCAGCGTCTCTTTGTTCTTTGTGATAGTCGAGACGGCTTTTCGTTGTCGTTTCGGTTTAGATTTGGGTGCGGTAGGCGATTTTTTGGCCACATTATCACCAGTACCGCCTGCCGAGGAATTGGGATCAGCAGCGCCATCGCCGCCAGTGGCAACACCATCGTCATCATCATCGTCGTCGTGCTCAAGATCACGCTCAGAGAACTTTTGCGCATTTAAACCGGCAGACATGCGCAGCACATCGGTGTGAATGGAATCGACGCGTAGACCATATACTTTAGAAGAGGCCTCCAGTGAGGAGCCGGCAACCTAAGGGGTTATTTAAATTTTAGTTATTTTCAACACATTTTCATTATTTAATAGATTTTCAATTCAAAAAATTCAGTTTACCTTAAAATTGTTCAGAGATTTGTGATGCCGCTCCAGCAGCGTTGACAGTGTATCGATGAGTGATAGCGACCAGGCATTTTCGCGGCTTAGTTTGTTCCCGTTGTAGATTTCTAAGCACTTCTGCAACGTTTCGTTGTCCTCGATTGTTGTTGTGTTTTCATTATCTCGACCGATGCGCGTTGATGTTGACAGCAGTGTGCGACGGCGCGCCTCTCTGCGTTCCTCTTCGTCATCATTAATTGCGACAACGGTAACGGGGCCAGCAGTGCCGCTATGAACTTCAGAGCGCCGCAGCGGAGAATCAGTGTGCGCCGGCGTCATCAATTCGCCTACTATCGTCCTTCGCGCCGTCGAAGTTGCTACGGAAGCCGCCAGAATCTTGCCAGTGATTTCCCCTTTAGTTTAATGTATGTGAGCGCAAGTGTGTGCAATGAAGCAAGAGAAGATTAGCCAGGTGAGCTGGCAGAGGAGAAGTGTTATAGAGGTCACATAAATTTCCATACAATTGAGAAACCAACAAAAAAAAAACGGAAATTCTGCGTCACTTCTTCTGCGCGTTTTGTTTTGCTGTACTTCGTCGTCGTTGCTGTTGGTTTGGGTTTTTACTTTTTGCGCCGTTCGTTCAGTAGGATTTAATTTGAGAGTAATTGTTTGCACACTTTCACTTTGTCAATTTAATCGTTTTTTCGCGTAATTTCATGTAATTTTGTACAATATTTGATTGAATATTCGGCTTTTGTACATTTCTAATTTGCAACAAATCCAAGTAAGACGCTTCTTTTCATTATTTCTCTGATTGCGTTTTGCGCTTCAGTTTCGCTTGCTTTTGCTTGCTGACATTTTCAAATTTATATTCAGCAGAACGTCAAACGAGACGCAGGGTTGTATTTTGTTCCATTTTAGGTTTAATTTATGAAAGAACCTTGATAATAGCGCCATCTCTCGGTCTCCGGCTCCGCCTCAGCTTCAGCCACCGCTTCAACACGTAAGTGGTGGATCAGGATCTAATATATTTAAATTTCTTAACTTTTGCCACGTTCAGTTTTTTTTATATATAAATCCCCCTCCCTCCCTCTCTCCATACTCTATTGTGGGTGGCGATTTATTTTTAATTTTTATGCACCACTCAGTGGTGTATATTGGTTTTGTTTGGTCCAAGAAATACTCAAGATAGATATAGATAGACAGACAGACATATATTATATATATATATATATATATTCTTGCTCAGAATCAATAACTGATTCGATTTAGCGATATCCGTCTGTCTGTCTGTCATCATTTCTTGTTAACACTGTAGCGGGAGAACCATTAGATATATTGAGCTGAAATTTTGTACACTAGTTGCTTTTATGCCCTCGAGGAGCTGATTATATTTTGGAGCCAATCGGGCGATGACCACGTCTCCTACGATTACAAAAAATAGTGATTTCTTGTTAACACGATATCTTGATAACCATATGAGATATTATGTTGAAACCGACCGACTATAATTTCGTACTTGTTATTAGTAGCTTTGCTCAAGTCCAAATAGGTTTAGGGCGAAACAAATTCTGTCACGCCTCTTAATATGATCATAATTTGTGAAATTAAGTGAAAATTTTCGATAGATTTTCGAATATTGCTCCTAAAAATCGGAAATTTGGTTTGTATCTGAGTTTGCAGGATCACTGTCAATGACTTTACGAAAAATGGGCGTGGTTGGATCAGTTTAAAGCCTACCGTCGTGAAGTTCAATATAAAATATTTTTATTTAAAATACTTTTTAATACTAATATTCTATAATAAAAAATATTATAGACAATAATTTTTCTTATTTCTTTCTAGAACTTGTATATGAAATAACTCATCTTCTCACAAATAAAAATTTATTTTTTCTTTTGTTCTGGCAGTACTGCCTGCGCCGGTATGAAACGTCACCAAAACTGAAACATCGTAAGAAAAGCGAAAATTCGAAAACCTACCGCAATAATTTTATTTCCTACAAGAAATGAAAATTGAATATAAGAAAAGAAAATAACAAATAAAATAAAATAAAATAAATAGGAGAGATAACAACATAAGCGCACCGAAAATGCTGCGTAAAGTCTCCTACGCTGTAAGTATATTACATTTTGCCCTATACTTAAATGAAACAAATTGTGAATTTGTTCCTCCGCCCCCGCAGCTGCTCCTGTTGCTAGTTTTGCTCAGTCAAGACATTAGCGCCAAAACAAATGCCAAGAACGCCGTCCAGGAGGACATTTCCGAGTTCAAAGACTTCAAGAAACTGTTACGTACTAAGACCAATGTCCTCGTTCTCTTTGTGGCTAGCGTAAAAGAAGTGCCAGCAGCGCTGAAAGTGTTTCGCGAGGCGGCGACTGCGGTGCGAGGCACTGGCACAATGGTGCTGATCGACTGTGCGCTGGCTGATCGCAAAAAGCTTTGCAAGAAACTAAAAGTGACTCCTTTCGATGGTGCGACTACATACATCCTTAAGCACTACAAGGACGGTGACTTTCACAAGGACTACGAGCGTCAGCTGAGTGTCGCTTCAATTGTCAACTTCATGCGTGATCCTGCAGGTGATTTACCATGGGAGGAGGATCCTGTAGGTGCCGATGTGTTACATTTCGCGGATTATCCGTCATTCACGCGCCATTTGCGTAAGGACGTGCGTCCCATGCTCGTCATGTTTTATGTACCTTGGTGTGGTTTCTGCAAACGTTTCAAGCCGGACTATTCGAAAGCAGCATCCGAACTAAAAGAGCTGAGCGAGGGCGGCGTTGGCTATGTCATTGCGGCAATGGATGTGGAGCGTACGGAAAACGCAGCAGCTCGCAGGGCGTATAATATTACAGGTGAGATTGAAATTTGTTTTCTCTATTCATTTTTGAAAATTTGGTAATTTGTTTTTAGGATTTCCTACCCTGCTTTACTTTGAACGCGGTCAGTTGCACCAAACATACGAAGGCGAAAATACAAAATCAGGCATAGTCGCTTTCATGCTCGATCCAAGCGCAGTGCCTGCACAAAAGGCCAAAGAGCCTGATTGGTCAGCCGACACAGACTCAGAGGTAGTGCATCTGACCACGCAGGGATTCGAACCGGCACTTAAGGATGAACGCTCAGTGCTGGTTATGTTCTATGCGCCATGTATGTGTTTTGTTTTTATTGAAATCATTTCTTTCTTATATATTATTATTTCCATACTGACTCAGGGTGCGGCCACTGCAAACGCATGAAACCAGAATACGAAAAAGCGGCACTTGCACTTAAGGAACGCAACATTCCCGGTATACTTGCTGCGCTTGACGCTACCAAAGAATCAGCCATTGGCGAGCAATACAAGGTCAAGGGATATCCCACCGTTAAGTATTTCGTTAACGGTGTTTTCAAGTTCGATGTGAACGTTCGCGAAGCTGAGAAAATTATTGAATTTATGCGCGATCCAAAGGAGCCGCCACCACCACCGCCGCCAGAGAAGAAATGGGAAGAGGAGGGCGACACAGAAGTCCTCTTTCTTGGCGAGAGTACTTTCAGCTCAACGCTTAAGCGTAAAAAGCATGCACTTGTAATGTTTTATGCGCCATGTAAGAGAAAATCTGCATTTAAAAAATATATTATGTGCAACCACATTAATACAATTCTGTTTTGGTTTCGTCTAGGGTGCGGTCATTGCAAGAGCACCAAACCGGAGTTCAATGCAGCCGCTGCTGAGCTTAAGGATGATCCGCGCATCGTATTGGCTGCCGTCGATTGCACACAAAATGCACAAGTCTGTGCGACATACAATGTGCGCGGCTATCCGACATTTAAATACTTTTCGTATCTTAAGACGACGGCTGATTACAGTGGCGGACGCAGTCGTAAGGACTTTGTGGCGTATTTGTCTAATCCGGAGGCACTAGCGGCCGCAACTGCCCAACATACGGAATTGTGATGAGTGCTGCGAGTTAATGTTATAACTTAGCTAGCAAAAAATCTAGTATTTCAACTTTCTAAATCCTCATTCGAATACTTTATTATCTTTTTTTATACAACTTTCGATTGTAAATCTATTCTAGAATCTCAAAACTTTCAACTGACGAAGATATTATTTTAGCATGAAAACTTCCATTTTGAAAATAGAATTTAAACCAGTGCCGAAGTGTTATGTATACTTTTTGAATATTTGTATTTACTACTTTAATCGGGTGGTTCAGTATTTCTTTTATATTTTTGTATACTAATTTTTATTAAACTATTGCTGTCAATAAAATTAAATATACTAAAGAAAAACAAAAACTTAGCAGATCTAATCAAAAACTTAATTTTATCTATTGAAGTAATTTAAATTATTTTAAAACAGTTCGGATTATTTTCGTCATTATTGCATTTCGAAAATCGATGCAAGATGTTACCTAAAGCATTTTCATATTCTGACGCGATAATAGTATACATTTTAGATACTATTTCATCAATTTTGTCATCCAATTCGACTGTGAAGCTTAAAATTCAAACATCTAAACATTTTCCATTTTAACTGGCGTAGGACTCGGACATTTCTGATAAACAAAATTGTTCCTTCATTTTCATTAACAATTGTTTGAAATCAATAAATATGGAACATTTTAAATGCAAGATTGTAAAATTGACTGCAAAATCGTTTAAAAGTAAACTAACATTATCCGATTCCAAAATCATAACACTTGAACACGATTTTTGTTTTTTGTTCGGTTGAACTCAAATTTTTTTATTTTTGTTTTCTTCTAAAACTTCCTCCACACGAGAATCTTTTAAAAAATTCAGTTTGTTTTTTTTTTTTTGTGTATTAAATTTAAAACAGATCAGCCAGTACAAAAGCAGTTTACCGCTTTCCGCCGACGCGTGGTGCAGCCTTTTGCGAAACCTTAGCGGCCTTCTGCTTGGCGGGTGCCTTTGCCTTGGGCGCTGAGGGCTGTGTCGCCTTCTTAGCGGCCTTGGTGGCGCGCTTTTGTTCCTTGGCAACCTTAATGGCCTGATCGCGTTGCGCCTTGCGCACTTCGGGCTTCATGTTGCGCTTGGCCATGATTTCGGCGAGCGAAGCACCAACAATAGCGCGCTGGAACTTTTGAGTGCGGCGAGAGCGTTTCTTGGTCTGTTCCTCTTCGATGCCCTTGCGATGCTTGCGACGGTAGAGCACGGTCCAGGTGACCTTACGGGGATTGCGCTTCATCAGGTAGGAGCGCTCGCACTTCTTATCGAGGAAAGTAAAGGTCTGCGCACATGAAAAAGCAAGAAAATAGTATTTAGTAGTTTACTTGAACGCTCCGCCGAATTGTTTATTCACTGTTGTTGTACCTTTCCGTCGATCTTAACCATGGTCTTGCCATGGCCGGGGTAGATCTTGTACCCGCTGAATGAACACAAACCGATCCTGCAAAGGAAGCACAATTGGAAAAGATATTAAAAATTTAATTTCTTATTTGTCGCACTTGTGGGGCAAAGACGCACTAAGTGCGATATAAAACCGTGTTTTTCAATTAGATTTTCGACGCGTACGTACTTCATTTTTGTGCTGGAAAAAGAACCACGTTAACCTCGTCAGACGCACGTCAAAAAAGAGGGAAATAAGAAGTTGGCTGCGGGTGCCGTTACAAGACTTTTGGCAGCTGTCAGTTCGGCAGTGCAGCCAACTGCGAGAATAGACAAAAATCCGGTTTGTGGCAAGACTAGTTTGGAGTGGAGACATATTATGCGGGCACAGTGAGTAAAAAATCGAAAATAACACTTTTTAACCAAATTTAATTTTAAGGGTTTTTTGGTGGTGTAATATTTTATTGCTGGAAGTTTGCTGTACTGCAAATAAATTTTTTGAATAAATTTTTTTCACCGTATTTATTTTAAATTCTCCACTTTGTAAAATATCCTTCCGTAGTACGCATGTGTGGATATTTTACAGACAGATAAACTTTCTCCTTGTTGCATGCCACCCACAGGACACTTCAAAATGACATAGTTCGTTTGCAAGTGACGTCAAAACAAAAATTACGAAAATTCAAAAACAAAAGTTCATTTTGTAAACAAGTAAATTGGAATTTAGTTATTTTTAAATAAATTCCAAACCGGATATCCTGAATTTGACAAAATGAAGCTAACTCTGCGGCGCTACTCTTGGTTGCTCTTTTTTCAATTTTCTTTACTCATTGCGGATTTATTCTTTAATACTTTTACGCATTTGTGGTTGAAGAAGAACCTGGAATATTCAATAATGGCGTTTGTGTGAGTCCAGGCATTCTTCCTTGTATCCCTTGCGTTGTAAAGTTTTTGTTTAAATTATACTATGGTGTTTTTTTTTTAGCACGCAGGACGTTTTCATTATTATCGAATCTTTGTTCTTCACGTACACTGTACACTCCACTTGCGTTTATGAGGTTAGTGAATGCTTGGAAGAGATGTTGTCCAAGCAATTTAAAAACCATATGATATTTAAACATTAAATCTAAATATCCTTCTCCAGGTCGGCGCAACGCACGTGATCTTACGCAATTGTAAATTATTTTTGTTCACCATTTTAACCTACTTCCTGCTCTCCGTCTTGCAACACGTCTGGATTGTTTATAATGTTGTCCATAATATCGATGGCGCATTACATTGGAGCGGTCATTTGGTAGCTGTAGCTCTGCTGCAGCGTCTGGGTAAGTCGGAATCGGAATTTTTGATAAATTCTTAGTTTCGGTATTTTTTGACAAGTGTGGACGTTATTTTTGAATTTTTATATAAAATATTATATAAAAAAAAAATATTGACTCTTTATACAATAATTAAAATTTCAACCAACTCTTATTTCCTTTCAGTATCTGTTGTCTACTACTACATTTACAAACGTACCGCTTTGACTATTTCTGATCCTCGCTATTTCGAAGAGAACCTAAACTGGATTGCTGAACAGTTGAGCGATAAATAAGAGAATTAAATTTGGAAAATACGCGAGCATTTCAAAAACCGTCATTAAGTTATGACGTTAAAGAAACTTTAGCTTAATTTGATCAAAAATAATTTATTTATTGTAGAATTTTTTGTGGGTTTTGTCTTAAGATAACTTAATCAATATTTAAAAAATAAAATTTTGCCTGATAATTGTGAAAAATCGAGCAGGCACCTTTTAATAAAAACAAAATGAGTCGTGCAGTAACAAAACAGTTGAAATAAAAATTGTATTTTTATTGAAAAGTGATTAACTTCTAATTAAAACAATAATTTTGAATGAGTTTTTTGTTTTTTCAGATTAGGATATTGAAGCTTGACAGTATAAACCATTTTAGTTTTATTAGAAAATTGGAAGAACTGGGTTTTTAGATACTGTACAACTCAAATATATAGCACGAATTGTTTTTTCGATATGTTTAGTTTAAATATAGTTTTTATCTGTATGGAAAATAAAATGTTTAATACATAGCAACAAAAGTGACTATACAAAATTATAAAATCCTCAAATGTTACTTACAATTCACTAAACGAGTTGTCGTACTTAATTATTGACTAATTAATTTCTTAAAAATATAAATAAAATACATATTTGTAAATATTGCCAAGAATACAATTCAATATTGTCTAAATTAAATTTATGGCTTGCTTAAAATTTAAACGTGTAATTTACTGCTCGCGCTTCTTTTTACTTGGTAATTCAGTTTTTTTTTAAACGTTCTCACGCACTGAAAAGCGGCACGCCAAAGAGCAACTCCCACGATTGTCCGATCGCATTAAGGCAACTGTCAGCGTTCTCTTTCGTCTCAAATGTACACTTCCAGAGCTCACACTTGTCCTGCGTCTCATCAAGGAAGTTAATCGTAAAAACATTGTCTGCCGGACGCTCTACCTCAACCAGATTGCTCATAAATTGCGTGACGCAGAGTTGAATTTCATCTTCGTGTTCGACAGCATTTTGTGCGCTTTTCGTCGAAAGCCAGTCAAGTTTGCCTGAGGTCAGATAGAGTCGATTGTTGGTCGTCAGTAGGCCACAAGTGGCAAAGGTACGTTTAGCATTCTCGCAGCTTATTTCACATGCATTAAGCAGTGAGCACATCTTCAGCTTCTCATCGATAACGGCGGCACTAAGACGCTTGGTTATTTGTTCGGCGGGTTGATATTCCAGTTCGCATTGCGAGGGCAGCGAATTGTCTGAAAAAGGAGTGAAATTCATTTTTACGTAAACCAAAAAACCACATTACATTTCTTCGACTATACTTACTTGCAAAATATAGCAAAAGACTATCCGTGCGAAGAATATCCTGCAATAGAAGCAAAAAACCACCCCAATCCCTGAGTTCAAATGCAAGCCCCATTTTCCATGGCAGCAGTTGAATACGTTCCAGTCGATCAACGGTAACGCTGACGACTTGACGCAGCCATTTCGTCACATCATCATGCTGAGGCGCATACGCTTCCATGAGGTAGCACTTGCAAGTTGACATTACCAACAGTCCGTCAAAGAGCGAACGCGTCACCTCGTTGTAGATGCGCCCGCGTGCTAACCATTTAAAATGTTCTCCCTCTTCTTCGAATTTCGTCTGATAGAAATAGAGCTTCAGTCGATGATCGACGTCTTTAAAGTCAGTATAGTTGAATTTGTATGGGCGACAGGTCACTGATAAAGGACTGGACGCTATTGCGGCGCCAGTTAGAACGTTGGCCTCTGCATCGATAAGTTTCTTCGAACTGGACATAAGAATGTTTGTTGATTGGAAGAGTGCTGTAAGTGAATGCATGTTTATTGTTTAAATAAACATGGAAATATTAAAGATTTTAAGTGACTATAAATTACAAAATTAAACAAAGTTTTGTATACCGCCAAACATAGAAGATATTCCCGAGTCATCCTTCTTAATCGCGCCATTGACTTCTGTGTCTTTGGTCTTGGGACTACTAAGGTTGTTGCTGCTACCATTCCTAGTAACTTGACCGCCAACTTCTGAGGACAACAAATTTTGTATCACAATTTTTTGTTGATCCGGTAACGAGACATTATCCTTCTCTGTCGCTGCAGCCTGTTGTTCGTAAGCGGTACAAACGCTGTCAGTTACCGAGCCCGACGAACTGCTCTCGGTAAGATTGAAATGTGCCAAAGCAGCAGAAGTCGTTGGAGCGGCTTTAGCTGTCACTTTTGTCGGTGATTGCTTCGATACATCCACGACTGTTTCTACCGGTGGCTGTCCTGGATTATGAGGTTCGCCGAATGCGGCGAATTCACGTTCGATAAACGAATTCTGTTTGTAGCTATGATCATCGATTGTCTCCAGATTTGGTATGTGCGAGATCCGACGTTCTTCCGACGTTTTACGGCTCGACTGATGACTGGAGTGATCGAGAACTTCGATCGACGATTGACTGGGGTTCGAGAGAATTTCCACGTCGCTTTCGCAGTTCGATTTAAAGTCATTGTCGCGGTCGGTATTAGAGCTGCCGACCACAGACTGATTGGAATCAAATGAACTTTGCGAATTTGTGATTTTTGAACAGGAAGACGATTCATTTAACGAGTTGGCGGAGCCTTTAAATTAAGTAAATATTTAATTTATATAATTTAAAAGGGGAAATTTAATTCCAAAGCAAACAAAAACGAAGAAACATTGATCAGAATGAGCCAGAACCAGATTTAAATGAATGTTTTTATAAGCTACTACTTAATCAAAATTTACAAAAATTTCAAAATTACATTGATCAATGCTTCTCGTTTGACCATTTTGAATTTTAATTTCAAGTGTAAATAAGTTGGGATATTAACTTTTCAAGGATTGCATCAAATTCCTACTTTTGTGTGTGTTAATAGCAGTAAGCCTTGATGGTCCTTTACCTTGAAAACATCACAATTTCATAAAATAAAGAAAAAACACAAAAACGGTTTTTGAGTTAGTTTCGAGATTGTTGTGCGCATGCAAGTGAGAAAAAGAAAAAAGTATTTATATAAAAAAAATGTCAATAAAAAATTAAAACTGTAATGCAAAAAAAAATGTAACGAAACAAATTTAAAAAATGAATGCACCAGCACCAAAAGAAAGTTCAAAACAACTTGTTGGAAAATACGGAAGTCCATATTTTACCTATGCTTGTGTTGTCTACTTCTCTGACCGATGAGGATGACAACAACAACGGTGGTGGATCTATGACTAGTGGCGTACTTATGGGTGATTCCTCAACAATAGCGGCGGGTGATAACTTTAATTTGGCATCTATGCTTTTAAACTTATCCAAAGATTTAGGTATATCGTGTATTTCGGCGATAAATGTACTTTTGCAATCGGGACAGCGTATTTCTGAAATTTGTTGTCAAAAGATGTATAAAAAGCCCAGGTCGTATATACAAGAACAAAATTACGTGGTGGTTTATTTTTGTTTTCAAGTGAAAATTGGCACGCACAGTTGACACAACGATAAATCGTTTGATTCATTTCGCTGAAATCACGCTGAGAAAGTATGTCACGCAGTTTGCGTTCCAGCTCCTATAATGAGGCATAAAAATAATTCAAATTAAACGAAAAATATTTTTTTAATAAAATATTTGTATCTATACCTGACACAAATCATCCGGAACGATATAAACACGCTCCTGTTTATCTACTTTTACAGTATCGAAATTGATGCGAATTGTTTTTGATTTGATGCGATCACACGATTCTAATATTTTCAAACTCCATTTCGTCTTGGTTCTTAAATATAAAAAATTCTACATTATATTGTTAAATTTAACAAAAGTAAAAGTAAGGGGCAGACCTTTGAGTCAGTGTATCGCGCTCGCGCAAAAAGTTAGAAGAGAGAGTCAAAAAAATCGCTTCACTTTGATTTTCTTCCATATAAACAATATAGGTCACTTCGTCGTCTTCGGCCTCGGAAACTACAAAGTAAAGAATATTCGAATTAAAATTTGTTAAATGAAATAATTATTGCAACTGACATTCCGGTTCCTCGTCTGGTGCTGTGGAGTAGGCATGCTTTAAATGTGGTGCTTCATCGTCATCATCCTTCACTGGTTCCTTTGATTCTTTGCTTTTTTCTGAAGATAAACTTTCATCGGCGGACTGAAAAATCGACTGATTTGTCGCTGCATCGACTTCAGCGGCGCTGTTGCTGCCGGTTGTATTCACGATGCTTTCGTAGAACGAATCGTTGTTGTTGTCACTATTTAATTTAATGGGTGTGATAGTTTGTTCGATTTGACTCGTATCATATATGTGCGTTGCATCGGTTGGCGTCGAAGAAAGCACAGTCGAGTTGATTGTTTTATCAATGTTTTGTTCGTTATGTTGTGTTTGCGAGACGCTTGACGAGGCAGAAAATTCACCGAGAAAATCGTTAAAGAGTTGCCGCGATGCATTGCGTTCCTGGTCGATAAACTGTTGATTGCTGGCGTTGGTGGGCTCAATGATGCCTGTAAAGACAATTTCGATATTTCATTAAATTATAAATTTTTGCAATTTGGATAACAAAAAAATACGATATTTTTAAATTAAAATTGCATTGACAAATGCGTAACAACCATTTAACTTAAAGTAGCACTCAAATTATTACCCAGTACACTCTGCATCATTTCGGCATTGCCGGATTGTAGCCATTCGGCACCGTATTTCTCTCGCAGCAACTGAATATTTCGCTTTGTCTCAAGATGATCCGTGTTGGCAGAAGCAGCTTCCGCCAAAACTGGTGGTTTAATGGACTTCTGAAATGTCACAACGACAGATGCAGACTGTGAACTGTCGGTGTTCGTAGCTTCGAGTGCTTTGTTTGTTTTGGTGGATGTGGTTGGTGTTTTGTGATCTTCCTCATCGAATTCCACAGTGCGCATTTTCGAGACACGTTTGCGTGTACTCGTCGCCGATTCGACAACGACTGCCGCCGATATTTCAGTTACGGACGCAGACTCATGAAACTTGAATGAACGCAACGAGCCCACACTGGAGGCAGGCGTATGCGAAGAAGTAGGCGTCAAACCACCACTTATCGATGCCGCGGACGATCTTGTAGCGTAGCGATTTAGCGAGCCGACATGACGCAGTTGTTGGCTGCCTGTAATCGCACGTTCGCTTTTTGACAGTGTATCATAGTCAAGTATAAACTTGACGGAGGCAGTGTTCTTGTGCAGAAACTGTGCCGTCGCCAGTCGATGCTTAGGATGACAATGCAGCGGATTGCCATAGAGATTGAGAAAGCGCAGCGTAACGAGTGCACTCAGTGGCAGCAGCGCACTGTGATCGAGCAGAAAATTGTCGCTGAGATCGAGATCGGTAAGTGCGTCAAGACGAGCCAAACCCATCAGATCCTCAACGAAATTGTTGCCCATATTAAGCGACTGCAGGCGTTTGCATGCCTCCACATGAAATTGCGGAATGCACGGCAGCTTGTTGTAACTGAGATCAAGGGTTTTTAGGTGCGGCAGCCACTTGATTGCCTCGACACTGTGAAGTTGGTTGTGCCGCAGGTTGAGGTGTTGCCTTTATGGTAAAAATTAATCTCAATAAATTATCAATAACATTTTTAATTAAGTTTTTGGATTTAAAAATTTTTTTATTTACAGAAACTGAGCAAACTCCAGCGAAGAATCCACGGTTTTCAGGTTATTGTAGCTAAAGTCTGCCACCTGTATAAGTGATAATCAAATAATTTGTATTTGTTTTATTTAAAATTCTTGCAAAAGATTTTAAGAACAAAAAAATCAATAAAAATATTATTATAAATTTACTCTTCAACTACGAGATTAACTTGCCTTCAATTCATTCCACACGAAACCATTCGAATTATCGCCGCCGCAGCGCGTAATTATATCTTCGACACCATCATGCAGACTACGTACGCAAATAAGCTGCTGCAGTTGGGCGCGCAGCCGCTGAATGCCAACAATTTGACGCACATTTGTTTTTTGCACTTCGAGACGTCGCAACGCTCGAAATTTGCCTATATCAATGCGTCCCTCAAAATATTCGTCAGCGGCATAGTGAACGATACAAAGCAACGTCGTCTTCTGGACGAAATCGTGCACCAACTGCAAGTCACGAAAAACGGGCGACTTGGAGGCGATCGGTTTGACCACTTGAAAACTGTCGGCATGACTGCTCGAGGAAGCGTGCGGTTTTATAATTTCACTGTTGTCGGCGATTAGCGTGAACGAGTCGTTTAAGGCACGCAGCAAAGCTCCTGCAGAAGAAAATTGTATAGACCGAAAAGGATTTAATAAAAGCAGCACAATAAAGTCGTATGCAGTTAATTATTTTTATGATAGACAATATAAATAAATAATTAAATATTTATAACTAAGTTATAACGTCATTCTTCGAAAATTATTTACATAAACTTTATTTAAAAATGTTAACTGCCTTAGCAATTAACAAAAATTATGACTAAACTTAGCTGCTTCAGTTGAAAAACAGCTCCATCGTAAAACGACGCCGTTTCTTTCAATTTCTAATCAATACAAGCTGAACTATGGACTATAATAAATTTACAAATAGTAAACAAAGTTGAAAATGCTACTGTCAGCGCAGCTCTAATTATAAAATTTAAAAGCTTGGCGATTGGCGCGAACTTGCATGTGCATCGGTAGTGTCAATTAACGGACAGGACGGCATACGTGAAGGAGGCGAATGTTGATAAGTACTGACTCATTCGATGGACACGTGTAATTGACGTTAATATTTAAAGACAGAGTCGAGATTGATCAAGAGACACGTTTGCAATATTTGAATCGGGATTTTATATTAAGAAAATATAATAAAAGAAAATGTAGAGTTTAAAATAAATAACAAGAATCACTTGAATTAAATGTTATCATTTCAAACATTAAAAATTTAAAAATGCTCCTTTTATCATAATATAAATAATTTATATATAAACTCGTATATATGTATTCATGTTTGCATTCTTAGACCAAGGTTTAAGTTAAAAAATGTATGTACACAAATGTTGTAAGTCCAATTCAGGGAAGCAAAAACATTTTTACAGAAACAATTAAATAAGCGATAACTTAAAACAATTAAGCTATAAATACCAAACGAAATTAAATAACGCCATACCAACACACACACACACACACATATGCAGCCTACTAAACCAGATGCCATAGTGATCGCAAGAGCCGGTGAACTTTCTTACAGCGAGATAATCCTGAAGATGAAGCAAGACGAGACGTTAAAAGAGGTTGGACAAAATGTGTCGAAAATCAGGAAGACCGTAAAGGGCGAACTCCTTGTTGAGCTAAATCGGGATAAAAAGGACAGCGTACAGCACTACATGACGGAGATGGCTAAAGCTCTAGGCAGTCAAGCTGAAGTTAGGGCATTGTCGCAGGAGACGCGCATAGAGTTGAGAGACCTCGATGAGTCCACAACTAAAGTCGACATAATAGAAGCTTTAATATCGGGATCTTCTGGTAACCACGCGATAGATCTAAATGCGATCAAATCACTAAGGCAAGGATATGCGGGTACCCAGGTTGCTGTAATCAGCTTATCAACGCCAGCTGCAGCCACAATCCTAAAAGTTGGAAAATTGAAAGTCGGTTGGGTGAGATGCAGGGTACGAGAGATAAACGTACCGAAAAGGTGTTACAAATGTCTAGGGTTTGGTCATTTGGCCGTCGGTTGCAACGGCGTAGACAGAAGAAACTGCTGCTTGAAATGCGGAGAATGCGGGCACCAGATTAAGACCTGCACAAAGGAGCCTAGCTGTTTTCTGTGCAAAGCCGAGAATATCGACGACACTAAACACCAAGCAGGCAGTCGCCAGTGTTCAGTTTTCGGCGCTTATAACATTAAACCCCTCAAGAAATGAGAATTATACAGCTTAATCTCAACCATTGTGAAGCTGCGCAGGAACTACTGCAGCAAACTGTGAGAGAGCAAAATATAGAGCTTGCCGTCTTATGTGAGCCCTATAAAGCAGACATCCCTGGCGTATGGGCAACCGATAGAACGCGGAAGGCAGCCTTTTGGAGTTGCGGGAAACCACCAGTACAGATGAGAACACAAAGAGTAGCAACTGGATACGTGTGCGCCAAGGTAGGGTCGCTTAATATATATAGCTGCTACTTACCGCCCAGCCTAACTATCCAAGTTTTCGCTTCCATCATTGATGATCTGGTAGAAGACGCAAGAGGTAGGCATCCCTTAGTAGTTGCGGGCGACTTCAACGCATGGGCCCTGGACTGGGGCTGTCCAAGATCCAACGAAAGAGGTCGCATATTGCTGGAGGCGTTTGCTTCGCTTGACCTTGAGTTACTCAACACAGGTACCCAGCACACTTTTACCCGAGCAGGCTACGGATCAATCATTGACCTGACCTTTGTAAGCAGCAGCATTTATCATCAGACGAAATGGCGCATAAGCTCAGCGTACACACACAGCGATCACCAGGCAATAATCTGCGACGTGCTTCCCCAAAGCAGCAACAGAAGCAGTAGAACGCGCCCACTCAGAAGGAGCTACAGACCAGATACGCTAAATGAAGTTGCTTTCATAGAAGCACTAGGAGATGCTCCTATCACTGGTACAGCAAACGAGATAGCAGAAACCACCATGAATCTAGTGAAGCAGGCTTGCGACGCATCAATGCGTAAAAAGAAACCAATTGGGCACCATCATAATCCGGTCTACTGGTGGAATGACGATATAGCAGAGATGAGAAGGCAGTGCATGCATGCTAGGAGGTTGTATCAGCGATCCAGAGGAACCGGGCTATACAGAGAGCTACAAGCGACGTATCAGCAAAAAAGAAAAGTCCTTAAGATTGCTATACGGACCAGCAAACGCGAAAGCTTTCTGCAGCTTTGTGACTTCGCGGAGCATCAGCCTTGGGGGACTGCTTACAAGCTGGTGATGAAAAAGATGAAGGCGTTCCGACAACTTGCACCAACATGCCCTGTACTTCTAGAGCGCATCGTGCGCACTCTTTTTCCGGCGCAAAGCATCGTAACTGGAGGTACCAATAGAGCAGAAGTAGAAATACAAATGCCGCAATTCACGTCAGAACAGGAGGTTAGCGATATCGTAAAGTGCATAAAAACGGATAAAGCTCCCGGCCCAGACAGAATTCCGAATCGAGCGCTGAAATTGGCAATAGGCAGCTACCCAGGAATGTTTGCAAATATGTACAACGCTTGCATAAGGGAGACCACCTTTCCTGACATATGGAAAATTCAGATGCTGGTTCTGATTCCCAAGGGTAACAAGCCGCTGGATGAACCGTCTTCGTTCCGACCCCTCTGCATGCTGGACACAGTTGGAAAAATTTTTGAGCGCATTATTTGCAACCGTCTTGATGCAGCAATAGAAGATAGCGGAGGACTTTCGGTCAATCAGTTTGGATTTAGGAAAGCTCGCTCAACAATCGACGCCATTGGACTTGTTAGAAATATTGCACAGAAAGCTATCGAAGGCGCCCGGTGGAAGGGAGGCAGCAAGGAATACTGCTTGGTCACCACGCTTGATGTGAAGAACGCCTTTAACACAGCCAACTGGTCTAGCATTCTGCGAGCACTCGAAGGATTTAACGTTCCAAAGTATCTCCTCCAGATCATTGCTAGCTACTTCAACCAAAGATTACTAATTTTTGACACAGATGAAGGACCAAAAACATATAACGTGTCAGGAGGAGTGCCACAGGGATCAGTGCTTGGCCCGCTACTATGGAACGTAATGTATGATCGCGTACTAAGGCTCAACGTACCTAACTGCGTAAAAATCGTTGGATTTGCGGACGATATTGCGGTTGTAGTGGTTGCCAAACACCTACGCGATGCGGAAGAGCGCAGCAACACTGCAATCGGCGTTATTCGAAGTTGGATGCATACAGTTGGCCTTTGCTTAGCAGACCACAAAACTGAGGCGGTGCTCATCAGCAGCAGAAAGAAAGTAGAACTGGCCACACTAAACATCGGTGGAACTATAATAACATCCAACCATCCATAAGATACCTTGGCGTTATGATAGATGCTCGGCTTTCGTTTAAAGCTCACCTAGAATACGTAAACTGCAAAGCTGCTGACGCGAGTAGAGCGCTTTCGCGAATGATGTTGAATATGAGAGGGCCAAAACAAGGCCGTAGGAACCTACTCCACACCGTAGTTAAGTCCATAATGCTTTATGCATCGCCGATATGGGCTGAAGCGATGAAAACGAAGGCATACAGAAGGGGAGTCGAATCAACTTACCGCCTGGGTGCGTTGAGAGTTTGCAGTGCGTTTCGCACAGTTTCTGCAGAAGCAGCGCTGGTGATAGCTAGCATGATACCAATCAATTTGCTAGCGCTTGAGGCGTACAGGAGACATGGACAACATGCTAACGGACAAGCAACACTAAGAGAGCAAACAATTTCAATGTGGCAGGACCGCTGGGATCAAGCGTCGTCAGGTCGGTGGACGTTCCGACTCATCCCCAGGCTAGATGTATGGTTTAAAAGAAGGCACGGGGCAGTCAACTTTTACTTAACACAGATGCTAAGCGGGCATGGCTGTTTCAGAGCATACCTGTTTCGATTCCAACACGCAGACGATCCCTACTGTACACACTGTGGTCCGGAAACAATTGAAGACGCCGAGCATGTCTTATTCAATTGTCCTAAGTTCGAGCGGGAAAGAGAGGAGTTGAAAAGAAAGCTGGGTTCAGTTCCAACACCCAACAACCTGATACAACTAATGATGGAGACCAAGGAAAACTGGGATGCAGCCTGCACTACTGCTGAACTGATACTAACAGAACTTCGCCGCGTGGAACGGATCCGAAATGCCGGTAATACAACGGACGAAGACACATCATCAGACTAACACAAATAAATTTGTAATCAGAGTATTTTACTAACAAATATAGGATTGAATAACTTATTGTTATTAATAATAATGAAAATTTATATACTGTTATATATAGTTATTGTACAAATGAGTAACTCTCCCTACCCGCGAAGTAATGCCTTACGGCGGCTACCGCGGTGACTGGGAATTATACAACAATAAAGTGGATATATAAAAAAAAAAAAAAAAAAAAAAAAAAAAAAAAAAAAAAAAAAAAAAAAAAAAAAAATATGCACAATAATATAAGCAGCTGTTTAAAAATAATATTATTATTAAATAGCTACGTATGTACAAGAGAAATATATATTAGAAAAATAATTAAAATTGAAAATGAAGAAGCAAAACTTCACCTGACAAAGTTAGTGTAAATTCGGAATTTAGAATTTTATCGCCATTGTTCCTCAACAAATTCGCCAATTCGATGATTTTTTGTGGATCCATACTGACTGTTTATTACTGTACTCCACTTCACTCCGATGTTCTGTTTATTAATTAATGCTTGAGCAATTACAACAACAATACAAACAACAGCAACAGTGGGAGCAGCCCTATTGGGGAAAATTGAAGTGCGTGCGTACTGCGTCCAGTGGTGACGTATTATATTTTGAAGCTGCGTCGTAACCTGTTAAACAATATTGAGCAATTGTTTACATGATGCAAATGTTTTCTTAAAGTTCGAGATTACCTTGAAATTTTCGTTGTTTTTACTTTTCCGTGATTTGCAAAAATTGTCTTTTGCTTAGGAAAATCAAATTTGCTATTGTTCTCCGTTTTTTATATTTCATTTAAACGTTATAAATTTAACATTTAGCCGTTATCTTGTTCGTTTTTCCTTTCTTTTTTAACTGTAGTTGCAGTTTTTATGTTTATCAGATTTAAATTAATTTTTTAATATTATTTCCACAAGTGCGTTGTTCCTGTTTTTTGTTTGTTTTTCCTTTGTGAACATTATTCGCATAATAGTAACGAGTAACGGGTAAACAGCTGTTGGGCAGATAACTGAGAGAAGAGTTAGGTCCGCGCAGAATGAATGCTTTGCGTCAAGTTTGTCGTGAACAGAACAGAACTGACAGTTGTAACAGACATATGTGAGAAAACCCGAATGTTCAACTAAAAGCAAACAAATTACATATACAAAATAAAATATGCAAGATTCCAATAACTAACAAGTAAACTGACGTATTGTAACAAGGCTTATATGTATTCACAGAGCTATATGAAAAACTGTAATTGCACCGAAAGGTTATTTGAAATAGCTATAAGCCTGTCTTAAAAAAACTTATGTAATCGGTAAATCTGCATACACGATAGATAAATTGTGTGAGGAATTTGCTTTGTTTACTCGCTGTCTGTTTCTGTTAACGCAATAAATTAATGCAAAGCGTTGATTGTGCGAGGGCAAAAGTATAACTTGTTGATACAGTCTTGATTATATTTAGTTGACAACCCTGCTCGCCATATGTCCGACAATGTTTTTTACTTGCAAAGAGATATTTCTAATTGGACCAAACAATAATCTGAAGTGGATTATTTCAAAAACTATTTAAAGATGCCATCCAACACAGTCATTTTTAACAAATGCAACATCAGCATAAGTCGCCGGGCATATCCGCTACCAGGCGCTATACTTAATCCGTTGGTATTTTAGCAAGCGCCGGTTGCTGACATTACAACTCCTTTGGCACTTTTACGAATATCAAGAGCAATGAAGCCTTCTTCTATTTCAAATTCTAGACAGCAGCAATGGTCTTCATCAACTGGTGGCGTTTGCGAATTAACGCAAGAATATAGCGAAGGGGTAAGCAATGTCGAAGTAAAAAAGAAACAAACATTAAACATGCAAGCGTTACACAACCGAGGTACAACTGGTTGCCGGCAACTATTTACACAGCGCCAACAACGCGCGTTGTCAAGTTTAAATTCAAACAACTTTGTTTAATCAATACCACTCGCTCATGAAATTCACAAGTATATTTTTAAATTCTAATCAAAAGAAAACAATTTCTTTGAATTTTTTTGAAAGGAAAACGAAAAAATCTGCAAAAAGCCTAACAATACGAAAATTGCAATTTTTAACAAAAAAATATATACAAAAAATAAAAGCGCTTAAACTTAAAAAAAAAAATGGAGCGCGGAGATTGTTTGTCCGCCGGTACGGCAAGAAAGGAAATAACAGGGCTACATCGCATAACGAAGAAACGACTGCTAGAGCTTTGTAAGAAAGACAAGCTCTATCAAACACCAAGGTTAAATGATGTCTTATACCTGCACTATCAGGGTAAATGGTCATCGAGCCCTATTTACAAAATTATGAAACGAATTTTTTTAACATATCAATTGCAGGTTTCCAATCCATCGAATGTCTGGAGGATTACACCGAACTGAAGTGTCTCTGGCTAGAGTCAAATGCCATCTCTGAGATTCAGGGTCTTGAGAATCAATCGAAACTTAAATGTCTTTTTCTGCAGAACAATCTGATTAAGCGCATCGAGAATTTGGAATTTTGCAGCGAGTTGGACACTTTGAATTTATCGTCGAATCATATTCGCAAAATTGAAAATTGTGGTTCAGATGTTTTGCCGCATTTGAATACCCTAAACTTATCCTCAAATTATCTGAAGGACAGTGAAGGCTTGCGGGAGCTGGAGAAATGTGAAAACCTTTCTGTGCTAGATCTTACCAATAACCGCATTGATGATATATTGGTAGTTAAGGTATGTGGAATCAAGCTTTTCTTAAGAGTAATTTAAAAATTGACATGTATTAAAATTTGTCAGGTCTTTGCTAAAATGCCTCAACTACGTGTCTTGGTTCTACAAGGTAATCCGGTAGTATCGAAGTTGCCACAATATCGTAAAACTATGATTTTAGAATGTGTAAGTTCAAAAACTTTAAAAGTCCTACTACTGAGATCTATGAATATATTTTCGGTTGGTTTACAGAAAGAGCTCACTTACTTGGATAGTCGTCCGGTATTTCCAAAAGATCGCGCCTGTGCTGAGGCTTGGTAGGTTAAACTTACTTTAAATAGCTGAAAAAAACATTCAAATTTAATTGGTAACTTCAGGAAACGTGGTGGATATGAAGAAGAACGTAAAGAGGGAGAACGTTGGAATCGCAAGGAACTTAAAAAAATACGTGATAGCGTCAATGGTAACTTAAATTCTGTCTTTGTGCTGAATAAAATTATAATAATAAATTTTTTCGAAACAGCTACAATACGTTTGCGCAACAAGTACAAGCCTGCTGATAAGCAACTGTCTTTGGTAACGTCCTCAGATTCAGAGGATGAAGCCGCAGAAGCTAAAAGACGTCGTCAACGTGAAGTTGATGCTGGTGTCAGCATGGAGCTTGGTATTTGGGATGAGGTGGAGGATAACCAATCGGAGGTATCGTCTGACATGAATGTCAGCTCTTCAACTTCTGTGCTAAGTACAACAGATTCGAATGCTAATGAGTCATCAGACTCGAAAGCCAACCAAACATTAGAGATTCTAAGTAATTCGAATGTGGAAGAGAAAATTCAAAACGATTCACCGGAGAAAAATGTAAAACTGTTTAATATTGTGGAGCATAGTAATATTGAGACGACGGAGATGGAAGTCAAGTCAGAAATAAGAGTAGAACCGTATAGGAAGACAATTCTGATTGAGGAAATCGATGAGGTCGAGGTAGATAATGAAATGGTTGAGAAGATTAAATCGGAATCTGTTAGTGATTTGGATTCGAGTGATGATCAGTTAAAAAATACTACAGTTCAGACTAAAGCACCTTCAAGCGTAGATTCAGATGAGGACATGAAAGATGAATACAACAAAGCTGTTGACGCGATTTGTAAAATAGCCATGAACGATTTGTCCAGTCCAGAATCACCAAAGAAGCGTATTCGATTGCAGATTGAAACTGTAATTACTTCGAAAACATTGGTATATGATACGAAAATTGAAGATCAAAATGATGTTCTAGATGCGAAAGATGAAAGAGATGATGAAACTCTTGTTGAAGACAATAAAACAGCTGAAGAGCTGGAATATGAAAAGCAATGTGAAGAAGTGAATCAAAAAGTCGTTAAAGATTTTGAGGAGTTGGCTAGCAAAATGGACATCCTAATGGTGGAGCTACAAAAGGATAAAGAGGGCAGAGAGGTTGACAATTATACCAAAAAACAAGAGGAGTTTAGTGATAGCAGTCAAACGGAACCTGATGATTTCGAAGAGTCAACAAGAGGTCGAACTTCGGATGAGGAGATTACCTTTGTGACTAGACAAGCAGGTGCTGAACAAATTGTTACGCTTTTTGAAAAAGATAATCAAGCGTTCAATAGTGTCTATGCAAGAGAAGAATTATCTATAGAAGAGTTGGACACAAAAGCTTCAGAACAGGATGGCGCCGGTGGAGATGTACCGCAACCCAAATCACTTATACACAAAACTGATTCAGTTAAGATACCAAAAACCGAGATAGTATTCTATCAATTGCCGGAAATAGTAATCCATGACTGTACTACTATGACAGACACAAATAATTTCACTGACACCACCGATATTGAAAAAGATGTGATTACTGAGAACACCGTCTTAGATACCGAGAGTTACCAGGACACTATAAATGAAGGTGATTCCAAGATCGATTCCATTGATATTGAAAAAGAATCAACAAATTATAATATCCCAGATCGCATTGAGGAAACTGCATTACCTGAAACAAATAAGGCGCTAACAATTTTTGAAAAAGAAGCTCGAGAACTAAAAGACCTCCTGCAAAAGCTTGAAGATGAAAATGAACAGCTCTATAACTTAAATTGCACCTACCGCAAAATACTCGAAGAAGATATAAGCGAAGAAATTAAATATCAGGACAAGCAAAGCAGTGAAGTAGATAGTGGTAAACTCTGTGAAGAAATCATCGTAGAAGATATAAGCGAAGAAATTAAATATCAGGATAATCAAATTGGTGAAGAAGGTAGTGAAAAACTCTGTGAAGAAATCATCGAAGAATTAATGGAGCAGTTGGTATTAAAAGAGCCAAAACCACTGAAACCAAAAAGTTATGAATTTGTTGATTTAGAATCTGATGAGGAATACAGCTACTCTGAACCAAAACAACCAGAAGTACCAGTAAAAACAATACGAGAAGTTTTAACCTCGTTCAATAAATTGATTCAAGAGATAGCGCGCAAAAATCGTGAGGAAATGCTGCTTAAAGAACAAGAGCGCCAAAAGGTTAGCTCAACTGATGCGGAGAAATCTGAAAGTTTACAAAATCTGCTACAGTCGCCGCAGCTCAAAGACTTTAACAAAGACAGTCGCGAAAGTTTGGACTCACAATTAGAAGCGGTCAAAGAAAGACAGAAAAAGCAATTGAGTCGAATGGTTGATCGCGTATACGCGCAAAAGGAGAAGTACGACGACACGCTAGATGTTGTCGATGGCAAGCTGGTCGTCATAAAGAAGGAAACAGGTGCAATTGAGGATATACCAAAGCGAAAGATAGATAACACCGATAGTGAAGACGATTACGACACGGCGGAATCCGAAGAGGAGGAAATGCCGACAGCTGAACGTGTCTGGGATATGAAAACGAAGCCGCGTGGAATGTGGACGTTGCCATATAAGCCGACATTGCGTACGCCGGCTGAGAAACTAATACAAGAAGCCTTAGATCGTCATCGAGCAGAGTACGACAAACAAAATGCGGAGGAGAGCGATAATGATGAATTCCATTCGCTAGATACAAAGAAACCAGATCTCTATGGTGGTATCGATACGGAGTTCTTTAGCAAGATGGACTTTAATAAACTGAAAATAGACGAGACGGACGAGAATCACATTACCGAGTGTGCGCGAAGCTATGAAGAGCTTAAGCAGTTTTTGCAGTTTGGCAAGGAAGAACAGTGTTTGACCGATGAGGAAAATAGGTTGTTTGAGAAAATGCTAGAGCGCAAAAAACTCAAAGATCGCGGAGAGATGCCGTCTGCGACTGGAACTGTTGAATCGTTTGACGACAGCGAAAATTATTTGCTCAAGAAACTAGTGCAACGTACTAAGGAAAAAGAACGCAAGGATATCAGCAGTGCAGAGACTTTGACACAGAGCGACGTATCAGCGGATAATGCAAACAAAATAGAAACTGGCAAATTAGTATCCAAAATGATTAAAATATTTGAATACGATGGCAGAGTAAATAATGAAGAAACAATGGAGACCGATGTGGAAATAGATAAAGAAGATTTAGACAAGATTAGTGAGATACTTCAGGAAGAATATATAGAACTCACACAAATGGAAACCAAACTTATAAAAATGAAAGAAGAAAACGCTACAGACCGGATTGTGTGCAAAAATGTAAAAAAAGATAACACGGGCATGTTCAGAGATCCCATTGAACTGGTAAAGACAATTAGGGAGGAGTCTGATTCTGAAGAACTGGATGAGGACTGTAATGTTGGAGACGGTGAATTTAAAGAGCTGGAAATGAGCTTTGAGGATGTAGTTCATGAAGAGGACGTCACTCTTAAAAATATAGAATTCGAAGATGATGAAGTTGAAAAGCAATCTATTGAAGAAAAACACGAATCACAAGATGAAGGACGCGAGTCTAACTCAAACAGCAGGTTTGAGTTTATAGAGGAGAAAGACATTTCAACTTGTGCAGCCGAAATTCAACTGGGCAATGTAGATGATGTTGTGGATAATGTAGCGACTGAATACTCAGAGGGAGACACTAGTCAACTGTCATTTGAAGAGTGTGTCGGGGAATCAGAGGCCACCTCTGAATCGAATTACGAAATTGCGAATGAAGATGTACCACCACCACAATCATCACAACCGGACATTGAGGTACTCGAATGCAGTCTCCAAGTATTCGGTGTCAATGATCAATTGATTAACGAATTAACGGTTAATGCTGAGCTAATCTACGATCTTTAAGTTTCATACATTAAAAACAAACAAAAAACAACTCACTCACATTTATTTTATGTAATCTAATTTAAATATGTATGAAAAAGAGAAAATCTATTAAATAAAAACAAATTTAATTGATGTTGCAAAATCGAAGCGAGTTTTGAAATTTATAAAGTGTTATCAGTTGTTATCGGCGTTTTCCAAAGATCACTCAGTAAAGGTCCAATAAACTCAAAGCGCAAAACTTAAAACAGAACCGCATCAAACCGGTTTCGTGAAAACCAGACACCACACAAAGCTATATTTTTTAATTAATAACTAAGTAAGCAATCTATTTAATGTAATCTTGCAATTTCCATAAATAACAGAAAGGCTTATCAAAATTAGCACGCTCGAGAACTGCCTCTAACCGGTTTTCCATACTTGTGCATTGGCTAGTCATGGTATTTTTCATAATTTGGGTGTAGAGGTTATCGTCAAAATTTTACGTTTGTATTTTCAAGAGGTACACTTCAGCTTGTCTCCGTGCTATTTCAATACACCATTTGGGGATTGATAACAAATCGAATGATTTGAACGTGTGCCATATTTTTAAAATTCATGGTCTGATTCTTTTTTTTTTGGGGACTTAATCGTTTGTACATATAGTCCCCCCCGTGAATTAACTGATAAGCTTGTTATTGGTTTTGTGTCTATGTCAGGGTCATGTTGATTAAAATTCCGTATAAACTTCTAGGTATTATGTAATTCCCGAAAGGTACTTTATTTGAAAAAATAACCAGACGTTTCATTTAATATATATATATAGGAAAACGTTACTGAATAAAAAGCTACGTTTCAACCAATGTTTCTAAAATGTCTTGTAATTTTTCATGTTATTTTTAAATGAAATATTTAAACAAATATGACCATCATTAATTAAAGTACACATCGATTCGATATAATCAACCATCTTGAATTTTTAATATAAGTGAATTATTAACCTCACGGAAACCAAAACATTTAGACTGTTTGTGGAAGTTGCTTGGACATGGTGGTCAAAGATCAAGCGTGGTTGCGGTTCGGTGCCATTCTTGGCTTGGTGCCATTTTCGTTGCACAACAAAAAACATCAACAATGGCAGCGCATCTACACGGTGTTCCTGATAATCGCAAGTTGGTGTATTACATTTTACGCCATCGTTCGACTGAAGTTTGGAGATGATGTGGCCATTTCACAATTCATCAGTTGTTTAGTTTTCCTCAGCCATGTACTTGCGGTGACTGTTTTCTATTTGGAGATGCTGTGGACCAACGACAAATACCGCTCATATTTGGAACGTTCGCAAAGGATAAGGGCATTTTTTCGTAGCCACCTGCAGGTGGGCGTGTGCAAACGGAGTTTGTTTAAATTGCACATGGTGAAGTATGGCTTCTATGCTCTTGGTCTCTTTGTTGCTTACTCTATTTACGTGACGGTGTTATTAATGAATTACTATTTCTGGTACTTTTGGTATACGCTGCTGTCCCTATTGATCCTGCGTATGCGCTGTTGGTTTATCATATTGCATGTTGATTATCTCACTTGCTACCTGGAGATGTTAAACCGCAAACTCCGGGCACTGGTCAGTTGTCGTGTCTGGGGTGATTACAACTTTCTCGATGTTAACTATCGCGAGTTGGAGTCCCTGGAGTATCTACTACACTTAAAGGAGATTTACAAGCAGATTTTCGAATTCACCAGGCTCTTTAATAAAGTGTTTGCTTTGTCCATTTACTGTTTTGTCACAGTGACGCTTTTTGATTTAATTGTGAATCTCTATTGGTGTTTTCTAACGCTGGCGGGAATTTATAAATTTTACTATATTTATTTACAAATGGCATCAGTGTGTCCGCTTTTTTTGGCGCTTTCGATGTTATGCTACAGTTGTGATGGCTGCAAACGTCAGGTAAGTGGATTGAGATTAAAAAATATACTTTAGTACTATATTAACACGAGAAATTTGCATTTCTCTTTAGTATTTGACCACAAGCGCCTTGGTGCAGCGTTTAGTCAGGACGTCAAGTCGTGATGTCAATGCACGGGTCTACAATAGCATTGTCAATGAATTCTCCATACAACTGCAGCATTGCCCAATAGAAATTCAAAGTAGCGGATTTTTCGTTGTTGATTTGCGTCTGCAAATGGAGGTAAATTAAATTTTACTGGTTTTATATATTGATTTTATATACTATATATATACGTTTTTACGTTTTTTTCTAGCTTATTGTTATAATTGCTACATATATAATTATCCTTATGCAATTTCAAATAAACGCATGAGTGATGAATTTGTTGTAAAACTTTAATATTCTTAACATAGATTTAAATACAACCTTAAGTAAAATCCAAAAATTGTTTGAATAATGATTATGTCCAGAGCAGCGAAATGATAATTAATTGCTTGCTTAATCCTGTCGACTTCTCGCTAACAATTTGAGCGAACTTTGCAAAATAAATATTTAAACAAAAGAATGTTTTCGTCATTAATTAGGATCCATATCTAAATAACATCTTGAATTTTTAATTTAAGTGGATAAATGTTCCCGACACATTAACCAACACATTCAGAGTGTTTGCGTCCATTGTCGTTTGAACATGGTGGTCAAAGAGCAAGCGTGGTTGCGGTTCGGTGCCATTCTTGGCTTAGTGCCGTTTTCGTTGCACAACCAACAACAGCAACAATGGCAGCGCACTTACATGTTGCTTCTGATGGTTACAAATTGGTGTACTTCAATTTACGGCACCGTCACATTGCAATTCGAAGATAATGTGGCTGTTTCGAATCTGGTCAGTGTTTTGGTTTTTCTCAATCAAGTTCTTGCGGCGACCATTATCTATTTGGAGATGCTTTGGACCAACGACCAGTACGGAAAGTATTTGGAATGCTCTCAACGTATAAGAGCGATTTTCCGTTTTCGTCTGCAGGTGGGCGTGTTTAGTCGAAATATGCGTAGACGGCGGCTGGTAAAGCATGTCTGCTTTGGGGCTGTTTTCTTTGGTAGTTTGTTTGTGTACATGACGTTCATATCGCTGAATTACTATTTCGGATATTTTTATTACGCATTGTTGTCGTCAATGATCCTGCGAATTCGCTGTTGGCTAATCATATTTCATGTTGATTATGTCACTTGCTACCTGGAGATGTTAAACCGCAAACTCCGGGCACTGGTCAGTTGTCGTGTCTGGGGTGATTACAATTTTCTCGATGTCAACTATCGCGAACTAGAGTCCCTGGAATATCTACTACACTTAAAAGAGATTTACAAGCTAATTTTCGAATTCACATTCCTTCTCAATAAACTGTTTGCTTTGTCCATTTACTGTTTGATCACAGTTATGCTTTTTGATTGTATTGTAAATCTGTATTGGTGTTTTCTATCGATGGCAGGAGTATATAATTTTTACTTTATTTACCTGACAATGGCAAAACTGTGTCCGCTTTTTTTGGCTCTTTCGATGTTATGCTACAGTTGTGATGGCTGCAGGCGTCAGGTAAGTGGATTTCAGATTAAAAAAAATATACTTTTGGATTAACAAGATAAATTTGTATTTCTTTCTAGTATCTCATCACAAGCGCCTTGGTGCAGCGTTTAGTCAGGACATCAAGTCGCGATGTCAATGCACGGATCTACAATAGCATTGTCAATGAATTCTCCATACAACTGCAACATTGCCCAATAGAAATTCATAGTAATGGATTTTTCGTTGTTGACTTGCGTCTGCAAATGGAGGTGATTCTTAATGACGATATCGTAGTAGTAGCTAAAACTAAAATGTTACATAATTTAATGATTTATCTAGTTTATGGCAACCATGGTCACATATTTAGTTATTCTAATGCAGTTCCAAATAACAACTTGAGTCAGGATTCAACTGAAATTTAAAAATAAAAGGTTAGTATAACTTATTGATGTATTTGTATATGAAGTACTAATATATAATTTAATAAAATCCGCTCTATATCTTTTGTAATCCTAGAAAGAGCGATAAAGAACGTAATTTTCAATCTACAACAAAAGCAGCAATTCTCAATTAAACGGAACCTAATATTTAAATTCAAAGTAAACAAATTTGGAAACCATATTTTAATGTCGCTTTAAAACATTGTTGTAAATAAGTGTAGTCTGAATGTTATCTGAATGTATTTTACAAGTATTTCTAACTAAAATATAACTAAAATGGAACTTAAATGTTAAATGCAACTTTAAATGCAAATATAAATATCCTTAAATTAAACTAAATGTTGGTTGTTCTGTTGGAACATAAATAAATCAAACATAATAACTTATTTAGGTTTAAACTTAATGGAATTTAGAAGTAACTAGAAGTAAGTCTGAAATTTAAAGCTAGCTAGTATAGTTAAGCATACATAGTTTAGTTATTTAGCACTTTTCGATTTGGATGCATACTTTTACTTTTCGAATCCGATTGTCTAAAGAAACCCGTTCGCATTATTCGCACATTAAGTATCTGTTACATGTAACTATGATACAATTATGCTAATTGGTGTAGCTGCAACAATAAGTCAAGCAAGAAAAGAAGAAAAAGTAGAAGAAGCGAAAAATAAGTTTAAACTTGCTTTAAACGAGAAGAGAAGAAAAGTTTTTAATTGGAATTGAAACAAGTTTCAGTTTTCAAATAATAACTAACAATTTTGTATATTTCCGTGATCATAAAGCGAAACAGTTTAACTCGATTTATGTCACAAGAAGTCGACAACAATCTAACATATAATAAAAATTTAATAATAGTTATATTAAATTAAAATAAATAGATATTTAGTTCGAAGATAAATTTCTTAAGAATTGTTCATACAATTCAGCAATTTAAATTCGTTCTTCAAAAAACAACGAAAATTGAGTTAGTTGTTTTTGCTTATTGCAGTCGATTTAGTAGAAATCTTATGCTGCCGGTTATATGAAAATGATGCTGATGGTTGATGTTGACGGTAATGCTGACTGTGAAGATTGTGTGTTGTTGTTGATGATTATGATGATGATGATTCATGATGATGTTCATGATACCAACCGATGGAACTAGAAACTTGAAACTTTGTCGCATTTTGTAGAAATTATGTGCATAAATTAAAAAGCCCCCAACATTTACGGCGTCAAATTAATAAAACAAACAAGTTGGAGCTGCAGTTGCGGGAATGTAAGGCATGCCACGCAATGCCATGCCGCAAGCATAATCGACACCTTTCTTAACGTTTATGTATATATTAAATTTCATTGATAAGAAATTTTTAATATTTTTATTTTTTTCACTAGTATATAATACAACAAAAAATGCTCTCGAATTAAAAAACCATTTGAAATTTTATAATCTTCAAAAAAAAAAAAAAACAGTGAATAGCATTTGAAGTTAGTTTGTTTGTTTGTTTGTGTGCCAGTGAGTGTGTTTGTGTGTGTGTATATGTAAGTGCTACGCTTTTACGTTTTTAACACAGCTGATTTGCCTTCGATAGGCCACTATCACCGATCGGACGGAATGTATAAATATGACCGCTTTCGTTGCGGAGCGTTCAATAGTGTCGGAATATTTCTTGGTTCAAGTTGTGCTTTGTGTGCAAAGGAGAAGAACTACGATCGAGCGCGATCATTTCAAAACAGCAAGACTGAAAGACAGAAAGAAAGTTGCTTAAAGTGTTTGCTAAGCAATAACTCAAACTGCGATCAGTGTCAGTGAAATTCAAATTGAAACATAGAAGCGGCACAAATATGGCTGTTAGTATTTGAAATTGTGATTAAAAAACCTTTTAACTATTTGTCTGATAAATAATAACTTTAAATTTAACATGAAAATCAGTTAAATAATATTATCAAAAAGTGTCTTCAGTGGATAATCAATAAATGACACAAATAAGGTTGAAACCTTATAATTATGCTACAATTTTATGATTTGTGCCTAGCTAAGAAGACCTTGAGAAAGTTTTTTAAAATCATTTAAACTTAACGAAAATTTTATTACAATCAAATTTTAACTGCAAGAATGTTTTTGACTAATTTGCAAAATTGTTTAACTTTTTACTTTGTCATTTTAATTGCTGAAAAAAAGAGTGAATAATCAAGAAGGCTCAACTGTTAATGTTGTTAACAAGTGGATAAGAACAGTATAAAAAATCCGGTTACATAAATGGTTACTAAAATTGATAGTTAATTCGTCAGTTAAATGCGATAATTGTTAGAAAAAACTTAAGCTATTAATATAAAATCTTATGAAACTAGATCTAAACAAATGAAAGAAATATTTTATAAAATTGCTTAACAACGCTGTGGACATAACTTTATTAAAAACTTGAATTTTAATTATTTCTTACTTATTTTACAGAAATACAATTCGATATTACATAAACTGACTTTTAGTTACAGATTTTTTATTCAAAAAGATTTTGATTTGTAAATTTTATAATGAACAATTTTCAGTTTTTTAGCAATTCATGTTTAAGTTTTTTTAATTAAAATAAATATTTGAGTGATAAGGTCTAAGAATATATAAACTAATTATTGGTTTAAACAGAGAGACAATCTATATACATATATAATTAAAAGACACACGATAACACACACAAACACAGAATATAAAGTTACAAAAATATTTGTAAGCCCACCGCAATTGAATAACATTTCCACAACATTTCAAAGTCGCCCAAATTAAATTTACATCTTTTGTGCATAATTGCAGGATAATTTACGCATTGCCATTATCGGACAGAGTAACTTTGCTGCGGATGTGCTCGAATTGTTGCTGGAGAAGCACTACAAAATAGTGGGTGTCTTTACCATACCTGACAAGGGCAGTCGCGAAGATATTCTGGCGACAACAGCGGAACGCCACAACATACCAGTTTTCAAGTTCGCGTCATGGCGTCGAAAGGGTGTCGCCTTACCCGAGGTGTTGGAGAAGTACAATGCAGTTGGGGCGACACTGAATGTGCTGCCATATTGTTCTCAATTCATACCAATGGAAGTAATTGATGGCGCGGCATTGGGCAGCATCTGTTATCATCCGTCGATATTGCCCAGGCATCGTGGTGCCAGTGCCATCTCGTGGACATTGATCGAAGGAGATGACATTGCTGGCTTTACAATCTTTTGGGCTGATGATGGTCTGGATACTGGCCCGATTTTATTGCAAAAACAAATACCTTTGGAGCCAACCGACACATTGGATAGCATATACAAGCGTTTCTTATATCCGGAAGGCATCAAGTCTATGGGTGTGGCCGTGGATATGGTCGCTGATGGTACGGCGCCAAAGATTGTACAAACTGATGTTGGTGCCACCTATGATCCGGCCATGTTCAAGGAAGATAATCAATTTATTGATCTCAATCAGTCGGCGATGCGTATTTGGAATTTTGTACGTGGTCTTGATTCGGTACCAGGCGCTATTGCAGTAGTGCTAAATGCCGATGGTACACAGGAGCAGATACGTCTGTTCGGTGCGCACCTATTCTCAGCAGGTCCACTTAAACACGCTGCACCCTTATTACTGAAGGGTCTTAAGACGCCAGCCTATGTCCACGATGAGGGTTTGTTGATGAAAGGCACCGATGGTGCTTTTGTCAATATACGTCGCCTCAAGAAAGGCTCCAAAATGATTAACGCATGCGATTGGTTCAAACAGACGGAGCAGCAGAGCATTATTAACTTTTCCGAGGATGAACTAACAAAGAAAGAATTTTTGCGCAATATTTGGCACTCGATACTCAAGTGTCCAATCGAAGCAGATACGGATTTCTTTGCTTCCGGCGCTGGTTCGATGGATGTGGTACGTCTAGTGGAGGAGTGTAAGGACGCCTTTGATGTACCGCTTGAAAATGAGCATGTATTTATGGCACCAGTTTTTGAGGAGTTCTTTGCCGAGATTGTTAAGAGTTTGCGTCAAGGTGGTTCAACATCAAACATTAAAGTTGATTTTGAAGGTTTTGTGCTTAAGGCGAATAAGCGCGAAATTTCTGTGCCGACTCAAATGTTTATCAATGGAGTCTTCTTGGATGCCGAAGCTGGAAAATCGTTGGAAATTGTCAATCCCTCCAATGAAGAGGTGCTTTGCAAGGTCGCTTGCTCTTCGAAGAATGATGTTGATAAAGCCGTTCATGCAGCGCACAAAGCGTTTTATGGCTCATGGAGACAGATCTCAGCGCGTCAACGTGGACAACTTATGTTAAAGCTTGCAGATCTTATGGAGCAGCATAAGGAGGAGTTGGCGACCATTGAAGCGGTTGATTCAGGTGCAGTGTACACGCTGGCACTTAAAACACATATCGGCATGTCGATTGATGCGTGGCGTTATTTCGCCGGCTGGTGTGATAAAATACAAGGCAGCACTATACCTGTAAATCCGGCGAGACCGAACAATGTGCTGACCTTTACTAAGAAGGAGCCTGTGGGGTATGTTTATTTTTTACATTATTATTTTGCAAAATGTTAATAATTTTTTTTTACAGTGTTGTTGGACTTATTACACCTTGGAATTATCCTTTAATGATGCTTTCTTGGAAGATGGCTGCTTGCATTGCTGCTGGCAATACTTGTCTCATTAAACCGGCACAGACTTGTCCACTTACTGCTTTGAAATTTGCCGAGCTGACGGTGAAGGCTGGTTTTCCAGCAGGAGTCATTAACATTGTACCCGGAAAGGGTTCTGAAGCCGGTCAGGCTATTGCTGATCATATGTTGGTGCGAAAATTGGGCTTTACCGGCTCGACGCCAATTGGAAAGACCATTATGAAGTCCTGTGCCGAGTCCAATATCAAAAAGTGTTCACTGGAATTGGGTGGCAAGAGTCCATTGATCATTTTCGCTGACTGCGATTTGGATAAGGCTGTGAAGCATGTAAGTCGAAATGATAAAATTTAGATGAGTCCAAAATCTTTAATTTAAATAATTTCCATATATTGTTTTAGGGTATGTCCTCAGTGTTTTTCAACAAGGGTGAGAACTGTATTGCCGCTGGGCGACTCTTTGTCGAAGATCGCATCCACGACGAGTTTGTGCGTCGCGTGCTTAAAGATCTGCGCACAATGACCATTGGTGATCCCCTCAATCGCTCCACTGCACATGGTCCACAAAATCATCGTGCTCACTATGAGAAACTCATTGAGTTTTGCGAGCGTGGTGTCAAAGAAGGCGCAACACTGGTCTATGGCGGAAAGCCAGTACCCAATACCAAGGGATACTTCTTCGAGCCGACCGTCTTTACCGATGTTGAAGATCACATGTACATCGCAGATGAGGAGTCTTTTGGTCCGATAATGATAATCACGAAATTCCATGGCAGCGATATTGACTCTGTGATGCAGCGTGCCAATCGCAGTGAATATGGACTGGCGAGCGGTGTGTTCACCAAAGATATTAGCAAGGCTTTGTCGTTTGCCGACCGCATTGAGGCTGGCACTGTATTTGTAAATGTTTATAATAAGACTGATGTGGCCGCACCATTTGGCGGTTTCAAGCAAAGCGGTTATGGCAAGGATTTGGGTCAGGATGCGCTGAATGAGTATTTAAAAACAAAATGCGTCACCATTGAATATTAGCTTAAATGCGGGCAGCTAACAAATCGACTTAATCTTAAACATAACAAAAACAAAATACGAACTCTACTTTAAATTAAGCTCTAAATAAATTTTAAATTTTTTACATGGAACCCTGTTTCTTTCTTTGGATTCCTTCTAAGCTACCCTTGGAATATCCAATCGATTTTTTCTACCACAAAACACAATTGCACTTAACTTACTCGGCACAAATAGGATTTCGCCTTTTCTTGGGTTTATCGCAACAATTTAACCAACATTGCATACTTTCGAACGTATGCCACATTAAAGTGGGTCAACTCAGGGGGGATGGGGCGTTTGCACAACACGAATTGGCAACGGCACCATTCGCTTCGCTATCCTTCTGCTGGTGTGATTATAATCCACTCATTTCTTTTGCGTCCGGCTCAAGCAACTCAACATTAGTGCACTATCGTTATTGTTGGTTGGTTGGTTCGTTTGCCTTTTGGCAATAATTTAATGCTCAAATGGCAGTAAGGATGGTTTCAACAGTTGCTCTGTGCTTTAAACATGCTGGACATCTTGTTGAAGAACGATTTTCTTTTGGCTTGAGGCTATTTTGCAGAGTTTCTTTTTCACTTCCCCCGATTTTTCTTTTGAGTCTCAAGCATGTGGAGTGGATAAGTGTGCCATGAAAATGGGCCGACATACATATGTGCAATTTGATTTGTTTTACATGTTGCTGATAATTTTGAGGGCGTGGGGGGTAATGGCATTGTTTTTTAAACAATGAACGAGTTTGATTGTTGATGGTTGTTTTGTTCCCACAGTAAAGAATTGTGCAAAGTTTGTAATATCTTAAGTATAAAGGTATATAGAACCGACTGCGGATATTTTTTAAAAGGTGTACTTGATTGTAAGGAAAGTAGGTAAGTGTGCTAATAGTTAGTAGGAAAGTAATGCAAATAACTTGAAAATTTGACTTATTAAAAATTGACAAAAGCTTATTGTCAGTGATTTTAGTTTACAGTCCAGTTAACTGATTGGAACAGAAATTTCTATTCACGGTACTTACTTAGGCCAAGTCAAAGAAAGAGTTTGTAAAAATATTATATCAATTTTTTTTCGGTTACTGATTGACCTTAATTTAAACATAATTTTTAAACATTCTGAAAAGATTTTTACATTGTTTATTCAAATAAATTTAAATATTTTATGTTGTCCCACTGGTCGGTAAGCTTACGCCCCTTTATTAGCACACCATATCCGTTTAGGAAATTCAAATAGTTCATTCAAAAGCTTCCGTTTTTCACCTGCCAAAAAAGAAAACGGTTACTGCAAAGCTAAGTGCAAAATCAAGTAGCAATCACAAAACGAAAAAAAAAAAAAACTTTTAACTCTTTGGGTTTACGGAATTTAAATTTCACTCGAGCCGAATTTACCACAGACAACAACACTCAAACCACCCAAAAACGCTTGGCTGCATTGCAAATTAATCGGCAAAGCAAACTAAAAAGAGTTACATAAGTTTGAAAATATCTTCTCGACCGACGGAATGGAGGCGAGGGCAACGGCAATAAACACTTTAAAGAATTTTTTAATATATATTATTTGATGTAAACAAAATAATCGTTAATCGTATTTGATCTTGCAGGACAGGATAACTGCTGTTTTAACATGACATTAATGTTGACTTAATATGGTCGTCACGTTAAATAAGAGAAGTATGCATGATGCATGTCCGCAGTGATTCATAATCATAAAAAATCGATTCATTAATCTTGCACAATATTAAAAAATATATAAAAATTTATTAAAAGGAAAATTTAAATCAAATGAAAGCGAGTACCTCAATCGTAAGCAAAGTGACGCTTAACTCGTTACAGCATTAGGTTGACTTTTTTCAGTGTTGGCTTCTGTTTGTTGTGTGTACGTACCCAACTGAATCACGAAACCTGAAGGACGAAAAAGTGGCATGACGTCTTACTCGACGGAGAGTTGCGGAAGAGAATTGACTGGTGCTGGTGTTGTTGGTATGTTTGTGTTTGTGCTTGTGATTGTGGGTGAGAGTGAGTGTGCTGTCTCTGTGTCGTTTCTACTCCGACGTACACTCACTCGGAGCATTTTATTTTTAGTGTCCTTTATTTCAGTGTGGCATGTTGGTCGCTCATAAAACTTACAACAACGAAGTTAAGCGCGTTACCCCTAACAAAAAAATTAAATGGTTTTGTAGAGCAACGATTTTTTTACACCGACTCGTTGTATGTGTGGGAATGTTGTGTAACAAAAAAATGCGAGCGAGTGTGTGGAGAGTAGCTTAGGTAACAGCTGAGAAATGACGTAACTTGTACAGGGGTGATGTTGATACTTATCGATAGCTGGCTACGGATACATTTAAACATGTAGGTTCATTTGTCAGGTTGTTTGCGGAGTAGTTAGATATGTGTGTCACGTGGTGTTTGGTCAAGTTATATGATAATTTTCAAACGAGGAGGATATAAAAGAGAGAGAATAAAAAATATTTCCTTGAGAAAAGCAAAATATCTTGAAGATAATAATTTTGTAAAACTTATTAGAAACGAAGATATTTTTTATTAAATCCATGCTTTCATTATTTTGTAATAAATGTTAGAGACGAGAGTTTTTCTCAATTGTTTTTGTTTTTTTATGTGTGGAGATTGCTCGCCTCTCTTTAGTTATTAAAAGTAAACTTGAACTCTCTTTCACTCGTATCTATAAAATTTGTTTATAATAATCATTAAATCAATATCCAAATTTTGAGAAAATAACAATTTGATTCTAAAACATTTTCATATCCTTCTTGTGTTCTCTCACAAGTTTTCTGCTCTGCTCTCATTTTTGTCTCTTTCGTGGCATCGTTATTCTTGAAGTTAATCAATAAAATACGTACAACTTAATTTTCGCATTATCAGCAATTTTCCCATATTTTATTGTAAATTGCTTATCTATTCGCATTCGTTCGCATTTGGCCGCACATGCGCAGAAAATAAGCGGCGAATTGAGACGTGGTTTAAAGCGACTAAAGGGCGAGCTGTGTTTGTCGCTGCTGTTATGTACCCTGAGGCGTGCTTTTGGGGTGGGCTTTGACAAAAAATTTGTAACACATACTTTTGGACATTGTCCGTTTTAGTACACTTCTGAGAGAATTTTAGTAAAAAATAAAACAAAGAGAGATATCAGAGAATAAGAAATAAAGAGACAGATAGCAAGAGACAATAAAAACGAGAGAAAATTAAAAAATTTGACTACTATATATATTTCCAAAATTAATATTATTCTAAAAAATTAAAAAAAAACTAATAAAACAGGACATCTTCCCAAATTTGTTGAATACGAATATTTTGAAAATGTTTCGAAAAATATGTATGAAAGTATTTTTGAAATTGAGGTTAAATAACTTTTCATAACACAGTTTGAAAAGCGCTGGAATTGAATAAAAGTTCTCCTACTCAATCTTCACGGTTAAAGCTTAAAGTTAAACTTTTGCATTTACGCCGCTTCGGTGGAGGGTGGTTGCTCCACCTAGCGAAGAACATACAATGTGCGACCGCATTTTTTCTCAACTTACACGCAGGCGATTAAAAAGCCCCAGCAATGACGGCTCTGCTTCCAGTTTTAGAACTTTCCGACTTTCCGACGGCGACGAGCCGAATGAACGATCTAAATTTAAGCACACGAAGCAGAACGTCAAACGAAGAAGCGACCGACTTTTCTCTTTCAGTTGCAACAAGAACCCTGTCATTGGCGTTTTAACTTGAACGTGGACGGTGTAGCTCCTCGCATACGAATTAAAACCAATTTCCAACCAACCAAAAACCAATCAAACCAACAAATTCTACTCACTCAGTCTGTGTGTGTGATGGTGTGCATAACAAAAATTCAATAGAACGAACGGAAAAAAATCGGTTGAATTGAATTCTTGAATTATATAAAAGAAGAGGTGAAAAAATAATCTATATATATATATATACAAAAAAGTTTACTATTATTTGTTGTTATTTCGCGTTAAAAGGAATGTAAATTAAAAACTTTTAAACTTTCTGCGTTAGTGGTATAAAGTGAAGAAGAAAGCTGAAAATTTCAGCGTTGTATATGTAAAAGAAAATATATCCTTGTAACACTTATATATACATACAGAACTTCGATTTTTTTTCCGCTGGCTAAGTCGTCTTCGTTTCCGTCACCATTACCGCTTCGCCATTACTTTTGTGCGTGCGTATGAAAAATGTGTGTCCTCGAGAAAAATTAATTTGCAAATAAGAAAGAACAAAAAAAAAAAAACAAATATATACATATGTATATAATAGAAAAAGCGGACATAAAAAAATTTGTCAGGAAAAATGGCAACATAGCAATTGTGTAACCGCTAAGCAAGGAAAAAAATAAGAAGAAGCAGAAAAGAATAGTTTCTCGTAAAATGAACTTCGAGATAAACTTAAGCAAATGAAATACATTTACAAAATTCAAATATAACAATAATTGTCAGAAAATAAGAAGGAACTGTTTAAAAAAATGAAAAGTTTAATTTTCCAATAAAAATTCTTCACTAAACATTAAATTCTTATAGACTATGCGAAAAAATCCAGAAGTGAGGAAAAAAATATCCTTCAGTGATTTTGTAACAGTTTTCAGTTGTGCTCTCTCTCTCTCTCTTTCTCTTTACTACGCCCTCTCACACTCGCGCATAAAAGTGTTTCGAAATTAGTGAGCTTGTGTTCCTCGTTTGTGGTCGTTGTTTGTCTCGTGGCTACTCGTGTGTGCACCAGGACTATTTTCACTCTTTCGTATTGTTTTATTCTATTCGTTTTATTCTTGCAGCTTTTGCTATATGCCTTCTTTATATTTCTTCTTCTTTTCTTCTTTCGTAAGGACTCTATCTCACTTGACGTTGGATAACAGCATCACTCACTGTCATCCATTCATGTCAGCAGCCATAAATGCCGCTTCGTTATAATTCTTAGAAAATTTCATACGATTCTTGACTTGATTAACTTGAAATCCATCCAAATTTTTCGCCGAATTTAAGTTTATAAATCATATAAATTTATCGTCTTTTTTTCTGATTACTTTACATCTGACATAAGGTTTTGATTTCCACATTAGTCATACATGTATTTTTTTAAACTGAATTAGACCTCTATACTGAAACAATATTTACCTTATACATAAACTAATTTACATCATTAGATCTTAAATGTTTGGAATTAAATGTTTAAAAAAAATATCAAATGTTTTTTCATTAATTAATTAAGATATTTGGAGTACAAAAACAAATGCTATTCTCATAAATACGATGTATTCGCTGTATATAAATACGAACACATACGAGCCACAGAACACAAACGTGCGTTGGTGCGTATTTTTCTGAGGCTCGTATTTATACGCCACGCGTTTATTGAGTTTGTGAAAGGAGCTTCCGTTTCTTTACTCAAAACATCTTCAAAAGTATGAAAGTGTTTTTGTGATATTAATGAAAAAAGTGAAGAGAAATAACAAGTGTTGTTTTTTAGTTCCAATAATATTCCGAACATTTTGATCAATTCAATTCATTCACATGATAAAATTTCTACAAATTCTTGATTTTTTGCTTTTATCCATTGCTTATGATAAGAGTATTTTACGATCTTGAGTACTTGTAGTAAAAATATAATTTTTTTTTAGAATATGTATTCCAAATACCAAATTATATCAAAAATACCGAAGACCCAAGATCGTAAAAACGTTTCAATTTTGTTTGTCTTTTATTTGATTTTGTTTGAGTTTTCATCGTTATCGATGTTTGGCATTGGTCTGCTTTATATACCCCTTATATGCATTAAGGATATGTTACACTTTTTTCATTTTATCTCCCTCTTCTTCGTTTTACGAATATATTTTTTGTTGTTGTTAACTACTTGGTAACACACTCTCGCTTTCTCTCTCTCTCTCTCTCGGCTTCATGTATTTCATAATTCCACTCTGTTATCCTGTGGTAGCTTTTAAGCTCATCTTTGGTCTGCCACCATTTTTCCAGTTGGTGCTGCTCTTGTTCGCTTCCTCACAACGTAAAACTTTCCAGTTTCGAATAACGACGTCCGACGGTTTTCGCTACGTTCCAATACGTTTTCGCGTCGTCTTCGCTGTGTGTCAGTTTTGGCATTCTGAGTACACTTCTTAGTACACACACTTTCCAGTGTTCATTTTAGTACCTTTCATGCGCGATTTTTAGTACCGCCAGACAGACAGACAAACAGACAGACATTTTTCTGCCTTGTCTGCCAAATGAAAAATTTTCCTTTCTTTTCGGTTTGTGCACGGTTACATAACTGTTGTGTGGCAGTCGTGAAAACGCGTGAAAAACAGCCGTTATTTTTTTAGTGTGGAGCAATTGCGTTGAAATCAAGTAAAGTTTCGAACCGTTATTCTTTTGTCAGAAATATTTCGAAAATCGTTTAAGCTCAAAAAATATTTAAAAAAACATTTCAAAAGTGAAAAATGAGATATGAGACAATATTCGTTTAAGGAATTTCAAGGACTCCAAAAAATTCGTGCAGCGTTCTTTTTCTCTGTGGTTCCTGTGCTGTAATAATTCGTTCAAAAGAAAATTTCTAAAAACATTTTTGAAATACAAAACCTTTTTTTTAATCTATTAAGCTGTCAAAATTCTATAAAAAGCTAAAAATCAGAAATCCTTCAGGATTACTTTCGGGAATTTAATTTTGATAGTAAGCTCGGAAAATTCAGACCGTGTGTGAATGGTTTTTATGTAAGGACAAGGAATACACAAGTACATATGTATGTGTGTATGTATAAATGTAATCGTAACGTTTTAGTACAAAATTAAGTTACCAGCGAAAAAGTCGTCTTCTTTTGGTTTAATGTTTTTACAGTTTTAGAATCTGTAAACAAATTGTTACTATTAACTTTTCGAAAAAATGTTATAAATCATCATTGAATTTTGAAATTTCTATATGGGCTAGAATCTAGCTAGTTAGAATCACTTTGAAATTGTTGTGTTCAAAACATGTTTGGATGTAATTTTAGAGTTATTGTACAAAAATATAAAACTTTATTATTTTTTGAATATAAAATACGTACTTAAAAGTTTATATTTTATATATTTTCCGACGTTTATTCGAAATTTTCGTTCGACCTCAGCAATAGCAGTAACAATTCTCAGTTGATCTATAAATCAAATCGACTTGGTGTGCCATGCTGAGCTTTTCTTTAAGACGCTCTCGATTTGAATAATCGTATTTTTCAATTTTTACTTATTTTTTTTTGTAGTTGAAGGATACAAATCAGGGTACACCGCATTTTGATGCAATTCTTAACCTAGCTCGAGTTTTTTTTTTAAATAATCTCTGTAGAGGATCACAATAGCGAAGACCTCTTCCGATCTCACAATTTGTTAATTGATATTCAATATTTAGATGCTTTTAAAACATGTGCTAAACTTTTATTTTTTCCTCCTAAATGCTTAAAAAACTAAAATCACAATTTGTTTATTTTCTCAAACAGGTGGCAGCATCTTCGGCTCGTAAATAACGAAAATTCAAGTTCGAAAACCGTTACTTAAATAACACCATCAACATTTTGCTTCGAACATTTAAGCTTCAATAAACAAAAATCAATAAAAATGTTTCAATGCAGTTGATTAAGACACAAAAACATTTATAAATAAAAAATTACAAAATTAATTAAACAAAAGAAACATATAAAATTGTTGTTATATGAAATAAAGCAGTTATTAAGCAAAAGTTAAACACTAAATAAGTCTAAATTATTAAAATAGTCTATAAATAGTTTAATTAAAGAAGAACAAAACAACAACAAACACTTTACCCCTCCCGCTAAAAAAGGAAGACTTAATTTAATTGAACTTAAAAAGTTTAAAAAGTAACGAACTTCAGTAAAAGACTCTTCTCTCAGACACACACACACACACACAAACTCACACATAAGCGAAGAAAACAAAAAGCAAGATGGCCGACAAGAAAGAACAATACTATTCGCCACCAGTGAAAATGGGCAAATGGGAGGGTTTCAAAAAATTCCTATGGAACAGTGAAACTAGCCAATGCCTCGGACGCACAGGATCCAGTTGGGGTGAGTACTTTCTAATCTGATTTTTAAATATGCGCATTTATTTATTTATGTATGTGTGCACCTACGCACACACTCACACACAAAAGCAAATCAGTCAATCAAATATTTGAAAAAAATGACAGCTGTCATTGGAGCATCGATATGCGGTAATAGAATATGCAATCGAAAAAACCATAAAAGAATTTTATCATTTAAGCCGGCTTTTAATATAACTAACCTTTTTTAATAACTAACTTTAAACTAAAACAACAACAATTCAATTTTTTTGTTAAAAATATTTTATGTTTTAAAATAAAGAATTGTTAAACAATTCATTTTGTGTATTGGAACTTTTCCTATGGTGCACGTGCCCCACTTAACGCCTTCAAATATTTAATAGATTCGCGTGTGACTTGTACACTACGCGAAATCGTAAAATCTCTCGCTCTCAATAATTGAAATATTTATTGCTGAAAAGCTAAACGAGATTACACAATCCATCAAAGTCACGTATTGTTTCTGCTCGTAAAGCAAAATAATTGCTTTATTTAAAAATGGCAAATAAATTCATAAAATGTGTTTGCAAATTATTGGAAATACTTAATAGAAAACTTGAAAAAATATTTAGTTTCTATTTTCAAATATACGAAATTCTAGAACTTATGTTTATGCCCAGCGAATAAACTTAATCGCTTCATTTGAGATCTTCGTGTCACGAGTTTTTCAGCTGGCGGCTCCTTTATTCATCCCTTACTTTCGTCCATGTGCTGGTTTGGAAATAGTTTGTAGCTCGTTTATGACTGAGGCTACCAACAGTTGAATATTATTTGGCCTAAGTTAAACTTTACTCTAACATATGAAAATTAAATTAAAAATTAATTACCTAACTTAAAAAATTGATAGTTTTTTTTAACTCTAGAATCGATGTTATCTAAATTGGATTTAAAAATTATATATTTTTTTTGATACATTCCATTGATACTAGAAATTGTATGGTTGGTAGCCCCACTTATGTATGACTAATCACTTTGTGTCGTAGCGCTGTGTGCGTCGATAAAGTCGCGCAACAATAATAAATTCTGATGGATTTCAATTTTATTGTTTACATAATAATGGAAAAAATTCGAAATTGTGTCTGTCGAATGGTTGAATTGTGCGGTGGCATTAAAATTTCGATTTGGTATCTGGGAATTTGGACAGTTGTGCTTGCGTGTATATAATTACAAATATCAAAAACGTAATTTTTAATAATTACTCAAACATTGTGAGGGAAAATATTACAGCGGGAGTATGAGAAACAAGTTGTAGTGCCTAAAAGTATGCAATGCATTTATCGAATGCAAACAAATTTAAAAAACAATTAAAAAAATTGGTTTTGGTTAAAATAACCTGATAATTTATTTTGAAATATTTTTTTATTTATCCTAAAAGTGTGCAATACTTCGTTTAATTGATTGAAGCGCAAAAAATGACTGAATATTCACTTAATTTACAATATATATTGTCAAGGAAACAACTTTTCCTTTTTGTTACTAAATTTTCCACTAACGATATCTTCAAATTTGAACTATACGTAAGTGACAAACTCAAATATTAACAACGAAAACACCCAAAAGTATGCTTGTAATTTATTTCACTTACATCATATAGACATAAAAATATTTACGGCCCAATCAATAAAATACTTATGTGTGTACACTGTACATACATATATACTCGTACATTTATTTATATGTTTGTTTTGAATCCACATAAAAATAACTTTTACTCTTCCTTATACGATTTTTAGTTAAAATTCTGCATTTGTACTCAAAATATCTTCGAAAAAAGTGTGACAAAAAGAAAATTGTTATATGGGAATTGCGAGGTGTTCTCTCTCTTCCCTTTTTCTATCCACAAAAAAAAAGGCATTTTGATTAGAAATATATTATCTTTTTTGAATGAAATTCATTTATGAATAAGGGACTTCGTTTTGTATCATATTTCAGCCCATATCCTTTAGACATTTTGAAGAAGAATGAATCTAAATGCGCTTCTATTTTTGTGTGTCTATTTTTCAAGAAATTTCAATTTATGCGCAATTTAAACACATCTGAATTGTACGTATAAGAAAACATAACTCCCCACTAAACACCCAATCATGGCGCTGCACTATCGTATTCAGCCTCTAGCAGAAAAATCAATTCTAACCTCATTTTCGTAGCAATAATGACGTTTACTCCACACCATCCATCCATCCATCCATCCATCCATCCGACCAACCAACCAACCAACCAACCAACCATTGACTCGACGACATATCTAAGTATGTTTTACTGTTTTACCATTTTAACTCAGCACAAGCCGCGTCACTTCCCGCACTACCGCCCACCGCCCACCAACTTACTAACAACATTTTTCCTATAACCTACTTACTTGTATTATTTGTACGTATGTAGTTGTATCGAGAAAGCGTACTCACTCGCAAACCTCTTTTAGCTGGTAGAGCGAGAGGAAGGAGGGCGGACGAGCGGGCGGCTTAGCATTTCTTCTACTTCGTTAATTTTTTTTCTTCGTCTTTTTTGCCTCTTACGACTTTCGTATATCATTTTTACCGTATTTCGTTGATGTGTTCTTTTTTTGTTGGTTCTTTTATTTTATTCATCTCCAAAATAAACAAGTTTTTGCGTTGCTATGGCAACACTTGCACAACTCCTTTAACCCATACATACATACAAGTACATACCCTCACAGTGTTAACGCATACCCATACACTCTCTCAGCCACTTCCGCGCAGCTTAAACTTTTGTTTGTGTTCCCAAAAATAAAATAAAAATAAGAAACCAAAATAAAAGTGGAAACTTTTTTAATATTTCATTGCAGTCAGGTAGGGTTACCATTTAATGCCTTTTTGTTTTTGCTGTTGTTATTATATTTGATTGTTTGTAGTGAGTTTATTTTACTACTTATTTTCGCAGTTATTTGATGTTTGGTTTATTGTAAAATAGTTTTCATTATTTATGAAGTTATGAAAACTTTCATATCTGCTTTTATATTTTCGGTAATTGAGTCAGTTTGGAAAATCAATATCACCGAAGTCTCAAGTCTCAAGCAAGGAAGTGACATAATAATACAAATAATAAAAGAGTAAAAAAAGCAAAAAATAGGAAACTTTAGCAAGACTTTGTCCAATAAACTAGAATTTTTGAAGCAAAACTTTTCAACAAATGTTTAATTCTTCGAAAATGCATCTCCTGGCTTTAGGTAGCTATTGCTTGCAAATTTCGTATTAATTTTTTTTTTATAAATAAAAAAATATTTGCGAATCATTTACGATTTTAAATCGGTTTCAAAAAAAGTAGATTTTTACATTAAATCTAATAAGAAAAAGCGACAGAAAAGCGTTTTTTGTCGTATGACACATGCGAATATGACGCGGAAGGAAAAGTCATAACAATTTCTTCGGAAATGCGACAATGTACCAAAAAACCAGTTAATATTTTATAAGCATACATACATACCATATATACAAACAAACAAACACACATACATACATACATACATACATACATACATACATACATACAGACAAACATACAAAAAAACATACAAATAAAAGCTCGCTTATTTTGCAATTAATTTGTGTTTCATTTTAATATTTCTGCTTCTTTTCACCTTTACTTGGCAACATTGATTGGTGTCACATTTTCGAATGCATTTTAGGGAGGAAATATTGATTTTAAATTTTTCCCACCCATACAGAAATGTAGGCTACGTTTATAAATTCCAACACAAATAAAACATATCATATTCATATTTTTAATAATAATTTCGGTAAGGCTTTTCATTTTGTTATTGATAATGTTACCCGAAAATTAAAAAAAAGCAGTGGCTTCTCTTTGGCCACATCTTCTGGGGATATGAGATTATTCCGAGGTTTAAATTTAAGTCAATTAAATTTCACATTAAATTTAAATTTTTAATAAGAATTTTTATTTGAATGTTTAACAAAAATTTAGTAAGTTCAATCGAAATTTGAAGAAAACGTTTTTCAAAAAATTTAAGTGAATGAAATTTATTCAATTAGATGGAGCATCCCTGGGTCAAGTGTTTCGAGCTAAAAGGAAACTATGTTGAGAAATAAATAGCCACTTATCCAGAATTTTCGTTTTATTTGGTAGGCTAAGTACCCAGCGATGCTCCAACTTCTTTAACTCGTCTAAAATATACTTTTTCTTCAGGTCTGCAAAGTCAGCCTCCATCGGGCGGTGAGGCTAAGTACTAATCGACTTTTTAATAAATTTTAAATGAAAAATAAACACGGAAACCACCATTTTTAATTGACATCATTTGCCCATGTATATATGTAAAACTATTTCGATTTACCAACAAATTTAAATATGCGAGTGCTTTTTCAAATTTGTTTTTATAATGCTCTAATTAATGGACGCACGAGTGATTTTTCATCAGAATTGATAGAGATTGTAACTTCTCCCACAACTATGTTAAAATTATAAACAATACGTTAATTTAAAATTACATCGATCACAGCAAAAATTATTTGAATATTTTGTTGCTATCTGCCGCAAGACATTTGATTTTATTAGCGCTAAAGAAACTTTTCCAAAATGATGTCACTCAGTTTTGTATTGGTTGATACCAACTCTTCAGATGACTGCAACTTGTGAGAGTTTCTTTAATTAATTTTTGAAGCATTTTTAAAGTAATATTTTCCTAATATCATAAATATAGAACACCAAATAAATGCTTATAATTGGAATTAATTTCGATCGAGTTTGAAATAATAATCATGAGTCATTTTTGAGGTCGCACTGAGCAAAGCTTTTTTTTCTTATCGCTGCGATATGAGCCTCATTCGTTTGTTTTCAAAACTAAATTCGTGTTTGTTTTCGAATTAAATCATTAAACAAATGCACGAAAATCAACTTGTGTTGTTTTCATTGTTGTTGTTGTTTCATTTGTTTTCGTGTTTGATGTAAGTATTCCAAGAGTTCGATGTATAAATTCAAAAATACAAATAAATATAAACTGACATTTGTACGCACATTGAGCTTATTGCCATTTGCAATCATAGATCAACTGTTTACATTGGAGCTATGACTATTTGTAGACTCTGTTCGAATATTAGAAATTTCGAAAAAATTCAATAAACGTTATTTCGAAACCAGAGACAAAATTATTACAAACGAATATTTTAACAATTAAAAAAAACCGAAGACGTGCAAACTTTAATTAATTATTCACCGAAAAACGATTTAAATATTTATGAAAATGTGATTATTTATTAATGACATCACACTACACAAACAGCCAACATAAACACACAAACAATGTGGACATGTGGACGCAATAAATTGCATGATTTCAGTTCGATTGAGTTGTCAATAAGTTTTTGCAGAAATATTCTCAACCTACAAATTCCGATCAATTCAGACGCATTAAATTGAAATGTCAACCACAAACGGCGAACACAATCGAAAACAAATGAAAAATTAAAAAAATACAAATTGGCGTTATGTCAGTGAAAATGTCAAAACTATGCGCTGCTGGCGGCACTAGGCCAGGCCGGATCGTCGTCAGCGAAATCGAATGTAACGACATACGTACATAAGTTCAAAATACATTTTCTTCTTTTGTTTTATTGCTTTTCTTTCTTCCGCTCAATAAATCAGAAATACGTTTCAATTAAAAAAGAAAGAACACAATTAAGCGCAATCAAAAAGGGCGCCTCCAAGTCATCCATTAAGCGGTCACGGTAGCTGCGGGTATACGTCAATGGCGTCGATACACACTGAAGTCGTTTAAGACGATTTCACAAAATTTTTTGAAATTTTTTGAGGTTTATGTTGGTTATGCAACCAGTGTGCGACTGTGATGACGTTCCAATGGAAGCACAGAAGCAGCGACTGAAGCAATTCTATCATCTACGCGCAGTGCACACAAAGCAGCTTCTTTGTTCTTCGTTGTTTTTGTTTTAATTCGCCATGAACGAAAACGTTCAAATTTTTTGTGCGATACTGTTTCGAATTTCTCGAATTGAGTTGCAGACGCAATTTAATTGCTCGGCAATTAAGAATGCTGCAGCAGCGGCAACACTCAATGATATTGCTTAATGGAGTGTGTACGTGTGTGTATGTGTGTGTGTTTGTGCTGGCTGATGGTTGAAGGGGTCGAAGGAGAGATGAAGAAGCGTCTTTGATTCCGCTGTCGACTATTTGAAGCAATTTGTTTTATTTGTATACGAACAAAAACAAAAAGAATCGTATTCGTCGGATTTGAATTTCGATTTCATTGATTTTATGCATTTTACATTATTTTAATGAATTTTGAAATCGTTGGTATGAACTGAAAATTCAGGACTTTTAAGATTTATTTGATCCACAAATTCGTGAACTTTCAATTGAGTAATATAATTTAAGGATTTGTATATTGATCCATTAAAGAGTATACAAATTTATAAATTAAATACTTTGTTCAACAAGTAAATAGAAAAATTGATGAAAATTTAAAATATACACTTATAAATGTATATGTGCATCCTTGAACTCAGTATTTCATACTTTATCACACACATCCATTGCATACATACTCTCACTCATTTACGTATGTATGTATGTATGTATGTGGTAGCAAAGACAGAAGCAGAGATAAAAGCCAAAAGCATATCTTGACGTTATATAAAAAGGCTCTGAACAAAAAAAAAAACAACAACAAACCACTCGACGGCAAAACGGAAGTCGTCGTAGGTGTACATAAGCGCACTTCCGCATTTCTTTCAGCGCGTCCTTTTGAAGGTTTTTCGGCAACTATGCCTTTTTTTATTGATATAGTTTTACTTCTCTCTGCTTTTTCTGCTTTCTGCTATTTTCTGTTGGAACGTTTTTGTGAATTTATTCACACAACTTTTTCCATTTAACCTTGCGATTATTTTCCTGCCTATTTGCTTGATTTATGTCGTGGATTTTCTTCGATCGCCTTTTTTATGGTCGCACTCAGTTGGTAGCGCTAGCAAGAACCGGCATTGACTTTTCATTTTTGTTATAAAGTCGGCTTAGAGTTGGTGTCATCGTTGTTGTTGTTGTCGTAGCAGATAATAATTCAATTTAATTGAAGCCATTATTCAAACCATCCTCCCACCAGCAGCTTTTATTTCCATATGTACTATACGTTTAAATGCAGATGGAAATGTTCGTTTGTAGATATGTGTGAAAAACAATAGTTTTAGCTATGCTTCATTCAATCTGCTTTTCAAGTGGGCGTGGCAGTTGGCATACACATTGTACACACACCAGCACAAAATTACAAATCTGCGCAATATTCAGTCGAGCAGGAAATTCCACTCGACGCGTTTAGATTCGCTTCAGTGCAGTCGGAAGAACGACGGGCACAATAAATTTCACACAGCGTTGTATTTTTGGGCATGCCTGTAATCGTGACGACGACGAGTAAAGGAAGGCTGGCAGCTAATGCAGTCACCGGAATAATTAGTTTAATCAGTGGAGGAGGCAGAGAGCAAAATGACAGCGAATCGAATGTGAAATGGCAATTGAAGAACGATTCTCCAATTAAAAGAAAAATATGCAAAATGAAAAAATTTAAACCTTTCGAAATTGTTGTTGTATTAAAAATAATTAATTTAACTCGCTAAAGTAATTTCCTTTAATAAATTTTACTCGCTACTCGTTACTTAATTTAATAATTATCTAAATTAATTGCCACTTAAGCTACTATTATGTTTATATTTAAAAAAAAATATTTATTATATCTGAAAAATTCTTTACTCGCTACTCGTTACTTCAACAAATTATTATTTAAATTAATTACCACTTAAGTTACCATTCGAAGTATTGTGCTTACATAAAACAATAATTGTTATTAGCAAACTCTTATCATAAATGAAAATGTTTCTACTTCTAAATTTATAAATAATTATCACTCGCTACTCGTTAAATTTGACAACTCAATGCTAATGTTTGCCGCTAGACTCGGTACTCGTAGACTCAGTGATAAAATTCACTCAATGTCAACTTAACTGAAAAATAACTCAAATCACAGCTCGTCATTAATTAAACTCATTGGCGAAGCGGCGTCAATTTGACACAATCGAGATTGAGTGTTTGACGCAATCCGAATAAATTGCAAGAACAACATTACCAACAAAAAAAATCTATAACAAATCAATTATCACACGATAACGAGAAACGACACAAGCTGCCGTTCTGATTTTCCCAGACGAGATACAACTTAAAAAGCACTCAAGCGTTTATGACGTTCGCTCGCTCGCTCGTTACGAGCGCAAATGCATCGCATCTCTTATGTGGCGTTAGGGGGGATAATTTGCATTTTGACTATAAGCAGCGTGTGAGAGGTGCAGCAGGGTAGAGGGTGGAGAAATTACAGCATCCTCGCGGCAAGCGTTTATATTGGCAGCGACATCCTCCGATGCCAAAGATAAAACTAATAAATTTGCAATTTTATGATGGCACTGGCTGGAAGAATGAACGTGCTCGCCAATGTAGAGGAGATTAGTTTTATGGCATCACATTTGCTGTTGTTGTCACTGCGATCGTTTTTGTTGTTGTTGTTGTTGTTGTTGTTGTTGTTGTTGTTGTTGTTAATGTTGTTTATTTTCGGTGGCAGTTGGTAATTGCTACTTTTCGCCTACTCGTTATCGTCTATAGTCAATGAGTTACAGATTTCTTGGCAGTTCAATTAGTGTTGGTGTCATGAATAAAAAACATAAAAATAAAATCGGTAACAAGGTCTTTTGAGGTTAAGATGAGAACATAGCTTGAGCAACTAATAAGTGGATGTGGATGTGCTGGGTACAACGCTACACGTTACTTATAGCAAGAAGTTTATTTAAATAATTTCGGTTTATTTATCAGGTAACAAAATATATTATTTATCACATTTAAATATGTTAGTCTATGTGTAAAGGAGATACATTTATATATAATTATACAAAGATTTTTACTTAAATAGTGGTTATGTCATGCGTATTTCGGCGAGTAACGAGTAAATAACAAAAGTTATTTCAATATTCAATTTATAAATATATAACAAATTTCCCATGAATTTTGTCATTGTAATACTTTAAATTACTTTACCATTTGCTCAGCAATTAATTCTAACATGGGAATAAAATGGCTCGCAGGCAAATACTCAATCCAATTAGTGAGGAACAATAACGAATGCAAACGAGGCAAGAACTCATCTAATTGACGACTAAAATTTTCGTCTAAAATGTCCTTTAGAATATTGCACATACACACGTTCGTACATTAATAAACACACACACACACACTCGAAAACATTTTTACACTTATGACTGACACACACATTCGTAATTAACAAAAAACCGTTGAGCAGGGTCACAGGTACATTCAGTTCATTGTGTCAATACTCGTTACTATTGCATACAAGTGTGTGCGTGTGTGTGTATTGCAATATGAAAGAGTGACATTTTGTCTTTTCGAAATTTTATTCAGAGAAAATTCTTTAAAAATTCATTAGCGATGAAAAAGGTTCATGTTCAAAAGGTGGCAACTCGCCATGAGCTAATAATAACGAGTAAAAATATAAAATGGCCTCCGACTATACACTTGCCCAAAATAGCAATTAAATTAAGGAAATGTAGCTACAACTTTTGGTCTAAATAAGATATAAGTTTTCAAACCGAAAGTAATTTCATAATAAAATAAATTTGACATTTTTAATAAAAGTAACGAGTAGAAAATTAACTTTATCGAGTAGAAACTATTTTATTTTGTATTTAAAAAGAAAACTAAAATTATAAAATTGAAAATCTGTTGAGCAGCCGAAAGACCTTCGCGCTTCGTTGACAACTTCATCACGAAAAAACCGCAAATTTACACAAGTCAGTTCCACGATTTTTTCCTTTTGCTTTTTCACATTTCGCTCAGTTCTTTTTGTTGTTGTTGTTGTATGCCATAACCGCACATAAATCCGATTGATTTACGTAAAACCATTCTCGGGCTAGATTAACTGTCCTGAACGGAGGCAATGGCGGCGGTAATAGCAGGCAGGCAGGCCGGCAGGAGACCATGCCGAGTTTTTTTTGTAAAATGGTTGGTTAAAGCGTACTTACAGTTGCACAGTGGTCTCGGAATCAGTACAAAAATACGTCACAATAAAAAAGTTCATATATTTTGTCGAAAAAGTAACTAATTCGAAATTCTTTGCGATTTTAAGAATCATTTACATCTCTAAAGAGAAAGACAAGAATTGTTTTTGATATTTTATTCATTTATTTTTTGTGTTTGAAATTTATAAAAAAAAATAATTAAATATTCATAATTATATCTTGATTCGAAATTTAAAATGTTGTTGTTTTTTTAGAACAAAAAAGAGGCAACACTGTGCCCAGCGTTTGTTGCAAAAACGAGTGAAAAATTGAAATTACAAACAAACACAGTGAAAACTCACACACATATGCACTAACAAAGTAACACACACACACACACACATTTTCGTACACAAGTGCAACCTCTCAAGTGCGCTGTCGTGTTTAAGAGTGAACAGTGGAAGGTAGAAGGGAGGGGAGGGAGATCAGTTGCTGTGTGCATGTATTGTGTGTGCGCGTGAACTTTGACATTTACCAAAATTACAACAATAACCCGAAGGCAGCCATGTTGTTGTTGTCGCTGTCGTTGTTGCCGTTGCTAAATTTTTTATGAATCTTTTTTGTCAAACGCAAAAAATCGCATGTTTTCATATTTTTTTGTTGTTGTTCAACTTTTCATTTTATAGTTGCGATAGTTTTTCTTTGCTACATGTGTATTTGTCTGTGTGTGAGTGTGTGTATTTTGACAGCTACATATCACACACAGGCATTTATACACACATATGCACATATGTAGGAAAACAACTGCCAACAAAATGGCTGCTGGGTAAATGTCATTTGTCATAAGAAACGAAAACGAAAATAAAATCAAAATATGAGATATTTAAAAGTTTTTCGCTTAACAAAAGAAAATCACAAACAAAAAATTAAATGTTATCTATTAAAAATTATAAGTCATCTTGATTTAGAGCGCCACTTATGAGAGATACATGAGCGTAAAGTTCAATTGTTTTCTTAAAGTTAAACTTTTTAATTAAAATTCTTTGATTTCCGATTTGAAATTGATTTTTTCGTTATACTTGTTTTTTTCCTCCTCTGGTCTTTCGAATTCCAACACCTGCGCAAAAACCATGTCCAGTTTTCACCCGCTCGCTCTCACGCAAGCCCTCTTTTTCGCAAATGTGTTCTCTAATTTTTGCTTGCTTTACAAATACAAATGCTAAGAGAGCACTTTTCGCACTGTCAAACGTCACGTTCGCGCTCTCCAATGCGCCGCTCTTTTGTACTTTGCATGCTACTCTATGCAATAGCGAAACAACGCCCCCCTTTGTGGAGCGCCTGAAAGTAGGCTCGGTTTTTGCACATTGAAGGGTGTGTGTGCTCTCTCTCTCTCATTTCGTTTTCATTTATTTTTATACATTGACATTTTAGTTTTATTCTATGCTAATTTAAAATGTGCATATTTCTTTCTTAGATAAATAAATTATTCTATTTTTGTAATGAAATGAGAAAAGGAAAGAGAGGGTCAAAAGTTATCAAGTGCCAGCGTTGCATTTTTACTTAGTTTGTATTTTAAATGTAAACGGGTTTTTCGATATATATTTATAATAAAACGAATACTTGACTTGTATGTATTTGTAGCATTTGCGGCTTATAACAAAAAAAAAACAACAACATTATTACATTAACCGTACTCCAAAGCATCTTTTACGCCACTTAGCCTTAATGCGTCTCTTAGCCTTTATTAAAAGCAAATTGCACGGGCAAATTTATTGATCCCAGCGGTGGTAATTTCTGTTCACTTAAGCAACGCGTAGCGAAGCGCCAATTAATTTGCTTTTATCCGTGCAAAAACCAAATGGAAATTAATAAAAAAGTAACAAATAAAAACGAAGCAAACGAAGATAAAAACGAAAACGAACAAAATAAATAAATTTCCGCTTTTATTTACGGGCATAAATTTCCAACGCAACGCAACGAATAGAATAGAAAAGAATGAATTATTATTCTTTAGTACTTAAACTTTTCGGTTTTTGTTAGCTAAGTTTCCGTTTTTTATGATGACGACTTTTGCGAGCGATTTTTTCCGCAGGCAAAACTGCAATTCAAAAGTGCAAAACTCAAGAAAAGCGGAGAACGAAATATGAAAAAAGCGAAACTTAAGATTTTAAATTGAAAATAAAATAAAAAGAAAAAGAAAACAAAGCGAAACGAAACGAAACAAACTGTAGAAAATGTTGCAAAAAGTAGTTAGCAGTGGGAGTGGCAGTGTTAGTACGATACTGCAGAGTGGTATTCAAAGGTAGTACGAGTGCGAGTGCGAGTATGTAGTGGCAAAAGTACGCTTCTTGATTATGCTTCGCGGTTGGCTGTGCGCCGCCGAAGCGCAAATGAAAAATGTCTGCCAGCTATTTTCGCTGAAGGAAGCTTTGAAGTGCAAAACTGCACGAAAGCGTATCGGGGAGTCACTCCAGCAAAAACAGTGGACGCAGCCGTGGAAAAATGTTGTTGAATTTTTGCATTAAATTAAATTTCTTTAAAATTTTAAATTTATAACAAACATTTTATAAACTTTTTTCATGGAAAACAAATTTAATTTTTTAGAAACTTTTTATTGAAATCCTGCTTTTCACTTCGGTTTGCGCGAATACTTTTTCTGAATACGACTCTGCTTATCAATGGCCGCTTAAAGGCAAAGAACTTAACATGAAGTAGAGAAGCTAATGCCTGAGCAAGGAAAAATCGTATAAAAAATTGCACTAAAGTTGTGTTGAAAAGTAGAAAAAAAAGAAAAGGAAAATGGCGTCTCAGATTGTGTTATTTATGTGTGTGAGTGGGTTAACTGTAATTTATGCTAACATGGCAATACGGGCAGAATTTATTTTGCTTATTGCGTAGGTTTAACGCGGTGTGAAGTTGAACCGTTGCGCGCTTAACCATGGCACAAGAATAACAACAACAACAGCAGCAGCAAAAACAAAGCAAAAACAAAAGCTAATAATGGAAAAAAACGAGAATAGCACACTTGAAGCACATAAATTCACATAAATTATTTAATACGTTTTTATTTGCTATTTCTACTCGATTGGCCGCAAAGGATTCGTAGACGAATCGGGTTGGGGGGGTTGGGTCGAAAAAGGAAAAGTGGAAAAGACGATTAAATAAATGTCTACTTTAAACTAAATTTTTTAATATATATGGAATATCACTACAATATAAAAATTTATAAAATTAATATGTTTTAAAATCAAAGCACAAAAGAAAAAAGGTTATAAGCGGCACAAATTTTAAAATGTTTCCGGTAGTAATATCCGCATTAAGGAAATTTAAGTTACACCGGAAGCGTATATCCAACTGTGCGTATGGTCACTCTCCTTAATCCAATAACAAATACCTTAAGCCAGCTGCAGTAGGGACCGACCGACAGACAGACAGAGAGAAAAATAGCAGCTGCTGCTGATGCACACAACAACAACAAACATTTTGGCAACAACACAAAATACATCTGTGACCACAACAACAACAGCACAAATTATTAACCTAAAAATCCTTGCGAAGGTTGACAAAGTCAACCGCAACAGACACAAAATTCGATTCGGAATTACTGCGAAAAACCGAAAAATGCGGTTTCCCATTTTGAAATGGAATACAGCGCAGCGTGTGGGTCTGCTTTCAGCTGTCACATCACGAAATGGAATAAGCCAACCGAAGTTTGTTTACTGCAATTTGTGCCAATATTTCGTTTGTGGGTGGAAGTGGGTGGGTGGGTTGTTCGGCGAATGTGTTATTTTAATATATATCCCCAAAATCATAGCAAAAATCTAAAATCATAAATAAAATTTGAGATATAAAATTAAAAATTAAAAGTTTAAAGTTGAAAATTTAAGATAAAATTAAATTAATTTCAAATAGCTTCCGTACCCTCTCCCTTCCGTCACTGAGAAAAATGTTTCTGCTTGCGCCACTGAATTTTAAAATGATGCGACATCTGCAAAATGTGTTCTGCGTTTGTCCGTCTGTCTGTATGTTGTGTGTGTCATTGATAAGTGAAAATGCGAAAATGTGAAAAGGGCGAATATGCTGTGTATGTATGTGTGTTATACATGATGCATTTGTGTGCGAATGTATGTGTGTGTTGTATTTGTATGCCATGGACAATATTTCATGCGGAAACAAGAAAATAGGAAAAATGTCCTGTCTGCAGCTGTCGACGTGCGAGTGTGAGCTTATGTGTGTGTCTGTTTAATATATTAGATACTAGAAATTGCATATGCTCGTACAAGTGTTTTTTACTTTTGCAATTACTTTGAATTCAATTTGCGTAATGCAATTTTTGTGTAATACAATTCTGCAAACTTATTTGCTTAAACTTTCCAAATGAATTTCATTGGACACATTGAACACTTTCGAAAATAACTTTTATTAAAATTCTTAAATGTATGTTAAAAAAAAAACGAAACAAACTTTATTGCGCCTACAAATCAATCGAAAGTCTTCCATTCGCAAGCTATAAATCAAAACTTGTGGAAGCGCGAAAATTATTTTAAAATAAATACAATTAAACGAAGGCGAAGAAAATCGAAACTCATCGATAAAACGCTTAAATTCGCTCGCTTATCAAGATGACAAATTAATAAAACGCGATCGTAGAATGCGGCATTACAGAATGTTGTAAATGTGAAACGCACACACACTTACAGAGCCATTGAACGCCTGTTATAAATTTTAAAGTGACATAAAAGTTGATTGAGATGAAAAGTGAAACTGTTTTTGTGGTTGTGGTGGCTCATTGTCTACTACATAAAGGGCGTAGTCGTATTTTAAAAGTGGCCAGAGCGGCTGCCTGCCAAAGATTTATTATCTGGTCAATGGTTGGCAGTCGTCGTTATTGTTTAATTGAAATTGTCAGCAAAAATTATTTATAAAATCTCAATGAAGGAAATTGTAAAACTCATTGAAAATGCAATTCCAAATGATTTTTATTTAAAAATTTAATAATGTAAAAGATTATATTTTTTAAATATACTTTCAAGAAACTTTTACAATTTCGAGATTGACAATTATTTCTAAATGGCTTTTAAACGAAATTATTTAAAACAATTGCAGACTAAGTCACTTTGTATATAGGAAAAAGAGCGACTAAGTTTGGGTTGTGTATGATAATTTGGAAAGCGTTATTTGCTTTATCTAACAAATAAAAACAATGCAAATTAAAATGTATAATTAATTAATTGAAATACTAAATTAAGCGATGAGTTCTTTAACGAATTGAAATAATCAATAAAACGCAAAAAATTCGTGTGTAAAAGTTAATTCAGAGATAATCCAAAAATAAACGCAAAAATACAATTTCCGTTTCTACGCAAACGATCTTTCAATCATTCTTAATTTTCAATGAGGAAATGTCAAAATGACACAATGACTTAAACAAACACACACACACACAAGCATTTGCATGGTTTTACACACGCACACAGAAAAACATGGAAAAGGCCAAAAATGTCAACCAACGAAGTGAAATGGCCCCTTCGAGCCGCTTTTGTCCTGTTTGCGAGTATACGTAATTGTGCGAGTGTATGATTGTGTTAGTAAGTTAAGCGTTTGTGGGTTGTGTATGTACGAGTATGTATGTGTGTGCTTCTATTACAGAGTTTGCAAGTTTGCGCTTAATTTAGAACTTTTATGGTATTTTATGCGTTTTACCTCTAAGCCGCCCGAAAATTGACAACGACGACGAGCGACGACCTAACTCAATCAAGCCAAACCTCGTCTGACATTTAAGCAACGAACGCGTCCGCATAGCAACCAACTAATTCAGTAGTAGGAAAAAGACCAAAACCGCGTAAGCGCTTCTAAATCAACCCTAAGCATTATGACCTTCATTTGTGCACCTTTACTCGGTTACCTCATAAAATGCGCTACTTAACTCATTTGCTAAAGCTAATAAATAAATACAAAATTAAATTAAATTTACATAATTTGTTAATAAAGAAGTTAATAAAGAAATGAAATTGTATAAAAATGTTAGATGAACCTGGTTTACATTCTTTTGGCCTAGTAGTAGTAGTGATTAAATCGAGTTTGTAAGTTTTATAATATGCGCTAATTTCAAAAGATTGACAGAAAGTTGCTGCTTTAGAAAGTCGAAATTTTTGTTGTTATTGCTTAGATAAAGTGTTTTAATTGAAGCGTTTTCGAGTTGTAACTAATTCTCAAGGACAAACGGTTTTTTTAAATAGCGATTTTAACTTTTATCGAAGCAAGTTTGATACTTAATAAATTGTATGCTTAATACTTAATTTCAACTCATACGTTCCAATGATTTCACTTCGAACAAAGTTTAGATCAAAATGAATGAATTTAATTTTCCTAAGCAAACTCAACTTAAAATTACATTCGAAAAAGTACTCAACTTCGCATATCCAGATATAAATTAATAGATGTGACGTATACGCACCGTAGTCACAAAATTGTTTAAAAAATTATCCAGCTGCTATAGCTTAAGTTTTATATTCTCCACAAATCGAATGCAAAAAAATCAATTAAAGTCACTCATACGATGTGAAGTACACAGAACTGAAAAACTATTTAATATATTCGAAATAATAAAACAACTTTTAAAACGCAAAACTACTTTAAAAAAAGAAGAAAAAGTTGTAACCGGAGATTTCGTTAGTAAAATTTAGAACAATAAAATAACCAACCTCCCCTCTCACTAGCGAAAAAAAACTTGTCGAAATAAACGAAACTAATTTTCGGGTGCTCGTCGTTAGGGATCCTTGTTCATCCGCCAGTCTAGTGAAATGTTTACCAATTTATGCAGCGAAAGCTTTAAAAAAAAAACTGCTGGCAGATGCTGCTCGCTCGGTTGTCTGTCTGTCTGCACGTCTGTTTGACGCAGAGGAATTTTAATTAAATAAAATAATGCAGCCGCAATGAGCGCACCGGAATAGACGGTGGGTAACTGAGTGTGGCTGGGTGGGGCAAACGGAAGCGCACAAACCGGAAATTGACACAGCGGAAGAAGTTCTGCGAAATTGCGTTCCATGCCATTTAAAGAGGCTTTTGTTTTTTGCTTTTTTGCCGCCTCCACCACACCAAGTTTTCAAGTTGCGATTTTGGTTCTGTTCTGTTTCGTTTGTTTCGAGTGTTTGGCAAATACTTGAAACATAAAAATGCTTGTTGTTCTTGTTTTTTTTTGGTATGCGAACGCAAAAGTTCTTTTGGAGTTTGGGAAAAGTTTTTTGAAAATCTCTAAAGTTGTGTGGAAAGTATTTTTAAACGTGCATGTGTATGAAATTGTTAATTTATCTTCACATAGAAGATGTTCTGCTACCGAGAGTTAAGCAAATAATTTGAGTACCACAAAAAGAAATTGTTTTTTTTTTTGAAAATAAGTATGTCATAATAGAAAATTCTTTAGAAAAATTTTCAAGAGTGATCCTTTTTGACTATTTTAAGTAGAGTTGCCGTCATCCCGTATGCAAAATAAATTGGAAAACTTTAAAAGAGAATTAATAACTATTTTGGCGACTTCATCTAATCGTTCCAGATGCTCCTAGATATCTTAAACGAGTTCTAGATAATGCTGGGCAGGAACAGGGGAGATACTCCAGGATTTCCCTCACTTCAAGCTCCTAACACCTTCTGCATTCATTATTATCATTTAATTTAATTTTTTAGATAAATTTCTCAAACTTGAATTAATTTCTTTACAATACCAGGACAATACACATACATACAAACACGCATTCGTATGTATTGCGTATTTCTGTTTGCCCTTTATTACGTTGTTTTGTTGTCTTTTTTTCATATAACTTTATACAATATAATATTTATTGGTTTTGTTTCGAAAGCAAACTTTTCGATCACATGAATTAGTGTGTGTTTGTGCGCTTGTGGGTGCATGTGTGTCTGACATTGATATGGTCATCTATGATACGGCGATATTAATGACCTTTGTCTTGTGTCATGTCTTGATGTCATGCTTTGATTGATTTGCTTTTAAGTGCTTCGGAAAACTTCAATTATTTTAACTAATCTAATACAAAGACTCATTATATATAAAATAAAATTCATTAATGTTTATCTGTTTTCGTTTGCAGCAAAAATTCTATTTTTCTATATAATATTTTATGCGGTGTTAACTGGATTTTTCGCTGCCATGTTAGCTGTATTTTATCAAACGCTGGAAACCGATAGACCTAAGTGGACACTGGATAATGGCATGATCGGCAACAATCCAGGTAAGATAACAAAAAAATAAAAATTACCAAGTCTTTTAATTCGTATGACTCATACGTCAAGTAGTTCGACATATATAAAATTCTGTTAGGCTTTGGCTCAAGGGTTAAAAACAAAATACTTGAAATAAATATTCACAAACATATTTTCACCACGTCGTTTGGCCATTTCATATCATTTAAAACTTGAAGAAAGACAGCACAATAATGTTCAAATTAAAATTGCTCATACGACTCCAAAGGCAAAATGTGCCGAAATCACTTCACTTGTCGCTCATACGCAATGTGGTCCAAAGATTTTGGCTTCAATTTAAATTTATAATTTTGAAATGTCTGTCACTTTGACAGCGTGAAAAGTGACAGTCATTCACATTTGACATGTGCGCACATAAATTTCTCAACGCTCCTTTTTGGCCATTATTTATGACGTCTTTGGCAAATGTGGAATTTATTAACAGCGCTAAAAGAACGCCAGTCGGAAAACCACACCCATTTGTGGTGATTTTGTCTTCGAGCATGTGTGTGTGTGGTGGCGGGGGAGGGTAAATTGTGGTGGAGTAACACAAGACAAAGAAGAAAAACAGGCTTCAGAATTTCGACAACTTTCAATAAATTTGAAGGCGCTTTGCTTTTTTGACACACATATGAAAGTAAATACATTTATACACAGACACATATGACAATTTGTGTCGTCCCTTGTGCACATTTATTACCTCTTAAACAATTCGTGAAATGAGCAAATAAAAAAAGCTTATAAAGTGGTATGGCAGGAGCAAAAAGATCAATTTAATTAACTAATTGAATTTTTGGTCGCGTTTTCACTGCTCCGCCTGGCTAGCACGCAATACGCGAGCGGTGGACACGCCCTCGTTTTTTTACGGTTCGTTTTTATATATTTTCCATTGCACTTAAATTCAATTTAATTTCTTATTGAGGCCGCTATTTGAACTTCGGTAATGGAAAGTGGCGGTTGTAAATTTAAAAGATAAATTTTGTTAATTTCCGTTTCCGTTTTCTCTTTTTTTTTTTCTACAAAAAAAATTTGTTTATCCATGCAGGTCTTGGTTTCCGACCAATGCCCCCAGAGGCAAATGTTGAGAGCACCTTGGTCTGGTACGAGTCATCGAAGCCCGACAATTACGACTACTGGGTGAAGGAGACAGCTAACTTTTTGAAATGTAAGTATGCGAGTTGTAAACGAAACAACAACAACAAAATATATTTTATCGATAACAGAAACGCGATAAGTGTGAAAATTTTAGTGGCAAAGAAAAATTGATTTTCGATACCAAATCGATTATTTACTTTTTTTTCGATAAGAAACCAAGAAATTAAATATTATATTAATATAATTTTAAAATATTTAATAAAATATCGTTATTTGTATCGTTATTTATATATGAGACAATTCAAATGTTCGTTATGTTATCGATAAAATTAATTGTTAAAATGAAATGAAACAGAAATTTGTGTAATAAAAAAATTTGAATTAGGTTCAGAAGTTATGGTTTTAAAAATCTGTAAAAGCCGAGATATTACAATTTTGAATTAATTAATTCAAATGATAAAATCAAATGTTTTCGATTTCTGTTTAAAACGAACATTTGATATCAGAACCAAATAGACGGGAAATTGTATTCCAAATAGAAAATTTGTTACTAGAAATTTTTGATTACAATAAATTTTGTTTTATGTAAATTTTTTTTGTTCTTGTCTAATATTTATAATAATTTAATTAATTTTAATTAAGAAACTTTTTTTTATACTCAACATTAAAACACACTCTGAAATATTTCTAGCAATGAATCGTAAGTCTCAATATTCCACTTCTTTAGACTACTACAAAAACGTACGCTAATTTTTCGCAATAACTGCCGATACATTAATTTTTTTTTTACAATAATAGAAAAATATATACTACAAACTTTTTATCCTGAATATGTACTTCAATGCTTTACAATACTTTAATGTAATTTTTTTCTTATTAAAAACAAATATAAGTTGACTTTATTTCAGTACATCAATTTAGAAACATAATTTCTTAATTTTTATGCCAGAATTTTTAATCGGCGTGCAGAGCTCAGAAAAAAAAAACGTCACAATGCTTCTTCTAATATAATATTTTTTTTTTGTTATAATCTACTTATATAGCTTAAAACTTTTCTTAATAAAAACAAATATATATATTTTAATATTTAAGCCCATAAAGGACCTCATTGTCAATTTTCAATATTAAACATCTCAACTGATCTCTCATGGCGTATACGACTTTCGAACAATCTTGCATGTAATACAATATTAAAAAAAAATTAAATAAAAAAACATTTTTTGAAGCATTTTTTGGAATTTTGTTGTTGTGTGTATATCTACAAGTTCGTCTGAAGATTTAATTAAAATCATGGTGTTATAACTATGAGGTGAGGAGAGTAGAAAATAGGCCCTCTTCACCTCGATAATGTTTCTCTCTTTGGAAACAAAATTGTTGTGTAGTTGCCATAGTTGCTACAAAATTTTTATGTAAATAAAAACAACAACGTAGTTTTTGTCAAAAATAAAAAAATTCTAACTTCACACTAAGGCAGAAATCGAGGTGAGTTCGCTCTATTTGAGTTCTCATTTCTACCTACCTAGCCTTATTATTCAACCATGATTAAGAATTATTACCTCCAAAGTTCCCGATTTGCGAACTGAGATATACATAAACACATACATACAAAATTTCCGTCTATAAATTCTACTCGTAAACAAAAAAATATGTTTTTAAAGTGGTAAATCTATTTTTATTCCGTTTATACACTTTTTACTACTCATTTAAAGAAGCACATAAATATAATTTTTTTTTTAATACATTTTTAAGTTTTCTTTATTAATATTTTTACTCTTTACAAAAAAATAATTTTCAAATTCTTAATCGGAATAAAGTTCACAAAGAACTTTAAAATTGCATTAAACGAAAAGTTTAAGGTATGCTAGAGAAAACACTTTTTCCATTTCTCTTTCAAGCTAAATATTTATTATGTATAACAAAAATCTTGCTAGCCTCATTTTCTAGTCACCAAATATTTACTTATGATAATTGATAATATACGACACATATTCACTAAATAAGCGTTTCTATAAAAAAAAATCATCATTCCCACTTTAGCCTACGACAATATACCAAAGAAGAATCAGGTGAACTGTTCGTTTGAGCAATTGCCGCCAGAGGGCAAGGTCTGCGGCATTGAGACACATTCGTTCGCACCCTGTACCGAGGAGCAAAAGTTCGGCTATCACGTCGCCAGGCCATGCATATTCCTCAAGTTGAATAAGGTAGGTTGGCCTTTGTAATTGTTTCTTTTTTTAGTTGAATGCGAACTCACTTTAACTTTGTGTGTGTGTGTGTGTGTAATAGATTTTCAACTGGATACCGGACATATACAACGATTCGAAATCCTTGCCCGAGCATATGCCCACTGAGCTGAAACAGCACATCAAGGAGAAGCAAAGCCTGCGACCAAATGAGGTGAGTTTCTATTTGCGATATGAGTTGCGGGTGAGTTTCTAAATGGAATTTGTATTAATGTGCTGTTATGTTGAAAATTGTAGACTGGCGTCGTCTGGGTCTCATGCGAAGGCGAAAATCCCGCTGATGTGGAGAATATCAAGGCTCGCGATTATTATCCGCGCATGGGTTTCCCACATTTCTATTTCCCATTCAAAAATATTGAGGGCTATATTCCGCCAATCGTTGCTGTACAATTTACCGTTGAAAGTGAGTACAATTGTTACTGTTATTATTATCGAGTATTTCGACTTTGATTAGAACTATCAATTATATATTTTAAGAATAAATAAATTTACATTTATCCATCGGTATTAATTAATTATAACCTGTTTTTGCTCATCACTATTCGACACATTTAATCTCTCTTCGTGTGACCTTGATTAAAAATGCTATCTCGGCCGCTGTCGACCGAGTTTGATTTAAATTTGCATAACAATTGAGCTGCCTATGTGTCGGACCCCCCCTTGATCGTCCATGCATGTGGCGCAGCCATGAACTCTGACCTATCATCTGCTCAAATGACCGACCGACCGACCGACCGTCCCCACCGCAAAATTGCATTTAGAACTTTCTATTTTCGGAAATAAATCACAATCGCAAAATCGAAAAACTTGGCGTACAAAAGATAACGAACGAACGAACGTGAAAACAAACAAACAAAAAAACATTTTATTGGCAGACATATTTGCGGAATAGAATGCCGTACGCCTGTGGCAACCTTTGACCTAATTGGCAGCTGTCAGAAGTACAAGAACACAAAAATGAAAACTCTTGGACATTTCTTTATTTCGCTGCAAATTAAAAATTAAATTTTGCGCTTGACTTTTAGTTGAAATTAAGATTAAAAGTCAAGATAAACACTTTTTCCTCACAAAGTTCTTTTTTTTACAGCAAACAAAGAAAATCTCGTATGAAAATTACAACACTGCGCTTAAGCGCAAGCAACGGTAATTAATTTTCATGCGTCAACGGGCGGCAAACAAAAACATGTTTAACGAGCATTAGCGCGTGTGTGTGTATGTGTGTGTCTGTGAACGCGAGTATGAGTGAGCAACTAAAAAGCAACATGGCGTCTTGTACAGCTACAAAAATTGCGTACAGTCGTTTCATTTTTATTGGTTTAAGTTTTAGTTTTTGCGGAACGTGCGATTTTTTGCTGCCAGCATGTTTTGAATTTTAAGCAGCGTCGAAATTTCGTCGTCCTTTTTTTTATTTTCTTTTTATTTAATTTTCATTTTTTTTCCAACCGACAGCGCGGAGCGCGAACAAAGCAAATTGTGTCGAAAGAATGTTTCAGCTCGTTGGTCGAGCGACACGCGTGACTGCTCGCATACTAAAATTATGTATGGAGGAAAGCGTTGCCAGAATAATGATTTTTTAAAGCATTAAGATAATTTTTTAATCCTTTCCATTTTCGAAACGTTGAATCAATTATTAAAAGTACTTTCATATTATTAAAAAAACGATTTAATTTGATATGAATTTTTTTTATTATTAAAACTTTTTTAAATCCAAATTTTCTGGCAACACCGTTTGTATGGTGCTTTTTGTTCATTTTTTCCCCTCCAGCTTGTTAATGCCTCATTTCCTTGTTCCATTTTTTATTTTTTTTTTTTTGAACACATTGTTTAGCGTTAATGATTGTTTAATGTCTTAAAGTAAAAAATGTGTAATCGTGTCTGTGTAGTTAAAGTTGAGTGTGTGTGTTTCAACATACGCCGGTGTTGCTCTTTTTTCCATTGCTCCTTTTCCTTTCGTTTAGTGTTTATTTTTTGTTGTTGTTCATTTTGTCAGTGCTGTTCGGCGCATTTTATGGCCGCTTTTTTTTCGCCGCGTGATTAATGGCCGTCGTAATTGACAATTATTTTCGTGTTAGTGAGGTTTCGGTTCCTTTAATATTAATGAATTGAAAATTTCATTATTCGAATGTAATTTTTTTGTTGACGGGGAATTTAAAATAAATGTTTAAAAGAATAACTAAGAATTTGCAATTCGTCACAGGCTTCAATTTTAATAAGCTTTACTCGATAACTTCCTTAAACCCTTTTTAAATTAGAAAATTTAAGTGTCGAGCAATTGTTCGATTCCTTTTTGGATAAAATTGCCTGTACAAGCAAGCGTGTCGTCTGCTCCTTGACTCTTCTTTCCTTATTCAACAAACTAGTTAGGTGGGTAGATGTGAAAGGGATGTGTAGTAAGCTTAAAAATTGGCCAAAGCTATTAATGGCAGACTTCACTAACAGTTCACTGTGTAACCGCCGCGACGGAAACGCACCAGCTTGAAAATATCTTAAATAATTTATATCTAGTATTTATTTATTTGCTTCACTCGTTTCTTTGTCACATTTAAATACATTAATGGAAAAATTACAGCCAAAGGAAGACACAACAATAATTTTCCAGCACACTTCACCGTAATTACATTTCTTCCGTTTTACATTCTCCACAAGTACCGACTACTTACTAAAAACAAAAAAAAAAGATGAAGCAACTTTCCCGCTCTGTAAACCGTAAAGCCGCTTACTTACTCAAATCCGTATTAAATCAAAAATATGCAAATTATACACTTAAAAATTCAGAATTAATAAGAGCAGAAGCCAGTGCCGCACAGCAACAACAACAACAACGACAACGACAACGACGAGCAGCGTATAATTTTTATGCTACGTTTTTTTTTATCAAGTAACAAAATGAAAAAGAAAAAATAATAACGAATCAACAAAATTGAAAATGTTATGAAATGGGAGTAGAAAAAATGCATAGCTACAAAAATTCAAAAAAAAAAAAAGAGTAGTAATCGCCGGAAAATATCGCAAAGCTTCGCAAAATGGCATTTAAATTAGAAATAAGAAAAAAGTTTTATAAAAAAAAGGGGGCCACTGTGTCACGTCAAGTCGGGCGAGCGGGCGGGCGTGCAGGATATGTCATTGTGTTCGTCGTTGTTTTTGAGAGTTGTTGTTGCTACTGCAAATGTATGCTTGTATGTAGCACACAGTGGTGAAGTTGCGAGTGAATGGGCTGGTGAATATGCAATTTGCCTGAGTTGCATTGCGACAAAACTTTGAAAAAGTTCGGTATTTAACGCGTAATGTAATCGAAAAAAAGAAGAAGAAAAAAATAACAGTTTAATTCGAAATTGAAAAGTTAAACGTTTGTTTAATCATTTTTTATTTGTCGCATTTGCTCTTATTTGTGGTGGAACTTTCTGCATAGTTAAAAGGAGGTCACTTCCTGAAGTAGTACGAAAAATGTTCGTGTGTTAATAATGTCATTGGGAATATGTACACACAGTTGTGTCTGGATGGAGTGCACTAATTTTTGTTAACTATAACAAGCTTGACATTTAGATGTTTGCTTTTTCAAGTGGACTTATCAGTGCTAGTATAGTTTAGTATAGTATACCAGCATAATCAGTAGCGTCTTTTTTGCTTAAAGTTGTTTTTAAAATTTTGTTCACTAACCTCCAAATAGTAAACTTAATTTTGAAATCATTTTAATTATTACAATTACATGTAAAAATTAAAGTGTTCACTTTATCGGGTGTTCACTTTATCCAAATACGACTGTAAAGGTGAAGTATATCACTACAAAACAATTAAAGTTTAAATACACAATTTCATATGAAATAATCTTGTATAATATGTACTTATCACGCTTGAAATTTCTCCTTGTTTCAACACTGTGCTTACATTTATCACAGGAATTCAAGAATTGATTTCCAGAGCATACTCATATGTTAATTATCTTTTCTCTAAGTACTAAGCATAAAGTTCAACATTAGCCGCAACCTTTATCGCTTTCGTTTCAAATTAACTCAGCGTCTTTCCACATAGTTGCCGCGAGAGTACATATATCACATTGAAAAAAAAGTAGTAGTAGTAAACCCCTTTTTGAACCAACATACGAAAGCGGTAACACGCCTTCTGCGTCACTTTTCCATTTAAAATGAAAAACATTAAAAAAAATATAAAAAAAAACGCTTCTTGCAATTGTCACAAATCGCCACAAGCAATAAAATGCATTTGACAGCATTAAAGACGAGAGCACAAAGTGTTGCCAATCTAACAAAGGGGGAAGCACAGCACAGCGCAGCGCTTCGTTTTTTCTTTCTTTTATTTTTATCATTTAAAGAATTTCCTTGCTTTTATATGTGGAAATAAATTTTCTTTAAACGCACACACACACATATATACATTTATTTTATTAAAAAAAAAGGAGCAACGCGCTCTGTCGTTGGGTGGTAACTTCCGTCGGAGCAACAATGGCGTTTGTCAGCGGAAGCGCCATCGCCAACGTACCACTTGTCTGTGCCTGTATCTGTGTCTGTACATGTGTCTATGTGTGTATGTATATGTTTGCGGTAATGTTAATGTGATTTGTAGTTGTAGCGCACATAAAAGGTGCGAAAAGCGCATTTTTATTAGACACTCACTTGGTGAAAAGAAGCGCTTCTCCATATCAATTTATATTTCGGAAAAGCGATCGGAAACCATTCTAACACCTCAGGATTATGACTGCGACTCTCGGCCAACTTTTGAAAATAAAAAAATTCAATTATAGTAGTCGTAGAGTACCTCTTTTAACTGCTTAAAGTGGAATTAAGCATGTTTAAGTGCCCTGAAGTGTGCTTAAAGCAAATCCAAAACACATTAAAAATTCAATTAAAAAATTCGTAAACGTAAAAGAAAATGAACAAATAATATGACCGTAAAACTAACACCAAGCGTTTAAGTGGCAAATTGTGGTTCCATTTTAGTTGGTAACAATTACGAAAGAGAGCTATTCCAGTTAATAGACACAGGTCTTTGAAGGTTATATGTACCAAATTTGTATGAAATCGGTTCTGCGGTTTTCGAGTTTACTTAGAACAACTAGCGGACAGACTGACAACAAACAGACAGACTTTGGATTACATATAATAGTATGATTTCTAGAATTTTAAATATTCAACACAGGAAAAATGTTTTCCGACGCTTTCTTTAAAGTTGCTTGTGTTAGTCGTAGTATTCCTACCGCCCTTAAGCATAAATTTAACTTAAGTGCTGACGAACTTACAATCTGTCGGCTTTTGTTTTATTGTTGCTAAAGTACTGTTAATAGGTATGGGCACTTTTCTTTTGTGATGTAAAACGAAAGGCGAGAATATTTCCTTGACACAAGAAATTCGTCATGTTTAGCTAAAATCGATTGCAAAAATAACAAATAGACAAATATAAACTTTTTTGTATACAAAAGTTCATTTTAAAATGCAAAACGTGCCTATGCAAATATTTTCTTAATGCAAAAATGTTGTAAATTGTTGTTACAACACCAACGGACGGACACGTGCCAAATGTAAAACTGTTGAAAAAAAATTGTATTTCGACTCTTTGTGATGTAAAACGAAAGGCGCAACAACGAATAAGTTTTTTAATTTTAAATAAAGTTTTAAGCAAAGATTTAAAGTGCCTTGCACTTTAAGAAATTTGTGGCAACGCCATATGCCACAGCGCAGTCGCCGCTTCACCACTCACTTCCGTTACGGAATGTCGCCGGACACCGAAAAGGCATAAATGCATTCAAATGTGATTACGTGCGGCGCTGGCATTCTGTCAGAAAGCACAACAACCACAGAGCGCAAAAAAAACAACAGCAAAAAAATTCACGACAACAACACAAAAATACTTTGCCAAGTTTTTGTAATTTTTGTCTTTTGTTTTGTTTTTTTCCATATCAGCAACGCGCCCAACTTCGCCCCATTTTGCTTGAGACTACTTTTGCTGATTTAATGCTTCAAGGCTGTTTCGCCATTGTGTGTGTGTGTGTTCGTGTGTAAAAATAAACAAAAACAACAACAACATAAATAAAATGGCAGCAGGAAAAAGAAATAATTGTGGGCTCTATTTTCATGTACAGAATATATATATATATACATATTCTATATAAAATATATGTATATACACATATATAAATGTGTTTTTTGTGTACATAAGTTTGTATATACATTGCAGAATTGTTGGCATATAGTTTTGTGTGTATTTTCGCCATTGTTATTTTTGTTGCTTTGGTTGGCATTTAATTTCATTACTTGCTTAAGTAAATGTTGGGCAAAACCGAATTGAAATTCCTTTATTTATTGAATGAGTTTCAAACTTGAACTATTTTTTTTTATTTCTCTTTTTTTCATTACAAAGTTTTGCTCTCTTGATTTCTCTCTTATTACATCTCATCTACTTTTATGCATTTTTATATTATTTTTTAAATTCTTTTCATAACTTTTGAAATTGATTTTTCTTTATTAAAATGTTACTATTTTACGCTCTGTGGCCACCACCCCTTCTTTAATGACCGCCTATTTCAATTTGCACGTTCACAATTGTCTCATTTTGTCCTCCAACTCGTTTGACAGTTGACAGAAGAGGAAGAGGCATTTGCCAATGTGTGGCAAGTGAATTTCCTTCTTTCTCTTTTAAGCGGTTTATTAAGATGTTCCTTGTTCCATTCTATTATTTTCTTATATAAATAAATCTACGAGTGCGCAAGTATGAATGTGTGTATGTTTAGGCAAGTGTATGTGTGTTTTTTGTCGTGTAAAAATATTTGTAATCAAATTTTCTTTTTATTTGTTTGGCACGGCATGTACGATTGCATAAAATATTGATTTTCTCGACTTGTCTCCACTGAAACGTGAAAAAAGGTTCTTTTGTGAGTCAGTCGAAATTATTCGATTGCGACGTTGTTTAAGCAATCCCAGTAGAAAATGGTAATCTCTATCAGGCCGAAATTCATCACTGAATAAATAAAAAATGTTCTTTCTATTTGAACAAGTTGAAGATCCGGTTTGCATTTTGTATCTCAAGAGAAGCAGTCGTTTAGTTTTAAAGACTTATCGTTCGTGCTTTTTGAAGTTTCTTACTTGATTACAACACTCTGCGAGCTAAGATCTTATGACAGGAGAGAGATAAAGACAAAACCAATTAATCTTAACCAGTTTTGCAATATTATATTGACATTTGCTCTCGTTTTGATTTACCTTAATAGTAAAAGATTACGAACGATAAAAGGACAGTTACAAAATCTTAATTCTAGACGGCTCGTCCGTGTAGACTCTCGATCGAAATACAAAATGATAATGTTAACAATTTTAAAAAGCAGTCCAAAGAACTATTTGAAATAATTGTTTTATATTTGTACTATTTAAACTGAAAATGTCTGTCGTTAAAAGGTACAACAAAATATTTAATCTTTTAAAATCGGTGACCTCGAATTGTTTAGATTTGATACAAATTTTGATTTTGAGCCCCTCTCTAATATTTGTATTAATTAATATATCGATTAAAATTTGTACTAAAATGTATGCCACTCTTTTGTAAATTCCTTTGCAGCTGGTGTCTTGATTAACATTGAGTGCAAAGCCTGGGCACGCAACATTAAACACGATCGTTCCGAGAGGAGAGGATCCGTCCACTTCGAGTTGATGGTTGATTAAGAACTGACAGAGCTGCCAGCAGAACAACAACAAAAACAACAGCAAGAACAAGCAGTAACAACAACAACAACAATAGCAACAACAGCAAATTAACAGCTAATATAGTAAAAACAGAAAAATGCATTATAAACAAAAACAAAAAAAAATAATAAGAAAATAAAAACAAAATACAAAGAAATAGAAAAAGAAAAAGCGAAATGCATTAAATTACAGCAACAACCAAAGAAGAAAAAGCATAAAAGAAGCAAAACTATAAACTAAAAAAATCAGAAGAACTAGCGGCTGCATAAAAAAGAAAGGCAAAGCAAAATTGAGAAAAAAGAAAATAAGTAAAAAAAATAATTTAAATACTAAATCCAAACAAAACAACAAAAACAAAACAAGAGCTAAAGTACTTTGTGGTAAATTCAAAAGCAGTCAGTAAAGGCAAAACAAAAACAAAAACGAAAACAAAAACAAAAAAATAGCTAAATAAAGTAAATGAATGTAAAACATTGCAAAGAAAGAAAGAAAGAAGAAAGGAAAATTTACTTAACTTTTGATAATTTTTACAAATTGGCTAAACAAATTTTCCGTTTCGAAATATTTTGCAAATTAACTAAGAAATTTAAAAAACTTAAAACAAAAACAAAACAAAAAAAGTTGTTGATTTTGAATAAAGCTAAAAAATGTATCGAAAATCAGCGCAGCGAACACTAAAAAAAGTAAAACTGTGTACTTAAAAGAAAAATATTTAAACAATTATTATAAAAAACAAAAAACCAACAACAACAACAGAAACAACATATAAAACAAACAAAAGGACAAATGTAAAATTGGTAAAATACTACTACAAACGCAAATATGCCCATGCCCAGATAATTGAAACAACAACAACAACAAAACAACTAAACCCTCCACCAGAAAATACTCCCCCAATTGAACGAACAACAACAACAAAATGAAAGGGGGACAACCCCCCTCACCCCCAACCCCACATAAAAGCGCTGTTTAGTCAAATTTCATTATTGTATTTGTTTAAATTTGTTTATAAATTTAAGCAAAACAACAACAAGAAGAAGAAGAAGAAAAAACCACAAAAAATACTTAAATAAATTAATAAAAAAAAATTGTAGATTTTTAAATATTAAACGCATTATTTAGGTGAAAAACAAAAAGAAGAAGAAAACAAGCAAATAAAGATGAAGATGAAGAGTAAAAGCAACAGCAAGAGCAAAAGCAAAAGCCGTTAAAAAGGATTAGTAAAAGTAATGCATAAATACTTAAAATTAATCCTCTTCACTTATATTAAAAAAAAAAATTAAAAACAAAAACAAACAAAAAATAAAAATAAATAAAAGAGTTCGTTCATAAGTAAATTTACAAAAAAAAAAACAAAAAACAAAAGAAGAAATTAAAATAAATATATAAAAAATTAAATACCGAAACCAATACACAGAAATACAAACAAACACACGCATACACCGACGAGGAAGAAATATGTACGTCATCATTTACATGAATTGCGCATATCGCCTCAAACAATGCACAAAACTTTTGAAGTTATGAACTTTTAAAACTTGAAATTGATGAATATTCGTCGTTATTGTTAAATATTCGAAGTTATTCATTATTTTGAATATATTGATTAATATTTGATTATATTCATTGTTTTGAATAAATTGATCAATATTCGAAGTTATTCATAATTTTGAATATATTGATTAATATTTGATTATCTTCATTATTTCGAATAAATTGATCAATATTTGATTATATTCATTGTTTTGAATAAATTGATCAATATTCAAAGTTATTCATTATTTTGAATAAATTGATTAGTATTTGATTATCTTCATTATTTTGAATAAATTGATTAAAATTTGATTATCTTCATTATTTTGAATAAATTGATGATTATTCGATTTTGTTCATTATTTTGAATAAATCGATCAATTTAATGATTTTGTGCGTTGTATGAAGGATATGGAGAATTCATCAAATTAATGAACACATTTTTTCCTGTGCATAACAGCAGCAGCAGCAGACAAACTACATTGAAAAATGGCTACAAAAACAAAACAATAATAACAACAAGTATTAACACAAATGTTTAATAAACAATAAATATAAAAATTAAAAATAACTTTTTTGTCTAATTTACACAAATTTTCATTTCAAGCAAGCTGAACATTTTATTTCACGATTTAACGCTTCAACCAACCAAGTAGCCCAGCTCAGCCCTTCTGTACCTATTTTTTTTTTATTGTTTGTGAATTTACCTAAGCACCTGTAACACCCTGTTCTATTTTGTTCTGTGCGCCAGCCTCTCTCACTTAAGCCTGCAGCGAAGCTTCAAGCCAGACACTCTCTCTCTCTCTCTCTCTCTCTCTCTCATTCTTAATTAAACCTACACACGAAGCAAAAAGATAATACAAACAAATTACACCCACCATCTCTGCAAGTAAAAATATTAATAATTAACCTAGCGACGAAGAAAAGTACGAAAGAATATTGAAGAATTTTTGAAATTTTTGCGAAACCACAAAATATAAACTAAAAACCACCCAAACTAAAAAATTAAATGAAAACATTTGTAATAAAAAAAGAAAACTAAAAAAATAAAAAAAACTGCAGTGCAAAATTTAACAAACGAAAATATAAGAAAATAATTTAAACATAGCGCAAAATAGTTCCACTCCACCTCCACCTCCCTGTCACTGAACATTCCAATTCCAAAATCAGCAACAACAACAACAACTTATTTTTGTCCATCCAATCTTCTAGCGTAAATTAAATTAAAAATGTAATAGTCGTTATTATAAAAAAAAGAAAAAACTGTTCAATACATTCTAAAAAAAAACAGAAAATAAAAAATTATGCATATATAATAAAAGCAAAAAAAAAACGTACACTGCGCTTTCATGCTCTAAGTTTGGCGATATTTGAAAACCTTTTCACTTCAACTGACATTTGCCGTTTGAGTTGACGATAAACTGACGCCCTCAGAACACACCCATACTTCTTTCTATGTGTGCGAATGTCAAAACTAAATAAATAATAATAATATAGATTGAAAAAACAAAAACAAAACAAAACAAAACATTGGCTGTTAATTGTATTTAAATTTTAAGTAATTGTTTCTAAAAATTTTGTGTGCATTATTTTTCCGCTGGTTTAAATTTGAATGTTCTCTCAGTTGATTTTGTCGACAAACTTAGAGCGTGAGAGCAAGTTGAAGGGTTTTTCGTTTTCTTAGTCTAGTCTTTTGAAATAATGTTAAAATTTTGCTAGTGAATGTTTTTAGAACGATATCGCTTAAGATTAAGTATTACTTATGTATTTGTATTTGTATTTGTATTAACTATTATTACCATTATTGTTTGATTGTTTGGCTAATTGTTGTGGAGCGGCTTTATGTAAGTTCATTCTATGCAGAGAAAAACGAAACAAAACAATTCAAACTTCCATTGAAAAAATCGGAAAATTCATCGTTTTGAAAGTTTAAAACCAAATTAAAGATCATTTCCGAACACCGATTTTGAAAATGTTTCAATTCAATTCAAATTGAAAAGAGCAAAAAACAAATACTATAATAGTTTTTTAAATTTAAATATTTCCATATTTTAGGCACTTTAATTGAGATTTTTAAATTCTTTGAAAATCAAAAATTCAAATCTTCAATATAAACTAATTTAAAATGATATTTTAGGTCAAAAAAAAAAAATTCTCTAAATTTAAATATTCTATTTTCGAAAAATTTCTAAAATGATATTTGTGATGTAACTAAAACAAAAGATAAATTATTAAACATAAAAAAACAACAACAACGCACAATTCAGTTATGATTCACATTATTGACACATGTCTGTAAAAAACCAAAAACATTTCGAAAACTTTACGAAAACATGTCAAAAATTTCAAAATATTCCAATTTCAAGTTTCACTTAAGAAAATTTAACGAATTCAAAGGAAGTGCGAGGGAGTTCGGTTATGAAGTTATTAAAAAAATTTGAGTACTAAAAATAGTACTAAATTTTTAAAGAAGTTAGTACTAAATAGTACTAAATAATATATCTATAAATTTTTAGTACTAAATTTTTTAAAAAGTTAGTACTATGTATACTTTATCTATTTAGTATTAAATTAGTACTTCTTTAAAAATAGATTTTTGAAGAAGTTGGTACTAAAAAATTAGTTCTAAAAATTTTAAACTATGTTCAGTACAAAACTTTTTTTAAAATATTAACAATTTAATAATTTCACTTTGAATTGTTTTAGAAATTTTTGCATTTTCTTTGCATAGAAAAGTGGTATGAAACGGAGAATCAAACTAATCAAAAACTAAAATTCCACTCCCACTGCACGTTGTGTTGTTCGAATATGTTAAAAGAGAAAAGATAAAGAGAAAATCGAAAAGAAAAGCGAAAAGCGAAAAGAAAAGAAAACTGCCATTTTTTACACATATGTATGTAAAAATTATTTGAGTGTACCACGACGACGACAACAACAACAAACATATTTACATAAACACTCACACATACACACTCACACATACACACACACTAAAGCATTAGCATTAACATAAGCAATTTCTAAATATTTAAATTTAAATAATTAATTAATAAACAACAACAAAAATTGTCAGCAAGTAAATTTTATTTTTGGCTGGCGGCGTCAGTTTATCGTCGTTATCAAAGAAACAAACAAACAAACAAAAAAGGAAGAGCGTTAGAATCCTTTGGCCATCCACCCACATTTCCACTGCAAATGAAACAACAACAAAAACCAAAGATACGAAACGACACAGATGCAAATTTGGACAGTATGGCAACACAGCGTGTGCGGGCAAGCGAGGAAACGGATATGGGAAATGAGAAGCGACACAGGGTGACGATGACACTTTTTCGTAAGCGAAGATTTTTTTCTTATTTAGGTCGATTTCTTTAATAGTTTCTGTTTTTGTTTTTCGATTAGCAATTTTGGTTTATTTTGAGTTTTTATTATCGCGGAAATTTGTTTAAAGCAGTGCTACACCCTCCTCCCCCCCACTTAAATGCAAATATGTAACGGCAAAATGCGTAAAATGATAATTATTTATTATTATTATTATTCTAACATATAAAAATAATTTAAGCTGTTAGCTGCTAAGGTCATAAAAAATAATAATAATAATAATAAATTAAATTAAAAAAAAGTCGATATAAAAAAGAGAGAATACCACAAACTAATACATACAAAAAAATCTGAGAATTTAATTATAAGTATTATTAAATCTTAATAAAAAAGATTTAAATAAAAAATAAACAAAAATAAACGTTGACAGCAAAATTCAAATTCAAAATATAACAAACCTATTTAGTAATAAATATGCTGCATTGTGGCTATATATACACATAACGGTCAGAAATTATAAATATGTAATAAAAATAGTAAAACAAAAAATTACTAACAAAATTCCAGCGATCAAACAAACAAACAAACAAACAAACTAACGAATGCAGTTGTAAAGAAGAAAACAGAAAAATACATTCCAGATGAACCAACAGAAAAATCCAGTTAAATCCACAACAGCCACGCCCACACGCCTACGTGTTGGCAGTGCGCAGCTGAATGTCTGTCAAATAACGGCATTCACACTTCTCAACTCAAATGTCAAATGTCAAAAGTCTACTGTCAACTGTCATTCTCGCTAAAAAAAAATAATAACCAAGAAGATAAACAAAAAAAAGCAGCTTCAATGTAAAACCGTTTAAGTTTAAATAAATAAAACCAAACCCAACAACAAAATTAAATATATTAACAAAAATAAAATTTAAATTAATTAGCGAAAGAGGTGAGAAATTTAACTTGTAATAGAAGTAAAAAACAAAAAACAAAAACAAAAAAACCAAATATGAAGAAAAAGTGTATTTTAATTTTTAAAGAAATATTTCTCAAGCGTAAAACAAAACAACAACAACAAGAACAAACAAACAAAACAAACAAAAAACACAATTTCACAAATTTAAATTTGTTTTTCTTTGAAAATTAAGTAAAGTAATAAAATTTAACTAAAAAAAATATTGCTTTAATTTAGACTTAAAAATAAATTTAATAAATAAAATGAAAAATAATAAACTACAAAAAAAGAAGAAGAAGAGAGAAGAAAAAAAAAATCATAGTAAAACTAAAAATGAAACAAAATGAAAATGAAGAAGAAAAAAAAAACAAGAACAAACACTGCTTTTGTATTATTTAAGTTTAAATTTAATGGAAAAACCAACAACAACAACAACAACAAGAACAACAAAATTGAGTAAAATTAATTGAACAACAACAAGAACAACAACAACAAAAACCAAAAAAAGAAAAACATAAAAACAAAAATGAGAAACGTTTGAAAATTTTACTGAATTCAATAAAGTATAAAGTTGATATGGAATTAAGTAATTCCAGATAAACAAACAAAAAAAAAACCTCCCGATTTTGTTTTCTTATTCTCTTTCTCTTTTTCATATCCAAATCTCGAACGTTCATGTAAATAATTTTGATGTTTGGAATCAAATAACAAGTGATATTTTATTCCATTAGGACTATAACGCGAAAACTCGAAAAGCTCGTGAAACTTGAAAAGCTTGTAAAGCTTGAAAAGTGGCGAGCAACTTTTGGGAAACGCGCAATTTTCACGATCTTAAAAACTATTGTGAAATTCAGCAATTTAGTAAATCAGTCGGAGTTTCATTACATAATACGACATTTTAGTACTTTTTGCAAATGAATACATCGTATTAGTTAATATAAAAACAATTAAACGATCAGAATTTCCGGTCTCAAGTAATTAGGCCTTAAAACATACAATTACAAAACAACTTTTCTTATTAATAGCTTAATTTTTTTTACAAGTTATAAAACAAACATAAAAATTAAATTTTATTGTTCTACATTATTTGCTTTTATTTTATTTTTACGAACTTTTCGAGGTTGTTGACGCGACAGATTTGCCTCGAATATTTGCAAGGCTCGCGAAAATCATGTTTAATACAATTTCTGAGTGTTTGTTTTCCAGGCTAGCAAATTTGCGAAGTTTCGAGGTTATCGAGGCATTTTTGCGTTTAAGGGAATAACCCTATTATCTTTCGGTTCTAAAACAGAGCAGAGGAATGAAATGCCAATGATATTGTATAATTTTAAAATATGAATACATTTTGTTTTGCTTAGGTTCGTCTGAAGAAATAGAAATCTTAAAAAGGTAAGTGTTGGTTTAATATTTTAAATTGGAACATGAGGAGTTGTTGTGTAAAAACTAATGTTATTAGAATCGAAATATTTGATAGACAAAATTGCCAAATTAAGTAATCACTATACAAAATATTGCTTCTAATTCTTAACAAGACAAGATTAAACTCATTTTTTCACCGAGCATAAAATCAAGACTCCAAATATAAGTGTGAAATCAAGACAAGGAGTTTGAGAATTTATAATATTTGTGAGAATTTTATTTTTTTTTAAATCTTGTGACTCATTTATACATGTACATGAATAAATACTAAGTGCAAATTTAAAAAAAATTATTTAGGACGTACCCGAGTGACCGTTATTTCTATATTCGATATTATTATGCGTACTCGTAGGCCGCAGGGTATATTCCTTTGGTTTACGCTCGTTGTGGCACGTTTGTTCCATTAGAAAAACAAGATTAAGTCCGCGAATGTAAAGAAAAAAAGTTTTAATTTATCGAAAGTTAAACGGAAATTTGCGTTTGCAAAGAAAATACGAATAAAGCAGAATGTAACAAAAAACTGCTGATGGTTAAATTTGAACAATTCGAAGGAGTTTGGAAGTAAAAAATTGGATGAGTTAAGAAAGTGTGAGAAAAAAAATGTTATTTAAGACCTAACCATATTTGACACATTGGACCGTAAAGAAAATGTTTTAATTGTTAAAAACTGAGATATGAAAAATTTATTTTGTAATTTGACAGTCGGCAAAGCTTTAACGACTTGAATCGCTTAAAACTTAACGAAACAATTAGCTAGCTTTGTTATGGTTGTAGTGACATAATATTTGTATTCGTACGATTGATAATATTTGCTGTAGCCAGCTCGAGTCTTTTATGTTTTATGCCTTCAATCTGTACAATGCACCACTTTGGAGGAGTTTGGAATTCAGCCGTAATCGTGACAATCGTTTAAAAAATAAAAATTCCCATCACTATTTTGTGTTTTTGTTCGTCATTCGTCGCTCGTTTCCAGAGAGCAACGAGAGGACACTCTTCGTATTGTTGCCTCCATTTTCGTTACAACAAACACAATAAATGTTGTTGTAGGAAAATTTTTATTCAACACAGGGGACACAAAAATTACAACAACCACATGAAATAAAAAGTGGTCCCCTGTGTTGAATTCAGCTGGTCTGGGTGGCAAAAACCAAAAAGTCATTCCAAGGGTGTCTTTGCACTAAACTATTGCAGAAAAGTATTGCATTGAAAACTAAAGGGGATACAAAAAAAAACATTGAATTATTAAAACATTTTTTAGTTACTCAATATTTTCCTTTATTAGTCAATTGAAAATTGTTTTTAAATCTATTTATAAGCATGTTAATTGCTTTACTATGCTTTTCATAGAGACAATAACTGATATATATATATATTGTTTTACAAATAGTGCATTTAATTGATCGGTCATATGCTTAAACTGTTTGTTATGATATTACAATCAAAATTTGATTATAATGTGTTCAAATTTTCATAAATAATTATTATTTTGTTTTATAAAAAAAAGTACTAAATAGCAAACGCGAAAAAATACCAATGTGAAAAATTTGTTGGCATCACTTTTGAGAAACATGTAAATAAAACAACTGTCAAAGTGATGAAATTTAGTTAATTGCAAAACAATTAAATTATTCTTAAATGTTAAATGGCTCTGACGGCATCTTCGAATGTGTGCAGTGCAGTCGGATCTTCCAAATGTTTCCAGATGTTTCCCAGTGTCAGCGCATTGCGCGCCCATTTATTGCAGGCACCCGCATGACCATTTCAGCTCGGTGTTGAATTATTCGATTACAAATGAGCTGGGCTTTTATATTTATTCAAATAATTTTTTAGTTTTGTAAAATAAATATTTTATTTTTTAAATAAATATCAAAGAACAAGTTTACTTTAAATTTTTTCGTTTTTAGTTAAGGCAGATTTTCTATACCCTATTATTCTTCTGGGTGCATCCCGGTGTTTCCTATATAGCGCATAAAGTTCCAGAGCAAATGGGCCTGTCGATAGTGTCCATACCAAATGATATACAAAAGTTTTTGGAGCAATATTGGGAAAAAATGAATATTTTTACTAAGTTTCAAAAATGTTTGGCGTAATAGGTTTTTGCTTTTTGTGAGCATAACAAGATTCATGTACCGTGTTTTTTCGAATTATCAACAAACTTTTGGCACATGTTTTATCGAAATTGGGTCCACCTGTACATTAATAATTGCAAACGAAAAATTTTATGTAATATTATAAATGTATTTATGTTAATAAACTTATAAAAGACAAAAATACATTTTAAAACACCAAAATTGTATAAAATATATATTACATTTTATATTCACATCATAAAATCACTCAAGTATATATTTTGTTGTATATCCTTATAAATTTCATAAACACATACGACTTCAATTTATTAACAGACGACAAGTAAAACCGTACTAAAAAATATTGCAAAAAAAGACACTCCTGGTTGCAAAAAATTCTTCGATTTTAAAAAGTCTTTAATATTTTTCGCACATTTTAATGTTTTGCTTTACTTTTATTTATGTCCTTGATATCTTAACTTATTCTCAAAATCCATATCTTTCAGAAAATATAGGGTTTTGTTAGCATATTTATTTACTTTTGTTAAAATAATTGTTCAAAAATTTGTTTTACAATTTTCATAAAAATTTAAAAGCAGTTTATTTATTCACCACTATCTTGTTTGTTTTGCTAATTTTCGTAAAGCCAACAACAAAGATCGAGGTGTACTTAAAAACAACAACTGAGTTGTCAAGTTCCCATTTTACGTTTTGTGGTCGTCTACTGTGAAATCTCGTTTATCTCTGCTCGTTTCTTCGGAAGACATTAAGAATTAACATATGAAAAAAGGAACAACGCAATTTGAAGAATAAACGATTAGAAAAATAATAATAAATAAAAAAAATAGTAGCAGAGGCAGAATAGCAGCAAAATAGTATTGCAAAAAGGAAAAGAACAAGACGACAATTAATTACAGTTACGAGAAAGAGTTTAAGCTGCTCAGTCAGTCAGTCAGTCAGCAAGCAGACATTGAATTTTCCTTCTCGTGAAAATCAAAACTTTTTTCGCTTCGAATTTGATTTGAATCTTTTTTGGAAAACTACGCTAAGAAAAGGCCAAAAAAATGTTTCATAATAAATCGTTTACGCTGGCCCTGTTGCTAACTGGTTGTACGCTCATTTGCGGTGAGTAATAATAAAAATGAAATTAATCCACTTTCCACCTCCGTCCACCCCTTTTTTGTAGTGGTTTATTAATTTTAAGTTTCTGTAATTTGAATTTAAGTTTGTTGCGTTGCATTGCTTTGTTTTATTTTTGCACTTACGTTTGTGTTTTTTTTTTGTCACGATCGCGGGTTTCGTTTTCAATTCGCTGCGATTCAGTTCGTGATTTGTTTTTTTGTATGGAAAAAAAGGGTAAAAGACGCTGCAGCAGTGCTGAATCAGCTGACGTCGCTCGTCTGCCTGTCCACCCGTCCAACCGCGTCCCTCCATCCATACTTTCGGCCAGAACAGAAACAAAGACTGCAGCAGCAAAAAACTTCCAGTTACTTCTGTTTGTTATTTTTGTAATATTTTTTTTTTTCGCAAAAAAAAGAAACGCAATTAAAAAAAAATAAAAAATTGTTTGTTGACAATTTCTGAGCAAATAAGCGCTAATTTAATTTGTGCGTACTTAAAATACAATATTATTTTTCGATTCCAATGCCCAGTGGAAGAAAGGCCGAAGTGATTTTCCAGACAATAGGGTAGAAGTGTTCTAATTGCACCAGCTAGTTTATCAAATAATATTTTTGATTTTATATTACCACGATTAAATGCACACATTTTTTTTTATTTAAATACATAAATTCATAAACAACAACTACATAGCAAAACATAAAAGAAGACAAATCCACCCTTATTTCTAGGCGTACGTGATCGCATGCATAACTTTTTTTCAATACAATATTCACAAATGAAATAAACGGCAGTTTTGCCGATATTATGTGTATCATTCTGTAGGGAATTACATTCGAATTTTTTAAGTACTCGAAGAATATTATATAAATTATGACCGAAGTAATTACAAAAGTGTAATTTAATTTATTTGTATTTTATTTAATATAAATATCTTTACTAGTTAATTTAGGATTTATAAAATTGTTTACCAAAATGTGAAATTGCAATTGTTGCTATTTAAATTCGAATTTCGCTTTACGCGCTTCATTATGTATCGAAAGATAATTTTGATTTTGTTAATTTTATCTGCATTTCATTCCATTTTCTGCTAATCTTCGCATTTAGATTCTCACTTTCTTCCAAACGTTAAAAATAAATGCAGGCAATTTTGTTCTCGAGCTGAACTTTGTTGTTCTGTTTTCACTTAAATAGTTTTATCGCTCTTAAGTATAATTCTTTGTATTATTTATGACTGGGAGTAGTTTTGCTTTTACCGCGTGTGATGCGCTACAGTCGGCTTTAGAAGAGGGTATTTTGGTTGTTTTGTTTGACTTGAAAATATGAATTAAACATTTTGAAATGACCACAATTTTGCTTATTCAAATTGTTGTAAATGACTTTTTTTAAGTCGGGGAACTCCCTGCGATTTACAGAGCAGAGCAATTCATTTAAATAAATTTGTTTTAATGGCAAGTTTTACAACTTATTTGTGATTATTATTTGAAGTGTGAAGAAATTATTTTTTGTTACCTTCTTTTCTGATCTTACTTTGTTTGATTCAAGGAAAAATGCGGCTTCTTAAATTATTTCTTCTCCTTTTAGTTGTAAAAAGAAACCTTTGCTAAAGAACATAACATGTCCGACAATTTACTTGTTTTGCATGTTAAATAAAAATTAATCTAATCTTTTTCACTTTTCTAGTTAGACTTTTTTGCGGTTGTTCACTTCAAGCGCAACACTAAAAAATAAAAAAGAGAACTACAAGAAAAGTTTAATAATTCCTGCCGTACGTTCGGGCTGCATTTAAAGGTCATCTCTGTGGAATGACGTTTGGCAAGAAGCCGCAGCCGCAGCAGTTAACAAGATAATTGAACTGCTCTTCGACGGCGGCAGAAATGGCATTGAACTAGAACTAGAAAACCACAAACTGTTGCGAGTTGGCGCGGTGTGGCGTGGTTTGACTTGGTTTGACTTGGCTTGACTTTCATTTGAGCCAAATGAAACGTCGACCGACACGCCATGCCACCAAGCAAGCAAAAGAAAGCGAAGCGATTTTAAAATTATGAAATACGCTACTTGCGCTGTCATTTGACTGAAATTTAAACTTAAATGTCAAAACTAGTTATGCTCGTTCATTTTTCAAATGAGAAAATTACACAACAGCGCCCTTTTATGACTCACGAATCCATTAATTTTCATGTTTCGACATGTTATTCAAATATTATTTGTATATGCCTGCAGTTTCTAGTTACATTTGCATACATATGTTAAATTCTACGAAAAGATAAACTTTTGTTTACATCGTACACTACAGATGGACTATACTTGTTTTTTTTTTTACTGATAAGCCTGGCGCGCATTTGTTTGCTTAGGTCTTTTATGTAAATTGTTCGCGGAACAATGAACGCATTTGAGTGTATACGCCTACATTTTCTTATTGTTGTAGACAACACTTTTATTTAGATGCTTTACTTTTTCTAAAATCGTTGACAATTTGATCTCTCAATTATTGGGAAATTTTCAATAAACAAAAATGATTGTATTAAGTTTTTTTTTTAAATTACTTAAAAGACCTAAATATGGGTTTCGTGTTTTTTACTTTCGTATTAATTTTTTATTCTCTGAAGTAATCTATAATTAAATTAAATCGCGGTGTCGAATGGAAAATTTTTGCATTTAAAATCTTGTCGCATTGCATTTAATTGTAGTTACATTGCGTCTACTGATAAGTCTTCTTTTTATTTCTTGATTTTTTTCTTGTATTCTCTTTTGTAGCTTTCATTGTTTTTAAACCCTTTAAACATGTTTTTGGTTTTGTTTGTATTTAATTTAATCTCTTTGGTTGAGTGATTTGCGTCAATGTTGCTTGCATTTATTTATTTAAAAAAGGTTATTGCGGTGCATTTTGTAGGCGTCCGTTTTAAAACCGAAACAGAACGCTTTTGCGCTTTAACAAGTTTTAGCTAAAATATGTAAATTTGTTGTTGAATATTTACATGCTTTCAATACTGCAATGACTTTGAGCTTGAATCAATAATGAATTCGAAATTGTGATATAAAAATTTAATCTAAACTGGAAATGAACAGATTAGTTTAAATCGCCTTAAGCCTATTTAAAGCAGATTCAATTATTGTATTACCAATCCTAACGATTTAACATTAGTATAATTATGTTAAAAAACACCAAAAAATGATTTTAGCATCGTATGGAAATTATGAGATATTAATTAAAGATTACTAAATTTATTATCGTAAATATATTTGACTTTCTTTTAAGTTTTACTAAATTCTCAAAATGAAAAATCTGGTTTCATATTGAAGAATATTAATTATGTTAGTTTTAATCTAAAAATATGTTAATACATAAAATCCAAATTAAACCCAGATGTACTCAAGCATGTTTTTTTTTTATAGTATTTGTTGATTTAATTTTCTTTATTTACGTATTTCATATGATTTGCCTAAACAAATTCGTTGCCCTCGTTAAACTGATAAGATTAGATTAACGTCAGATAAATTTAGTTGAACTAAGAGAAACGTTGTTAAAAACATTCATTGTTTACATATCAAACTACTTTGTATATAGCACTTGTTTGCAACATACGAAGATGTTGGCTAAAACTTAATTTGGTATGCAGCTCGACAAGTCTTTAAATAAATAATATCTCAAGACTAAAAATACTGAACTGCTGCATTTGCCGCATTTTTTTGGAAATGATTTTTTTAGTAATGCAGTTCACTTTGCATTGCGCTGCGCTGCAAACACTTGTGCAAATTGTATTAATTGTGTTTTGTATGCTTAATTTAAAAATATTTCAGCAATTTGTACACTTGTGTGCGACGTGACTTTATTCTTTTAAAATTCTATACAAAATTTTGCAGCGTAATTGTTTTAAGTTTTTTTTTGTTGAGTAAAGCGAATGTTTTTCTCCTGTTTATTTATTTGCGTTGTTTTTTTTTTAATCTTTCTTTCAACTATATCGAAATTCAATTTTGCACCCGTTGCTTTTTGTATATTTGCTTTATTATCAGCTGTGATCGTGCTAAATAAGCGTCAAAAATTAAAAAAAAGCCAGCTTATAAACAAATTTCAGTTAGTCAGTTTTGATGACTCACAATCGAAGCGATGAATAACAATTTTTTTTTGTTTGCCACTGCTGCATAACTTGATGAAATTTAATATACCGCGAAACTAAAGTACGGAAATCAAGTTTATTAGTAAATACGAAATCATCAGATTTTGTACGAATTTCTTATTGTAATGAACATTTTAAGACGATTGTAGTTAAAATAAAAATATTTCAGTGCCATATAAATTATTGAAAAGAGAAAATTTAAAACTATAATATTTTAAGGCAGATATGCGCTTATATGCTTTAATGTTCAAAATTAATTTTTACCTTAAATACTAAAAATATTTTTTTTAAAATAGATAAAGGGATTTGTTGTTTGAAGGATATGTATATATGGATATAAATTTGTTTATTCTTATCAAAATGAAATTTTGAATTCAGGCTAAAAAAAACAACAAATTGATTTTTAAAATACCAAAAATATGTTTAAGGTTAAATTACATATTTAAATGAAAAAATATTTATTTGATAAAGGCAAAAAAGCAACCAATGACACAGATTAAAATATTTCGCAGACATTTTTTCTTATAATAATATTTAAAAGCTGCTTTAGTTGCACTTTACACTGATAAGAATTAAAACGACAACAAAGCGCGCAACTATTTCAATTAAAATATTCTGTGAAATAAATTTAATTGTTTTTACTGTAAAATAAAACGTAATTAAATGGTCTTTAAAAGTTGTAAACAATTTTAAAGTAAAAGCAAAGTGTTTGTTTGAATTATGTTGATTATAAACGTTTTTTCATTGTTGTAAAATAGTCGCGCAATTTATAATAATAATTTCAACACAAAAACTTATATATTTTTACTCTTGTAGCTGCTCAGATCGATGTCAATCTGGGCAAGGCCGATTTGCCTGATGTGGCAAAGTTGCTTCCCGAAGAGCTCGAGAAGAAAACCACAACCACAACGACTTTAGCACCTCAAACGTCGACGACCACGAGCACCACCACCCCATCGACGACATCAACATCAACGACAACAACAACCACAAGCACAACAACAACTACAGCTGCTCCACCACCACCGCCACCAGCACCGATCACCACTACAACAGCTGCACCCGACACTACGACCACTGCTGCTCCGATCACCACTACTCCGGCACCAGCTCCCTATCCTGAACCAGCCATTGGCACTTGGAATTCCAGTTGCATCATGATTAAAATGGCCGCCCAATTGAATTTCACCTATGAGACCAAGGGTATTTCATTTTAATTGCATTTCAAATTATTTATTTTGACTAATTTAAATTTTTGCCCTTAAAACCAGATAACAAGACCGCCACCGGCCTATATAATATTCCAACTGATGCTAAGGTCGATGATTCTTATTGCGATAATAACAACACTCAATTAATTCAGATAAGCTGGGGTCCGGCCAAAGCTAAACATTCGCTGTTGTTGCAATTCGATATGAAAAATAAAACCGCTGAGATGACTATGATCCGCATCATTTTGCCACTGTTGAGCGATCGTTTCCCCGATGCCAAGGGTAAGAAAAGCTCTTTATAAAAAACATTTTATTTGCAAATGTTTACGATAAATTAATACTTTTGGTTGGCCCATTTTTCAAATAAATGCTATATCAATAGGACAAATAATCTGATACTTAATATACAATATAAAGCCTAAACATTTGCATTAACATAACTTAAAGTATTTTTTTTTTTAAATTTGTAATCTGGAATATTTTTATGTTTATGTAACAGTAATTACAAATTATCATTATGGCTTATTTTCTAATTACAGAAAATCAAACAATACAGTTGCTTCATCGCGGCAGCGATTTTAGCGCTCCCAACAAAATGTCATACCACTGCACACGTGCCCAACAATTCAACCTCACCGAGACTTTCATGGATACTGAATACATTGGCACCGTTACCGTGCACGATGTGCAGACCGAGGCCTTCCGCGCTGACAACAAAACTGGCTTTTCGAATGCACGCGATTGCGATAGCTCAGAGACTTCCGATATTGTGCCTATCGCTGTCGGCATTGCTTTGACAGCGCTCATCGTCATTGTTTTGATCTCGTATCTGTGCGCCCGTCGTCGCTCAACCTCGCGTGGCTACATGAGCTTCTAAGTTATCGAATAGAATGCAAAAGCAACAGCGAGAGCGAGAAGGGGGGAGTATTTAAACCAAACAAAAATAAACATTTTTAAATCGGAGAGAAATTTCAAGATTGAAAGAGGCGCAGGCAAAATTAAAACCAAACAAAAACAAAGAAAAATCATTTGAATATTTAAAAACAAAACAAAAAAATGCATATTAAATTTAAATTTTTATCCAAGCAGAAGACTTATCTACGGCGAAGACAAGAAACTACATGGAGAAAAGAAGAAAATAACAAAGGTGTGCACGATCTACAAATGTAGCGATCGGTAATTTTAACGATAGTTTAAAGAAAGATATAAAACCCTTTGGATATGTATAACGGGGCGGGTTTTTATTCGGCGGTTTTTTTTTCGATTTGAACTTTTGATTTTTTTCTTAATGATCTTGTATACTACAATAACTTTTATAAGCGTTTGCTTTTAACTCTTTGTGGAAAACTAAACAAAAAATCCCCGTTCTTTTGTCAACTTTATTTTTTAAATGTAACTAATTAATTTAGCAACTTTCTTCCTATATACTATCTACCTACACAAATACCTTCCTACCTACCTTATAAACATTCATACATATGTACGAGAACAACCCAACAGCGTAATAGTATTTTTTTTATTAATTTTATTCTTATTTTTTGTAGTATGAAATTTTTAAGTTGAGCCAAGTTTTTGAGGAATTTTTTTTTTTTTTGGTTTTTTCAAAATTCGGTGTATTTACTTTTTTAATTTTTTTATGTTTACCAAAAAAAAAAGGAAAAAAAAATAAAACAAAATCAATTTCAACTAAAATTGGCCTTAAATAAATAAAGCGATGTAGATGAAGATAAACTCGAAAATTGCGTTTTTATTTGTATTATGGATTAGCTTAAAGTACCCAGCGTTGCCCGGGTTTTGTTTTGAATCGAAATATGTGTAATTTAATTAGCTAGTGGTAATTCCCGGTACTTTCCGGAGAACTACTTAATTTTGTATATATCATACGGTCTAGCTTTACAAATCAAAGTTCTAAGAATCATAAGCGGAGTATTCTGTGCAAATGACTAAAGCAGCTAAGCGAGCAAATGAAGTAAAAATGTGATTTACCGCATTTAAACGGAATAAGGCAAGTAACGCCACGAAATGTTCCCAGAACGAAATAATTCATTGGAACACACGATTTACAAAAATCGCATTCAAAATGATTGATTTCTTGATTTAATTGTTTTGTTTGTAATCTACAAATCTTCTTTGACTCTTACTAGCGAGTTTAACCCAACCAACACCAACACCAATTACCTCCGACTTTCATTCAAAGTAAATAGTGACAAAAAAAAAGTAAGTCCTTTAAAGGGACTCGAGCGCGCTCATTGATGAACTAGACGACGACAACAAAAGCAAATTTAAACGTTTTTCTATCATTTTCAATAAAAATCGAAAAATAAGAAATTTTAATATTTGCATGTGCACATGTGTGTGTGTGTGCGTTTTTAGTTCTCTCTGCCATTGAATATTCAACGATCTTTACGCTCGAAACTGTCGAGCGGTAAACGCGACATGTCGGACACATTTTAAATATTTATTTTGTTGTTTTGTTGCCTACTTTGAGGTTGCTGACCGCACTTAATTGCGATGCCTATTTTTAGGCGTTGCTTTGCGGTTTTTTATTTTCGTTTATTTTCCGGTTTCTTTATTTAATCTACATTCAATTTAGCCAGTTGCAAGCTAGGATTACTGCTTGGCAATGTTTATAAATTTGTTCAAATTTGCAAAAATAAAATTCTGTAGTTATAAAAATGTTTTACAAGATTTTCTCAAACTCATTTCCCAAGATTATTAATACCCAATAACAACAAAGTAACAAAATATAAAATTCAATGCTGGGCCAAATCCTCTACAAACGAAATTGCAATTTTAACGCATGACAAGACAATTTCAATGCAGAGAAGAAGAAAAAGAAAATAAATTTCCTTAATCGGGAGGAAAATTACGTTACAACTACAATTGATGAAAACTCTCGAAACATTAAACGAAATATTAACGAAGCGAATGTGCAGCTAAATTGAAAAAATCTTCAGCCAGCGCAAAGGATAATTTGATATTTGGGGAGTGAGTATGTTACAAGGACTTCAAGTAGGCAGTGAAGCAATATTGAAAGGATGCGCTAAAGTAAATGGAAACATATAATATAAGTATTCATATAATCGTGTATTTGCATACCATTTGGAGCGAGTTTTCTCTTTTTCGAATTTCGCTTTTGATGCTAAAAGAGAAGAAACAAATTTTGAATATTATTTATGAATCTATGAATTTTAAGTTTGTGAAAATTAACACAAGTTCGTAGGTAAAAAGTTGCTGAGACAAAAGTTTTAAATTCCGAAAAAATTTAAAATTTCAATTTTTATTGATATGAATTCTTTAATTTTTTTAAAATTTTGTACAATAAAATAAAACCTAAAAAATTAACCAACAGCTTCAGTGAATTTTTATTTTATTCAACGGAATTGCGAATATTCTAGCGAAAAAGCCGCCGTTTGAAAGTGTGTGTAAAAATGTAAACCTGCAATTAGAGTGCGAAAATCCATTTCAATCATGCACTTTAAATTTTTAATTAAAGCACGCAAAATAACACAAAACTGTGGCAACACTGTTTTGCGTTTAATCACGTCAACAAACACGAAACTCAAATAGAATGCGTCAAAAAATGCGCAAAGTCCACTTCAGCCGGAAGTGGCGGTCGGTCGGCACTGGCCGGTCGGCGGTTGGTGTAAATTCAACATTCGCACAAATACTGTTACGGGAAAAAAAAACTGTAAACACACACACACACACACACTCACGCAACTAGTAAGCCTTTAAAATCGCTTCGCAGTTTTATTCGATTATTTAGTTGTTGTTGTTGTTGTTGTTCTCTGTGAAAATTTATGCCTTTTTGCTGTTCAACTGTTGACCGGAAGTGGCCTCTGGCGGATGTTATAATTAAGCGTACGCGCGGATGCGAAAATGCTCTGCAACAACTTTGATATCACTAAGTGACTCTATAGCGCCTAAAAGCAGCTTAAAAGCGACACGATTTAAAATAGTTTTTGTCTTCGCTTGAAACTCAATTTAAAAATTGAATTTTCCTCCTTCCACAGCGCACACAAAGTCGGGCCTTAAATATTTCCAGTACACATCCACACATTTACACGTGCCACACACAAAATTGAAATATAATTTCCATATGCAATTTTTCAAAATGGTGTCAATAACGCCTCAAGTATTTGGAATATTGCCAGCCAACTGCCACACATCATAAATGTTGCAAAGTGGCAAGGCATATTTTTTTGTTGTATAATGTCATGCTCCTCGCTCATGCATAAATGGTATACTTTAAATAGGTCTGTGTGTGTTTGTGTGCAGGAATGTTCTTAAAGGATAGACAGGCTCAACTCTTTCAATCTTGTCACGGCTGCGACGCTGACTTTGCCTTTGGTCTTAATGCTGTGCACAGACGTCGGGCGAGTCGACCAACCACGCTTTTCCATTGTCCCCTTTTTTTTCTCCAAAAGTTCACGCTTCATGACTGCGCCGCACATGTAGCACGTTCGAATTTATTGAATTTTTTCGAGTTGAACCAAAGAAAAAACGTCGAATTTTTTGCATATTTTTGAGGAGCAGGTATGCATTCGGATTCTTGTGTCACGTTTAGCCACTTGAGCGGTTTGCACCGGATCGCATATATTTATACACTACGCTCTCTTTTTTCTTTTTTTTCTTGCATTACTTTTTATTTCGCTGTCTCGAGCAGATTTTTCAATTTATTTCGATGCGAAATGTTTTAATGCGTCAACGGAATAAGCGAACGTGAAGTATTTCTGCTCTTAAGTGCGGTCGACATGCAGTATGAGTGATATTATTACAATCGTTTGCTGAATTAAATACTTTCGTATATCTTTAACGCGTATACAAATGAAATGTTCGCTTTCTTTGCATTCGAAATAAATTCGAATAGAAAATCAGCTCGTATTAATAACACTCATACGCCCCATATGGCACAATATTAAAAAGTAATTTTCTTTGTCGCGCATAAATTAAAACGAAATTATCGGAAAATCTTGGGTACTCGTGTACGCCCACCAGCCAGCCAGTCAGCCAGCCCTTGGCAAAAGCCGTCACTAATTGTATTTGCATTTGCATTTTCCATTCGGAATTTTTGAAATACATAATCCGCCGACACATTTTCACACAGCAGGCAGGCAGGTAGGCAGGCAGCGTCTGGCAGGCTACAATAGGTCTACTTTTAGGCACTTGTTTTGCATTTACCTTGGTATATGTCGTCGGTACGTGTCGCTTGCAAATTACTAATACCCATACACATACACACATACATCCACACAGGAACAAACACCAGCGTCGCCGCGAGCATGTATTGTAAATAGCTGTTTTGATTTTGCGAAGGCGGCCTTTGTGTGCGTGAGTATAGTACACGTATGTATGAGTGTGTTTTTTTTTGCAGAGCAATGTAAATTGCACGTCAATAGCGTTTAAAACGACATTAAAATCGACAAAGCGTGTAAATCGGTAAATTGGCGAAACAAATAAACAAATATAAAAAGAATGAAAGAGAGATGAAAATAATGAGATAGGATCGACTTTAAAGACATTTCATATATTCGAATAAATGAAGTAAGTTCCAAAGATCTCAAATCAGTAGATCATTAAAGTTTAAACCATCAAGAATTGTTGTTTTTTTGTTTGTGGTGTAGACACTATGAGAATATTATGGGGCGCCTTAATTTTCGCCATCCTTCTCAGCGCGGAAGCAGCAAACGGTAAGTTTTGTAAGTAAGAATCATGTAATTGGAAATTTTAATTGTGCCTTAAAATAAATACTTAATTAATTAATGGCATCTTAATTTAATATTGAATTTTTGTTGTTGTATTTTTCCAGAAGCAGTTTCTCATGTTGTTGTAAAAGATAATACAGTTTTTATGGTGTGGAATAAACATTTGGTTAGAGAAATTCACATTCAAATTTTAAGTTAAGAACAACATTGTTAAACATGTTTTTGTTTTTGTTTTTGATTTTGTTTTTATGTCGTCTACAGAGATGGAAAAAAGCGAAAGCATTTTGTAAAAATAATACCATGACGTTATTGAGTCTGGACAGCAGACCGAAAATGGATATTGTAAATAATATCGTTAAAGAAAAAGGTGAGCTTTAAGGAAGATTATGTCATTTATTTCCTTGATGCACACCAACTCGGATTTATTCGGAAAATTTACTAAACCAACTTAGTTGCTATTACTTACGTACTTGTGAGTGTATTTTTCTTTATCAGACCGTTTAAAAACTTTCTAGGTTTTGTCAACAGTTATAATACCAAAATGTTTACCTATTTCACGTCCGGCAATGATCTTAAACGGCAAGGTACATTTGTATGGGACTCAACGGGTCAGAAATTCGGTTATACCAACTGGGACACGTACCAGCCCGACTATTGGAATAAAGAAGAGCATTGCGTTGAGATGGGCACTTTCAATGTAGGTAAATGGAATGATATCCATTGTTCGCTTGAACGTTATTTCATATGTGAACGCGAAATCAGCGTGACCCAAAGATGAACTACGGATATAAAAATAAAACAACAAATTTTTTGACAAACTATCAACATTTTATGGCACAATTAAATGCCCTTTTTTTTACACAATAGCTTAAGGGAATTGAGACAATTACTATATGCCATCCAATGAAGCGTTTAGCGGTATGAGTAATTAAAAATTTCGCTGTCGAAAAATGAGTTTAAAAAACAAACTTAAATAAAAATTAAAATATAAAAAGCCATTCCTACATTACCGGCTGAAATAAAAATAAAACTTCTAATGTTATTAGTTTCTTTTTTGACGCTAATGCTCAAAGCTAAATGGTGGCATATAAACTGTATTATTTAATTGTTCACAGCGCGCAGGAGAAATCACTTTCCATTCATTGATACTTAAACTAACTTTTTATATTGCATACGCACACATACACAAACTTAGTTCGTTATGAGACAATATTATAAAAAAATGTCATCACTAAAGCTGCATGGCGGCATAAACAAAGTATCCAACTAATTGACACGCCCAACGCGCCTCCTCAACAGACACACTCACATTCATGTACTATACTCGTGCATTAAAGTGTACGGCAGTGTGTGTAAATAAAAAAGCATAAAATAGGCATATGTGTTGGCATTAAAATACGGTTTTATTTGTTTTCCGCTTAATAATGACGGGGATGCGGAGTGGCGGGGATTCTGGTACATTATCCCGCACGACATATTCGCCTGCCAAAAAAGACTTTGGCCCACAACAACAATAATCGCAATTATAATTTTGTGCTTTATTTATTTGAAAAGTTTGTCTCCGACTTAATTTGAGTGCGAATGCGATTCTGTGGGTGTGAGTGTGAGTGTGTCTGTGTGGCTGCTTATGCTTATGTCTGTGAGTTCATAATATTGGCAACGACTGCGCTTACTACACTACAATTGCCTTTAACTTGGCAACTTTGGCGAAGCTTTTTATTTTTACAATTTGGCAACATTTGCGTGATGCTTTGGAAATTTTCAAAAGACAGCAACAGCAACAACAACAAGAACAACCACCACCGAAGGCGGAGCGCAACGCGTCGCGTCGCGTCAGTTTAATAAAAAGCAGTAAAAAGCGTCGTAAACATTTTTAAAATTGGCGCCACTCACAGCGTATGTCGGGGAAAATTTTAAAATTTCGTTGGAGCGCATTAAATGTCGTCATTGTTGTTGTTTTTATTTTTCAAGTTGTTGCCTTTGTTGTTGATGATGATTATAGCTGCAAAGAAGTTTATCCCCCCCCCCCGCGGAAAAAAAGCAGTTGAAATTGCGTGGGCAATGATTTTGGCCATTTTATGGGCTTTTAATGGATTTGTGAGAAAATGTAAAGCATACTCTTAGGCGTTGTTCAAGTTTCTTATTACTGAATGAAAAATCAACTTGAGAGAATAAAAACTTCTGCATATTTACAACCACTTGATATGTTTAAAACTTTTTTCATTGCTTTCGCATTTAAGAACATAAATTTTTCTATCAGCTTTAATACATATACATATATAACATTATATATTAAATATGATTAAATTAAGCTTAATGAACTAAATCAAGTATTGAACTTAAACGTGTGAGATAATGTGGTGTGGGAGTGTTTTATGCTGCAAATACATTACTTAATACATTTTGAATCAATCCCGCACTACATGACGTATGATTAACATTGATTGTTGACTGCATTGCGATTTGCTGCGTAAATGGAAATAAACGCATAATTCTGTAATGCAGTTGGACAGTTTTGCGGCGGTAAATAGTTTTGTTGTTTTTTTCAACAACCACTTAATTTGCGACCAATGAAAATATTTTAATTATTTATAAATTAATTACGCGCATAATTTTGCATAAGTGAAAATAATTTTAAATGGTCGCATGACCGCAACAGTTGCAAATTGCATTTAAAACTTGTAAAATAAATATTGAAAAACGTACAACAAATTTGTTTAACACTTTTTACGATGCATTTCAATGCAGTCAACATTTTAATACAAAATTTAATTAGTTTAAATGCGGCAAAATTGTTTACTTTACGCCTGGCATAGTGTGACTTGTTTATTTCGCTATAAGTTAACAAATTACTTTAACAATTTTAGTGCAGTATTGTATTTAAATACAAAAATGAAATGTTTATCAATATAGAAAACACATTAAAAAATAAAAATATAAAAACCAATACCTGAGATTTGTTTCCTTTCGCTTTGTATGAACTTCTTTTGACTAATCAATATGCCGGATGCATGCATTTTGCAATAGTTCATTGCTGCCAGTAATGAATTACTTCATTTATTCATTGCGCGTACGAGTAGTTATGTCAAAGCCAAACTTTAGCTCAATCCGAAATCAAAGAACTCAACTTGTCAACATTGTTGGATATCCTAAGGATACTCGCATACTAACACAAAAGAAAAAAGCAACATCAACAACAAAATGTCTGGAGAATTTACAATTGAAAATTACATTCGGAAAACTACGCGCATATGTAATACAAAAACATTTTTGTTGCTATTGTTGTTGTTGCTGTTTAAATCTTTAAACCACAAAAGGTAGATAGCCACCTCAAGACGCAAGACGCAAGTCGCCGGCAGTGCAAAGCGACTGCTTGGCATTTAGAAACTAACGCTCAGCGACAGTGGCATATCCTTTGTTTTTTTTTATATTGTGGATATTCTAGACTACAAGCTTTGGGTTGTTGTTTTTATTGTTGTGCATTCGAAAAAGGCAACCAAATAAAGAAAAGAAATACAATAAAACAAAACAAAAAATAAACTAAAATGAAATGAAATGAAATAAGATGAAAATCGTTATGTAAATTGTTATGTCCTTATTGCCGTTGACAGGTCAGAGGGGAGATGTTCGACAATGAGGAAGGAGCCTGCTTACAAGAGTCCCACTTGTGGTTTAAACGTACAGCAAAAGGATGCAGCTCCTCACTATTGACAGTCCCCAAAGTTATTGTCCTAGTGGTAAGCGTGTATGCGAGAGTGTGTGTGTGTGTATAGTGAATAGTTGTCTTCAAGGAATTGCGGTGGCGACGGATGAAGTTGTGCTGATGTTTTCTTCTCTTCTGCTGAAATGAGCAAAAATAATTGCAATCGTAAAAATGCGAAAACGAGCGGAAGGAGAAGAGGCATTTCTTTGCCTGTGTGTGTTTGTTTATGTTTGTGTGTGTGTGTGTGTGCAACTCTTCGCCGGATACGGAAATGTGCAATGAAGCATAAGTTTCCAGGAAATTGTTAAGATGCTGTTTTGGGTATTATTTTTCTATTTTTATGCATGTATATATTGTATAATAGTATAGATTTATTCCAACCCACCCCTAAAAGGGGTGCTGTGGAAAATATATTTTTTGGTCGGTTGCCGCAAAGTATGCAATGTACAAATTTCGCTTTTAGAATTGCTTTATTTTATTTCGCTTTGCTTTAGAAAAAAAGGACTTTTCTTTTTTTTTTTTTTGCTATATTCAAAATGCAAATGAAATTGATTTTTTTTATGTTTTGCTCAAGCAAAGCGGCAAATCAAAATGGGCTGCACAGAACGAGAATGAGTACTTTAAAGTCTACTTTCAGGCAGTATTCTGTCTGGATTGTGTGCAATGTTTGCGATCGAAATCTTAATCGTTTGCAATTTGTTCGCACAAAGCTCGAGACCTAATTGAAAATGTGAAGTGCTTAAGAACCTTTTCTTTCTCTCTCTCTTTTTCTTTAACTTTTTCGTTTTGGTGAAATGTGCCTTCATTTGAAATAGAATTGTTATTCAAGTGTCAACTTCGCTTTTTGGCTTTGGGTCACTTTCAGCGAACCTTTCCCATTGTTGCTTTAACTTTTATTTACTTTCCTCTGACCTGGCGAGTGCTTTTCCTTTTTCGTTTATTGCCAAAAAAATCCGAAAGTTATTTTGTGGGTAACTTGCTGTTAATATGTTGCTTATCGTCGCCATAGGTTTCCTAATTGGGTGTCTAAGGTTGCTTTTATTACTTTCTAATAACTCAAGAGCAGCTTCTTTTGGTTCCTTTTTTCTGCTGTAATATACAACATTGAGTGCTTTACGATTGCAATCTTAATTGTGCTTGGCTTAAACGAATTCACTCAATTTACTGGCACAATGTGGTTTTGTATTCGCCAAATTAAATCGCAGCAGTTTGTGGATTTTGATTCGGGCCATACTGTGCGATAACAATCAAATAAATGAGTAATTTTTTTTGAAAATATTGTTTAAGTAAACTTTAAACGTTTTGGTTGAAATTTGTGTCCTTCAAGGCGTATGAGTGACAATGAAATTTTGCTCATGAAAATTTTACCAAATAAGCTTTTAATAATTTATTGTTTAAGAGATCTACCAGTGCTTCTATTTTTATTTTGTGGCAGTTTTTATCGCGCCGAAAATGAATCGATCATTCATTCATCCATTCCCTTAAATTCGCAATTTAATCAAACTTTGTGTAATTTATTTAAGAAAATGTTGATGAAAAAAATTTTCCGTCTCTATTAAATCATGCTTAAAATCTGCACAAATGCTTGCAAAATTGAGCAAAAACTTTTCGGCCATAAATCTTTTCATCCCCCTTTTGTGTGCCTTTAAGACATGCAATCAATCGATAAGATTCAGAGCAGCGCTCAGCCCCCACCGCACGACTCATCGCCAAGGAACCAGGCATTAAAGTGTAAATATTTATTTATGCCTATTTATGGCGAAGTATCCCCTCAAATCCTTAGGCGCATTAAAATAGATTTTCTTTTTTTTTTTTCATGTGCCAAAATAAAAACGTGAGACACTTTTCCTTCCAAAAAGTAGACAAAATCGATGCCGGAAAAGTCAGTCATTCGATGGAGAAAGGTGTTAAGTCGATGTTCGTTGGCAGGCGACAAAACCGGAAATAAATTGAGGCAAATCGAAGGCAATCAAGATGGCGTCGTCGGACTGTGGCAGCAGCTCAATCAAAAATACGCGCTGCACTCAAGCGGAAAATGGCGTCTGGCAGGAGGGGTTGTTAGTGTGATGTAAGTAGATGTAAGACGTTGTAGTATAGTTAATGGGATGAAGGGGGTTTTTTTGCAGGCGCCTCCAAATAAACTGATTATCATTTAGATGAGCCCCGGCGGTAGAAGTTTCTCGTTTGAGATTTATTTTTCAAACTGTACAGGCAGCAAAAGGAAAACTGCGAAAATTTGAGCAAAACAAAATGGCATAAAATGAAGAAAAAATAAAGAAAATTCAAAATAAGCAAACAAGAAAACAAAAATAAAATACAAAACATAAACAAAGGAGGTCTGCATTATTTGCGCGTTGAAAGTCAAATGCGAAAAGCGGATATCATGCGTAAATGACTTCCGTTTTGGCGGCATTATGTCATCGATTTGTAATTGAAAGCAAGCCACAAGTGAGACAGGGAGGCGTAACGAAGGAAGAATAATAGGACACAGTAAAGGAAGGAGAAACAACAAATTGTGTTGCTGTTTGAAATTTATGCGCGCTGTAATCAGCGAAACGGAAGTTTAATTTCGGCAAAGATTGAAATTTCTGCCATTAAGAATTTTCAATTTTTTCATAAAATAAATTAATTTTTATTGAAACATTGCCTTAACGATTTTTTAGCTTCAAACTTTAAAATCTTTTTTTTTTTGGCTTATTTAGTTTTAACTAAAATTCAGTCAGTTTAACAGTACAGTCAGTTAATATGAATAATTTGTTATCTAAGAAAATACTGGCGCGATTAAATTTTCCATTTATATGTTGTAGTCGACATTAGTCAAATGTGAATGATTTCCTTATTTCTAAGGCACATTAACGTTTTATATTGCCAATTAATTTTTGATTTGCAAAAGTCTTGCATTAAACTTTTTCACTATATTATCTGCTTATCTGCATTCGCGGAGTGATGCCACCCCTGCCCCCTTGTTGGTTGCTGCGCTACTTGGTCCTTATTTATTATTTAAATTTCAATTTGTTTATTGTTGTTGCTGTTGTACTGGTATTTTAACTGCTGAAATTGAAAAGATTTATCATGGTGTATTGTGCTGTGTCAGTGTGCTGTCTGTGTGCATATACCACCACACTACCGCGTTGTGGTTAGGTAAAATAAGAGCGAGGGTAGCAAATGCCACTAGAAATGGTAGTAAGGATGTACATAAATAAATCAAATTTTCGGAATCGAAAATGTGATTCTTTGCATAATTGGATGAGTGCAATTAAAATATATATTTTACATATAAAAATTTTATTACTAGGAGTTGAAAACAATAAAAGTAAACAAGTAATTTGCATCCGTTAGCATGCCACGTGACGTCAAGGATGTGAGGGCACCAACAAAAAAAAATAAAAATTCAAATAAAGAGCGAATATTGAAAAATTTCAAGCAACTTGTTTGCAAAGGATTTCCTTACTGACACACGCACGCATCTACAAATTACTTCCTTAAATCCATTTTGCATACTTTACATACAGGTACATACTGTCAGGTTGCACGTTACACCCGTCCAGGACGATATCCACTCTAGAGACAACAGCGCTGCACGGTAGAAAGTGAGCTCGGCGATAACGTCGCAATTTAAGCGCACAAATGCAGTTCCACTTCACACGGAAGATGTACTTTTGCACTTCTTTTATAGCCACTTTCCTGCATACTTTGATACCCACTCGTATGCTGTGGCGAAAGAGCAAGAATGATGTGCAAAAGATGCTTGAAAGTTATCTACATGTGATCCTATATACTACATATATGAAAGTGGTTTGAAGAATTTTTTTAAAAATAGAAAAAAAAAATTTGTTTAATTATTTTAAGTTAAGTTAAACAACAAAATTTGAAGTTTGAAGATTTATACAATTCATTTTTAATTTACGAATTATTTCGAATTAATTCAAAACCAGTCTAGTACATATGCACTGAAAGTGTATAAAGATTTACCTAAGATGTAAGAAATGTGTAAGATTGCTGTAAGTATGCTATAAGTGCTGCATACAAGCAGCAACAGCTATTTTCAGTTAAAATTGCAGGTGAGCGCCTATAAGTATGCAATGAAAACTGTGCTGCTCAGTTATATAAAATGTTTAAGCAACAGAAAATGTAAGGATGTGGATTCTTTTACAAAGTATTGGTTGGGTAAATATTTTGTAGTTAGAAAAATAAATCCTAGTATTATTTAGTAAAAATAATATTTGAAGCTCTAAATCAAAATTGACAAGATTTATTTATTTAAATTATATTATACAGAATAACAATAATGAATTTAAAAATTATATATTTTATACAGCAAATATTTAGAAATAGTACTAAAGTTAAAATTTCTTATCTTTGAAAGCATTTAAAACTTAAGATTCAAAAATGTACGCATGGCTAGAGTCAAGATTATCCAAGCGAAAGCCTAAAACTATGCATTACTATGTGTGCAACTTTTCAAACAGATCACTTCAAATTGCGCAAACGAATGCGAAAATCTTTCTCGCTGCAATTTTTCACAAAGCATTAACATTATCGTAAGCGTCTTAACTGCAGTTGAGGGAGCAGAAATGCTCAGACTTAATTTGAACGCATCAAGCAGACAGTTAAAATCTTAATTCCACGCTTTAGAGTAGCTATGAAAGCCACTTAAGTGCTCTGCGAATGGCAAAAGTATTTCATTTGGATGAGTGCAGAAACATTTTTAAAATTACTTACTGCAGTTATAAGCCGATATTTTGAAATTCTTTAAACTTTAAAGTATACAAATTTATTAAATTCACCTTTAATAATTCAATTTTGTATTTTTTAATTAGTTTGTAGCCAACTTCCGCAGTGCAATTGTGCAGTTTCCTTTGCAGACACACACATCCCTCTAATTACAACTAACAATGTGGCTGATATCCGGTTACCGGTTCAGCTTTCTTGCACATCGTGTTTTCGCTGTTAATGTCTGCAATTTGTTGGCGACACCACAACCTGCCCAGGTAACCAACACAAGCGAGGCAAAGGCATCACAGCACGCAGTCTAAGGCTAAGACGGCGCTAGGCTTCATTAATCATAAACAAAATCAAGCGTTAGTAATGCGCGCCTTCGCCTCCGCCGCCGCATCCACATCCGGGCAAAATGGAAAATTACCTTGACAAGCAAAAAAAATTCACAAAGAAAACAATTTTATGAAATTAAATCGCAGAGGAAATGTTGCAACCTTTGCGTAAACTTAATTAACACGACGGAAAGTGACTGACGCAGCCAGCTATGAAAGTTGTTTAGTTTAAATTAAGATGTTAAATTTAAATTTTTTTAATATAAAATTTAAAAATTATATAAAATTTATCAAAACTATTTAATTCTCAAGTGGCATTCCAACATTTTTCTGTATTGTACAATAATATTTTATTCCTGAAGTACTTAAAGCACTAGGAAAGTGTTGTTAACATTGAACAAAACTGTTGTTGTTGTTATTGTTGTTGTACAAAGCTGTTGTACAAAACTGTCAACTCGAATGTCTTTGCTCGAAATGTCGCTTCATTCTTCAAAGTTGATTGTTGTTGCATTGTTGTGGCTTGATTATCTGACAAAGCAGCAGTGGTAACAACAACGAATACAACAAAACCAACAATGAACACACAACAAAACAACAATTTCCATTACATTTGCATTTTGAAAAAGTTTGTTTTCTTTATTATTATACATTTTTTTGCGTTAACTCCACAAAATAGCAACTCCAAAAAAAGAAAAAAATGAAGTAGTAGAAAAGTGCCTAATTCCCAAAAGCAAATTGTGTGCCCTCACCACTTCAAGTGAAAAGTTCCGCACTTGCAGTAGGGGTTGGGGGGGGGGGGGGGGTGGTCGTAATTTTTAGTAGTCTAGTAGCAATGGATGGATGGATGGATGGAAAATTACCCCAAGGCAGCACATTTACGCCGCAAATTACAAAATAAGAAGAAGAGGCACAGGCAGCAGCTGAAATGCTTTCAAGTGAAATTCTTTTGACAAAGGACACCAAACACACACACAAAAGTTTTCGGTTAGTAGTTGAGTGTTTTTTAACAAAAGTACAAAACGTGTTGTTGTTGTTGTTTTCTTGCATTATAGAAGAAAAAACTGCGAACAACTTTTGACTAAAATGTAAAAGCATTAAAAGTGTAGTTAGCTGTTTTTCCTTTTCTTAGCTAGCGACTTTTCTGAACAACAAAAGCGCAGAAAGCGAACTGAAGCAGCGACAAGTTTATATCTAATTAATTAAGTTGGTCTTTGTATTTTTTGTTGTTTTTTGTTCAATATTTAAAAAAAAGTGACACGCTGTAACAGTTAATTTGAAAAAGTCCGCATTTAAAAGCGAAGAAAGAATTTTCTGAATTTTTGCTATTGTGCCTGATTTAAATTTGAAAACTTTCCCGAAGAGGTACTCGAAACTTTAATCCAATTTTTGTACTCTTACTTTTACTTTGTGTCAAGTGCCGAGCACGTGACTGACATTAAGAAAGTGTTGCCGCTTTTTTTTACCTTAAAAAAAAAGATATGTATATGTATGAAATCTTGACGAAACTTTTTCAATCTAAAATTATCAAACGAGATCGCTGTCGCAGTCAGACACCGAAAGACAGACAGATGGACAGACAAACACGCCAACTGACACTATTAGCGGAAATGACAATTTCACCCAAATGCGAAGGTGATGAAAATGAAGCAGAAGACTGGGAAATGTTGACACACACAACCAGGGCGAACAAACACAAACGCACACACACCAACTGCATATGTACTCAGGTGCACTGAGAAAAACTGATTAAAAATATTTTAACAAATTAATCTTAAGCAAGATTTTACTTTTTTTTATACCTGTCAATCGTGATTTTCTGTACTGCTTATTCGTACATTCATTTGAATTATCTATATATATATATATATATATATATATATATATATATATATATATATATATATATATATATATATATATATATATATATATATATATATATATATATATATATATATATATATATATATATATATATATATATATATATATATATATATATATATATATATATATATATAAGAATGCCATAAATCATTCATCCGATTGCGATGAAATTTGAAAAAAAATGCTGTGCTAATGCCAAGGATGGTCTAGGGCACACAAAATTTGCCACTCCCACCTATTACGACCACAATTTGTGGAACTAAGTAAAAATATTCGTTTATTTCGCTAATATTGCTCCCGAAAATCTAAAATTAAATTCCGTATCTGAGTTTGTATAGGCACTGTGGACAAACTTCCCCAAAAGTGGAAGTGATTGTATAAATTTATCGCCAGATAGAAAGAATGAAAAATATTATACATTTATTTTATATATATAAAAAATGTTTAAGAAAATTAACATCTTACCAATTCTAATTTTTTTCTGTGTGTATTTGTGCACGTGACTTCGAATTAAAAGACATCAGAGCACATCGCTCACGCAACGAGAGAGACAGTGTCAGTGTTGACAGCTACAACAAAAATAACAACAGCAACATAAAAGGCACAAATTCAACAAACACAGCAAGTATAAAAACAGCAACAACAAAAACAACAACAGCAACAATATTGGCAACTACTTCGCATCAACGTCAACGTCAACATCAAATCACAATTTTCACACCTCATGCGTGGAATTTAAATTTTTTGATCCCTTTTTATCTTTACCTTTCCTTTCTTTTCGTTTCTTTTTTTATTCTTTTTGCCCTTAAATGCGGTGGTGGGTGGGGTTGATTTTTGCTGCTGAGGCTTCATATCAATTTTGTAAGGATTACATTACACAGTGTCTGAGGGGGGGAGGTAAGGGAGATGAGGAAAACTTTTGCTTAACCTTTTTTTTTGTACATGAACGATGTTCGTTATTTACAGTTAACGCAAAAGTTTTGCCGTCTTAACGCAATTTTTATTGAAACTTTGCACGGTGGCGGGGGAAAGATTTCGTAGCTTATAGTGAGAACTAAGTTAAGGATGGCAGGGTGCCTTGTTATGGTATGTGTATGATGTGTTTATAGCACATCGTTGTCCTGTCAAATTGTACGTATGTACTCGTGTATGTATGATGGCAGTCCGTTTAAGATTTCTCACACATAAATAAAATTGCAATGTATGTCTGTTTTTTTTTGTATTTTCTTTTGTTAATGTTTCCACTTGTTTTGGGTTTGTTACTCTTTCGACGATACGCTGAAAATTTTGTTTCTAAATTGACGTCAGATCGTACAACTTTTTTTATTCTCAACTCGCAAAATGCTGACTGCTACGCTTCGGGCATTTTGCTATGTGCCTTGCATAGCTTATGCGATTCTTGACTTGTGTACTTCTTCTTCTTTTTTTTTTATTTTTCTGCCGGAGTGAGTGGAAAAAAAAGGTCAACGATTTTATTAAATAAAGTTGCAGTTTCACTTCTTTTTTTGTTGGAATAAACGAGTTTAGAATTGAACTTGATTTTTTTGTAACCTTTTTCTTTGCCTACTTTTGGGCTTTTGAACTTTAGCTGTGTGAAATAAATTTAATTTTTGTCATAGAAAATGGGTGAGCTTTGGAATTTTTAAGGCGGAATAACTTCTAAACTAATTTGTTAACATTTTATTCATTTGCTAGAGTGCCATAAAGTATGCAATATGAGTTTAACTTATTTAAAAATGTACCTTCTTCATTTCGTTATTTGAATGACCTATAAAGTTTTTCATTTAGAAGTAAATGTGAATTAAATCTTTAAAACGAGAGACACGTCATTGAATCCTTAAAGCGTGCAGGATTTTTTTGCACACTCGCTGCCGCTAATGCACCGCATGCAATAACTACACGCTGCAGCTGAGCGCATATTTTACAAGCTAAGCCAGCGTGTGACAGCTAAATTCAAATAAATTCAAACGTCATATATAAAAGTATACTTTTGTGCGTGGCCGCAAGTTTTGCGTGCGCTCAAAAGTATGCAATAAAGTTTTTCAATTCAAGCTGAAGTGAGGCAAGAACTTGCGAAATAAAAGCGCAACTATTTTTTAAATTCATTTAAGTGTATATACATATGTGCATAAGTATATATGTATATGTGGAATATTTAAAAAAATTAATTAATTTGTTGACTTTAAAAAAGAAAATTCATACTTTATTACTTTATTATTACTTATTTAAAAAAAAACTAAAGGCATCTTTGATAGAATTCGCACATGTCAAATTTAAGAAAACTCTTATACACATGTACACAGACACATTTAAATGACATTCACATATACTTGTACGCTCATTTACAATTCACTTAACGTTTTAATGACTTCTTTTGTCTACTTTATCAGACACAGCAAAACTCGACATGATTAGTATAATAAATACTTGCAGAAACATACAAACAACACAGACACAAACATAAAACAATTCATGCGTGAATACGTTAGACTGGTTTTACAGGCCATTTATTTGAATAACTTTCGTTTTGTTTAACATTCACAACATAATTTTATAACTCAAAAACCATTTTTTAATCATGCTTATAAAATATTGTCTAACTTTTTTCTATTTCAATTGAAATATATAATGTTTTCTTTATAACCAGTCTAACTTATTTTTGTTTCTGTTTTCGTGTAAACTAAACATATGGAAACATATTGTGGACATAAATGACGTTGCAAAATATGCTAAAACCGTTAAATCGGTATAAGAATATACGAAAAACACAGAAACACACATACACACACACGTAAGAAATAGCTAAGCAAAGAGTGTGTGCGTGTAAATTGCGGTTTTCCTGCTTGAGGCAAATAAAACAATAAATTCCACTTCCGCTTAAGATGAAGTTGCATGGGCCCGTATGTGTGTGTGTTTTGTGTGTAAATAAGTGTTGGTGGAAAAATTGCCATTAACTCAAGCATGAGACACACATAAACAAGTAAAATTATACACATATACACGCACACGACATATATACATACATATATCTTATATATTTTACTTGCGTGTTTTGCGACTGTGTGCTGTGAAAAAAAAACAAAAATCAAGCCTCAATCAATCTTTATAAATTCAGAAAATTACCACCATTAATAAAGGCGCAATTAAAGACAAACAAACCGACGTAAACACACACACACACACACAGATACACACAAACCAGAAATTTCGCTACAAATGTTATAAGGAAGTAGGAAGTGGCAAAACTTTGCAAATTTAATTAAAACGCTCAAAGTAAATATTTCGCTTTAAATTGCGAAATTTCTAATAGAACAAAAACTAAAAAGATATATAAAACAAGTTCATTGAAACTTCTTTTTGAAAACGTTGTAATTTTTTAAATTCTTTAAAAAAATTACAGAAAATTAAAGAAATTTGTACATGAATTTTTGTAGATGCTATTTTAAATTTCTGATACAATTTTTTTATATCTTATTTTATTTTACATATTACTGTAACCATTGAAATAATCTGAAACTTGTCTGTGTCTGCTGACACTCCTTAGCATATCGTACACGTTTAAGCTAATTTCATGGCATACCTTTAGGCGCACTTTTTGCCTACACTTCGATAAGCGTATCACTTCGTCTGTGCATACTCTTTGCCAATCACATAAATTATGAATAAAATTGAAAATTTGTGTCGAGCTGTGAATTTGCTAAAAGCAAAAATGTGTTCTCTTCTGTTTGCATGAATTGTGTTTATTTATGCCTCGGCTAAAGCTATCGGGTGTTGCCTAAAAGTATGCAAAATTTATTGATTTCCATTTAGCATGAATTATGGCAAATTGGATGCACTACTTGAATTTCTGTTTGTTCTTATGGAAAACGATTTTTGTAGAATTTCTAGAGGAATATCAAAAAATTTATTATTAAAGTAAAGTTTAAAAATATTAAGGAGACAATTTAACCATTTGGTAAGAATTTAAATTTGTTCAGTTCTTAGTAAATTGTAAAGATAAAACTGCATAAATTCAGTGCAAAGTCCTCACATTCACTCTCGAATTTATTACTTCCGCTAATGTCAGCGAGGGCGCCAACGACTAAACCTGCACAATTTTCTTTTGTTTGCCCATTGTTTCGTTACACAACAGCTTCTGCCCCGCCCGGCTTTGTATTGTTTCGCTTTTCTTGTGCGAGTTTGAGAAAAAAGAAGAAATCTTGCAACACTTAATGCCAGCACGTTTGCCAACGCTGCGCCGGAAAATGCTGGAAATGTTGCTGCAGGAAACTGGGTCAACGTATAAATCTTAGCAACGACTTGCCTGCTGCTGCTGCCTCTGTGTCAGTACTCTGCTGATTGTTTGTTTGTTTGTTTAAATGTGAGCGTATGTCGGTGTTTGTGTTTCGCTGCCTGCCTGCCTGCATGCATGTGTGAACGGTTTTTCATTTGTTGTGAAAGCAACACAAAAGGAAACAAAAAATTACACATTTACACACATCACTTGTTTTTATTGCATTTTAATTTGTTTGCAAACTGAATATGCGGGCGAAAAATTGTGAATTTTTATTTCGAAATATGAAAAGAAATCGGAACGCATTAAGGTATAAAAATATTGCAAAAATAAATACTTTCCTTAATGAATGAACTTTTTTGGCAAACGGAGCGTATGAGTGATTAATAGTTCATTTTGAAAATATTATTTATAAATGGTTAATCTTTTTGCAATCAAATAATTACAAATATGTTACATAATACTATAGAGTGTACCCTAACGGGATGTTTAAATTTCATACTGTGGAAAATTAGTTTCGAAAGTATATATATAGAAAATGCAAAGAGAAGATTCATTTTTACAGTATTTGCTTTTAAAGATTTTTTTCTTTTTTAATGCAAATTTATTGCCAAAGTAGAAAGCACAAAGCTTCACCAAGCAAATAGATCCCTGATGAGGAATAGTAGCGTATTCCGAAACAGCGCTGTTGGGTCTGCCAAATTGGTCAAATTTAATTGTTAATGTTGTTTAATAAGACAGATTCGGTCCAATAAAATTCCTATTTAAATGGACAGGAATGTCAAATTTAACTTTTTTAATAAACAAATTTTGACACGAATAAAAAATTAACTCAAAAGTATTTTTTTACGAGAGAAATTATAAATATTTAGTTTAAGGTGTACAAACTTATAAAAAAAATTGTCAAATATTATTTATCATTTCACATGTTTGAGTAAACTACTTAAACAATACATTTAAATTAAAAATTAAAAAAAAATCTCTTTAAAAATCGTCTAACATATCTCCTGGCAGCAATTGTCCATTGCTTGCATGCCCAGCCACTTCACATAAATTGATTTACGAAATGGCTGGCAAAGTACAAGACTTATGCTTAAATATTTATAAGCATTTTTTTATATCTTTTCCCTTGCTATCGCTTAGAACAAGATGATTTACAAGTTAACAGCAAAAGCCGGAAAAAAATCCCTAAAATGCTACCTTAACGCGACTACAAAGCGCTTCCTTCGATAGCTTCTTACAATGTTTTTCGGTGTTCATCGCAAAGCATGACCAACAAGCTTACCGTTTGTTCTTTTTTGTTGTTTTGTAGGTTTTTTCTTTACTCCTTTTGTGCTTTTGTTATCTTATTTCGATGCGAACGCAATCGAGCAATTTGCCATAAATAAATGATAAACTAAAACAAGCGCCCGCAAGTATGCAATAAATCGTGTCTCGATTTTAAAAATTTAAGAAACGCCTCATGATATGCTTTTAAGTCGAACAAAAAAAAAAAACAATACAACCAAAACGAACGAACGAACACAATAACACAACAAAATTGCAATAAAAGCTGAGATTTTTTTCCCTTCCAGAAGCAAAGCACGAAGCTAAAGCAAAGTAAAATATAAATTTATTGTGCTGAAACGTGTAAAAGACGGAACAGCACTTTCAGGTGGCACAAACTGGAATAAAGGTAAACAACTTATTTTATCTGTGGTGGTTAGTTTTATAGAATGTAATATTATCAAAATTTATAATTCTAAAATTATTTCGAATATATTTAAATTACATAGTAACTCGATAAATGTGGAATACAAAAGTGTCAATTTAAACTATTTAAAAATGTGTTTAGCTCCGCCATCAAGTACTGTGCGCTAGTATTAGTGCAAGGATATGCTGCTCCGCAAGCGAACGCGCACAGCAGGTGTAAATTACTTATTTACATGCGCCGCAGCAAATTCAAACGAAGGAAATTTTGAAATGTTTTTCTTCGGGTTTTTATTTAGTCCGCTACCGCCGCCCGCCGCCCTGAATATAATAAAATAAATATAATAAAACACTGGGAGACTTTGTTATTGTCTCGGCTACACGGTTTCGGGGGACACTCTCGAAGGACATCGTCGAGCACGTAAAAAGATTAACTTCAGTTTAAGTGGCAATTTTGCGGATTTCGTACGCGGTTATTAGAGCGCGCGCATTAGTGACACTGAAGAGGCAATAAAGTCAGGATAGGCCGAGACAAGCCAAGCCAGGACAGGACAGGAATTTAATTAAATGCACGAAATGTGCGAAAAGTGTAAATCAAGGATCTTTGCTAACTTTAAAGCTCTTCCTTCGTATGCTTTTAAGTTTAACGTATTTTTTAAGTTCTTTTAAAAAGAAAAAACTAGTTTATGTTGCGCAAATGCGCTGCTTTATCGCAAAAACTTATATTCAAGAGCATCAATCATCCTAATGTTAGCTCATTTTGCACGCATAACGCCCGTAATGGCCTTCATTTCCGCTTCCTGCAACTGCACACATGCACACGAACACGTACACCTACACTGCATTTTCTGTTTTACTGTTTTCGCTCGTAGAACTTTTGATCTCTTGCGAAAATGTGAAAAATGCATTTTTTAGTAGGATATTCCCAATATTGCAAAAGTTTTTACTTGCCAAATACTTTTTCTTCGTTTCTTTTTGTCATAATGCAGTTACATACTTACTACCTTTTATTATTTTTTGTTGGTTTCCCTTTATGAAGACTAACGCACTTTTTTGCACTGCTGCAATAAAATGCTCGTGGCTTTCTTCAAGTGGCATCAAGGTTCATGGCCATGTAGGCGCTTTGATGGCACCGACTGCATTCGGTCTAGTAGGAAAATTTTGAAAATTTATAGAAAGTAAAATAATTTTTTGAAACATTTAAAAATGTTTACTTTGGAAAAGAAATGTTTTATTTTCTTTTAAATTTGTTTACAAATGAAGTTTTTAACGGCTGCTGTTCCGGTATTGTGTAGGTTTATTCTTGTTTTCTTCCGATCACATTCAATTGTAGAACTTAATTAAATACTTTAGCTAAATTTTTCTATTGCTAAATCAATAAATAAAAAAAAGAGGTTTTTTTTTCTATCGCCTCAAAAATATTTTCAAAAAGATTTAATTCGAATACATCTTTATATTATATTATATATAATTTGTTGTTTAATGGTATATGTAAAGCACCAATACTGAGTCATCTAAATCAATTTCCAATCAGGTGCTTTTGGCTTTGATAGTCTCGAATTTTAAAACATTTTTCAAAGTATTATAATCGCACAATTTTACAAGTCTTTTGGCCAATAAAGTAAGCCATTAACACCAGGACGTGTTTTTAAGGATTGCACAGACTGACTGACAGACAGACAGACAGCAAATGCATTTATGACCTAACCGTACCGTAAGTGTGGTTTGCCGTGACTACCCTCCACTATTTATTATTAACTGCTTCGTAGGAGCGAATTGCCGAAAAAAAAAATTTATAATTCCGGCGCCGGAAATTTCACGTTTACAAGCAATGGCGGTTGGGACAGAAGCAGCTGTTTCGTGCTGAACTGAAATGTTCGCATCAAAAATATCGCATTAGTTTTGTTGTTTACGAAAATGCACTTTTAAAATTGTGTTTCCTGCCGTCAAACGGAAGTCGCCATATTTTAGCGCGACTTTAGTAAAGAAATTTTTGAAATTCTCGTGTAGACGAATAAATTTTAAACTCGAAAAAAAAACAAAACAAAACTGAAATCCCTGTGGCACTTGATGCTTTGGCGCACCACACAAATATTATGATGAAGTGTAGAATATCCTGTCTGTGTCCGTGCAGCATCCTTTCAGAGGTTTGCTGTCGTTGCTTTTGTTGTTGTTGTCGGTGCAGTTACTGCCAACACTCGCTCGCAACTGATGTGGCATGTAATTTGCGCACTTTAACGCCAAATTTGAATTTTGCACTCACACTCACACTCACTCGTCTCGCATTCATATATATACATACATATATATTCTTAATATCCTGTCGGCCCACACAAAAGTTCTTATTTATCCTGTTATCCTCGAAGGCAAATAGCAGGCACTCAACATCAGCCAACTTTGTTGTCATGTTGCTCTGTTACTGCTGATGATCTTCACCTTTTTTTTTGTTGTTTTTTTTGTTTGTTTTTATGTGCAAATCCTTTTTTGTGCGCAGCTGCTACCAGCATATCCTTATTTCCTGCTAGCAAATTATGTCTGTCAGTCTGTCTGTCTGTGTGAGTGTTTGGCAGTAGCGTCTGCCATCAGTCTAGAAATTCGCATTCATGCATATTTGAGTTCGTTTTTGCCCATCATCATCGCTCATGATGTGAAAATTGCTTTCTTTTTAGATTTTTCCCGAAAATGTGGTTGCATACTTTTAGGTGTAGGACAAGAGGTAGTTGACTTGAAGCTTATTTCAGTTATCGAAAGGCAGTCATAATTTAATGAACTGTCAAAATTTAATTTTATTTCAATTCACATATTGTATTCTTTCCGTGTGACAGTTCTTAACACATAAACAGTAAAAAATTTTTTACTTTTAGACAAATTAAAGCTAAGCTATTAATTAATTTCTCACTTTTTCATCGGGCTATAAAACTCTTAATTTTACTATAAATTTTTTTTTTAATTGTTACAACTCTAATCAGTTCTATTTTGGCAAACAATTCGCTACTATTTCAACTCTTTGCCATAGCTTTTTTTATTAACAGCGCCTCAAAGTATGCACAACATTCCTCTATTCCTTACTGTATGATTGATTACTGCCGTTTGTTGAACTCAGCACAGTTCCATACTAAAATTTGCCATAAATCCGGCATTTAATTGAAAAAAAAGTACACAAGCATAGCTTTAGGCGCTGTAATAATAATTTCAATTTTGCTGCGAATGTTAAACTTTATCTACATCTATGCTTGCCGCTGGTGTTGAAGTGATGCAGACAATTAAAAGTTCCAACCAAGCATACTACAATTATTTCACCCCTTTTATTTTATTCTTAATCATTTTTGCAATAGAATAAATAAACTTATTAAATTCGAGTTTGACATTTTGATTTAAAAAATGTTTTTAAAGTTTTTTAATTTCCAAAAATGTTGCAGCACACCCCCATAAGTATGCAAAACTTTTGCTATTAACCGCAAAAGGTCAAGCGCACCATACGTTGCATTTCATAAGCGTCTCTTGTTTGTGGTGTTGCATACTTTTCGGCGAGTGGCGGGAGGCTGCCCGCATGTTGTAGTAGGGATTACAAGTTTCTTGCTGCTAGCGTCGAGAGCGCAAATAATTTCGAATGCTAAATTAAGGTCTTGTGTCTAGACTAAAGCTTAAATTACAGGCAAGCGAGTGAAATGTACGAAATATTGTCTGCGGTTGCGGAAGGTCAAGAACAGCTAAGGCGGCGACGAGCTATACAAGTTGGGATTAATTTAAATTCTTTAGGTGTGCGGATACAAAACCAAATTTAAACAAAGTAACGTTTAAAGTAGGTTTAATAGTTTTGTAGGAAATATGCACAACAAAATGAAATATTTTGAAAAAAATCAAATACTTTTTTTTCCATTTTAGAAAAAAAGTCACACAAACCAATCGTAACCGCCCCGCCCCATTCGGTGTCTGCTTGTGAAATGTTTTAATCCAATTTAACAGTCCTTTGATTTATATTTGCTTAAACGGAAGTAATGGCCAATGGACGTGCCACGAATGAGAACTGCAGGACTTCTGTGTTGCAAGCCAGAAGCGACACGACGTTTGTGAACAACACGACCGTTTGTCTGTCTGTCTGTTTGTCTGTGCCCAAGAAAGGAGGTTGGTGTAGTTGGCCAACAAAAATAATTTTTTAAAAGTTTTGTTAATTAAGTTTTAATGCTAGATTAAATTTATTAATAAAATTGCTGACACTAAAGTAAATAATTTTTACAAAGTTATTAACTAACTTTTCTCTTTGGATATAAATTGGTACTTTAGGATTGCAGACGCACTCTTATCGCTGCAAAAAAATGGATGCACACCTTGGCCTCAAAAATGTGTGCGTGTTTTCCAATGTGTGAAGATACCCAGTAGGAAACGCAATGTAACTACTATCGCTTAGTTACATTTGGGCTTGTACTTCTAATAAGTAAAATTAAATTTGTTATAATTTAATATGTGTAATTTATTGGAGTTTCTTATTTCAAATATTCCAGCTAAATTTGCTCTCCTCTCTGTGTTGATGTATTTTTAAAATGATTTATTTAGCTAGTGTCATTTCAATAGTTATTTTTGATGTACTTTACTCCGCCTTTTCCTGCTGGGTTGATGTGTGTTCGTGTGTGTACGCATGAATTTCATATACAGATATTGCAACGAAGAATGCATTTTTGCAGAATGGAACACGAATACTCCACATCTACTCGATGCCTATATATATGCTAAGTTTATCAAAACGCTTCTTATATCCAAAAGAAGGCGTGTCAGAGCGTTAAGGATGGAAAATGAAAAATACGTAAAGTACCTTTTAATAGTTCAGTTTGAAAACAAATCAGAAAATAAATTGGAGTGAATATTTTGTAATACAAGCTGGACCAATTGTGGGTTAAACCAAATTCGAGAATGCCGAGGATTATTCCCATTATCAGTTTAAATTGAGTTAACGAAAAAGTACGTCCTTACCGTTTGTGCTTTGTCACTTAAATACGAAATGAGCGCAAAATGGACAATGCTAAGTATACAGGAAGGAAGGAAAGGAAAGGAAAGGAAAGGAGAGAAGGACTACTGGTAAAAGTTAAGGGACACAATTCACAACAATTCATCGTTTACTCAGCCAGCCAAAGAATAAATTCAATTCGATTCGATTTTGTATTGTGTTGGCATAGAGTAAACCAAAAAAACAAAAAAAAATATAAGAAAAGGGGAAAAATGAAACCTAAAAAAATAATTTCTAGACAAAAATATAGAAAAAAGTCCAACTAAAGCAATTCCACGAATTCGCTATTGTGCTTGCGTGTACGTGATTTAATTTCGCTGGAAATCAAATTTAGTAGCGCTGTCAAGTTGAGCTCCCCGCGCTGCTTAAAGACTCTAGGAACCCCTTCGCCTGTGGCGCTGGGTGCTTGGTCTCATTTATTTATTAACCACCAGTAATTACTTTCAATTTTGTTTGTGCCTAAAATTCGTTTTGCCGTCTTCTTCTCCCTGATTCCACTTAAATTTATAAGCGAAAATTCCCTCACATCATGCCAGTCCACAATCTGACTACCTTTCTGTTTAATTTGACTCTGTCCGTTGACTTCTAACGCCTGACAGTGCAAAAGACGAGAACAAAAACACCCTTCCAATCTCATTTCACATTTTCATTGCCTACATTTGGGCGCATCTAAGAACTTCTTTTCCAGCAAGGATACACTCCACATACCTGTTTGCGTCAGGCACCTGTTTCTTCTCCCCCTTCAAAATAAAACAAATAGACACACACAATAAAATGATTTTCTATTTTGTTTCGGAAGAGCATTGTCCCCTGTTTTTTGGCTTTTAGGTTGGCTTGGTTTGGCTTGGCATTAGTTTAATAATGCGCATAAATTGTGCCGCTTGACTTCTTCATTTGCAGACCGACAGACAGAGAGACCGTCTGAATCGTAGTCGTCTTTTAGGCTACGGGTTCAAGAGGGTTGCTTTGTTTGTTTGTTTCTTGGCTTGTTTGCTTGATTTCTGTTAAGTCATGTTGTGCTTGTTGTTGTTTTTTTGGCTTATCTTCTTTAATTTCTTTAAGTCTGCTTAGTGCGAAAAATGCCACTGCGGAGAATTTATTGTTTGGTCGAGGATTTCAATTAAATGTTAATCCTAGAAATATGCTGCAGTTAAGTGTTTAATTTGCGTGTGGCTTATTCCGGTCGTTTGTTTTCGATTTGAATTCGTGCTGGAATTTCTTGTTATTAATAGCAATAATTAAAATATTTATTTTTGGATATTAAATACAAAAGAAATGTTTTATATTCAGAGACAAGAACTGTGCGACAAATTCAAGTGTGCTAGAAATAAATTTGACTTATTTCATTCTTTTTTATCCAAAATAAAATATTATTGAATCATTCCATCTCTTGGATTAAAGGGCTCTCAAATGTTGTATAATTTATATAATGCTTTCTTAGTTCGCCTTTCATTTTTTATGATACAATATATTTTCCTTTTTTTTGGCAATTTAAAATATTGCAATTTCATTTTTGTCGCATAGCACAAATTGTCCTCATTTGACCTACATTCACCGCATAACTACAAAAATCCTTGTAATCAGTTTGACCCAGAGACAAACTCAAGGAAAAACTTTTGCACTTGAATGTGCGGAAAAAAGGTCACAAGGATGGGCAGGACACTACAAAACTTATTTAAAAAAATACAACACGTCCTTATTTATGGCGGCGAATAAAAAAGATCACATACTTTCGGGCATGGAAGAAAGGCACACCATGTCATAACGCCTGCTATTGCCCACCCCAGCTTAACGTATGAATTTGATATGAAGAGAATATGAACATTTTCCTTAAATAGGCTCTATCTGGTGCCAACAAAAACGTAATTTTAGCATTGGAAAAGAAGAAGTGTTTATTTTTACTTAATAATATACGTAAGTTTACACCTAAATTCTTAAATGCCGTCCACAGATTTAACTGATTTTGCGTAAGAGCATAAAGTACGATAAACTAGTCTAAAATAACTTTCAAAAATATTGCATTTAATTAATTCATCGTTTTGTTGTAATCAAATAATCTTTAAGAAAACTTACCGACATGAATGTGATCAAGGACATTGTTGTAAAGCCGCCAACATTTACGGCCAGGGAGCGATTACTACGCATAATCATCATTTTGATTATAAATCGAAACTCCTTCGATTCGCTGTACCAGGCGCAATCGTACCAACTTTGAGGCAAGAGTTCACTCTGCCCTTAAAAGTCGCTCATTAGGTAAATTATTTAAATACTTGCGAAATGCATTGAAAGCGTAAAATAAATTATGGAAATTATATGTTGCATCAAGCTAAACAAGCGACAATTTTACAGTTCGCAATGTCCTTGCAAAAAATTATTTATAATTTCCGGCACAATTAAAAAATCGTTTACTTTGATCGTTTACATTCCTAAGCTTACACATTTTACCTGACAGTATAATCAGGACTTAAATGTTAGAATTTCTGAGACTTAATCCAAGCATTAGCTAGGAGAGTTTAGATTGTTGCAGAGAGTCTTTAAATTGATCTTATTTGCTGCCACCACAAAGAAATGTGCTGAAAATATGATTACAATATCCGGTTTATGCTTTATATATGCAGATGATCTGGTAATCGCGCACAAACAGAATATCCTTTTATGTGAACAAATTTCTTTGACGTAGTTTGATAGAATCTCAGCTTTAATTAAGGTTTTTAGTGCAAAAACTTCGAGTTGTTTTAATTTGTTATGCCAGAAAGTATGCTTAATTTTTTTTATATAAGTTAAAAAGTTAAATCCTCCTCCAGAATATCATTAGCAAGGTCATCAAAAAATTTTTAAGTTGTAAAAATCAAATGTAAAAATTAAATGGATGCGAATACAAAAAATAAGGCATCTTTTAGGCTTTAACCTAAACCACGTCATTGTTGATATTGAGTGCTTTTAAGGCATACTTACAGGCTTGCGACAAACTTTATGCTCTTTTACACACAAATAAATTTCGCGAAAAACACGATCTAATTCAATTTTATAGTCTATAAAAAGCCGCGCCTTAGAATAGGCTAAACAAAACACACTAATAACCGTTAAATATTAATGACAAAAATGGCGTTATTTCGCGCAACGAGTCGACGACAAAAGCCGCGTTAGACAATGGCTGGGCGTGGCGAATACGTGAGAGCGTTGTCGCTGGCACAGCACAGACTTAATCCACTTTCAGGCGCAGTAAAACGAAAATACTCAAGAAGACGAGAACAATGCTCCGAATGCTACAATTTTTACGGCGAATGAGTGAAGCAAACCGTTTTTATATGCTACTCTTTTGTATTATTTTGCTACTTGTACTTCCGGTTGTTTGCCCCTCATAGTCCAAAATGGCAGCGACGACGTCATCAGCATTCCTAATCAACATTTTGGCTGCTCATTAACATTTTTCGCAACTTCTATAAAAGAAGGCAATAGAGCACATTTCTTCTTTTTTGCGTGTATGTGTGTGTAAATACGCTGATGTGACAATTATGCCATTGTGTGAGTGTGTGTGTGGGTGTGTGCTCGTCAGTGCGTTCATCGCTGCTGTCGCTGACGTGCGAATCTCTTTCGTTAACGTAAATTGGTCCATTCCCATTTCGTCTTGCCTGATTTTATTTTTATGTCTAGTTTGGCAACGATTTCCTTCGAGGTAAATTGTCGCTCGACATTCGCGTTGTTGTGTACGTGCGAAATCGTTCGCGATTTATAGCTGCCCCTGATGTGATGTGATGAGATGACATCCTTGAAGTCATGCGAAACTCATATTGGAAATGACGATAGTTGCGAGTATCAAGTGGTATCACATGTTGGCCATAAAAATCGACAATACTTTAGGCTGTCATTAAGATGAAACGGGGAAAGTCTCTCAACTGGGGTGTGCCAAAATCGGGCTTAATTTATTTTCCTTTCCTTTCGAGCTATTAAGAAAATTTTTTTGTTTCTTGATATTTTAAATATTATTAAAAAAAATTTCGTTTATATTATCTTTCTAAGTCTTCGCTTAGCCAATAACCTTCGTACTCTAGCAATTATCCTTTATTTGTCCGTAGCTTTAGCTGTATGCAATAAGCTGTTTAATAGTCAAGGCGCAACATTTAAAAGCTCATAATAGAAATTTTTTAAATTTTAAAAATAGAAAAAATAAAAAAAACAATACACAAATGCGCCTGTGTTGTTTGCCTTTCTGAATACTAAAGCATTGCATTAGGAGGCGTGGCGAGACGCTTTATCCCCTCCTGACTTCTTCAATGGCGGTTATCCTTGGCGTCTCGCTTTGAAATGCCTTTTCCAATTGTTTTTCGGTTTTTAAGTTTTTTTCGTTTATCGCGTGTGTTTGCGCCTTAAAGTATGCTATGCCAAAAATTTCTGCTTTTGTCTGCTTTCACGCTGCAGAACTCAATCTTTGTTGTTTTGTTTTGCTGACTTCAAGGAAACTTTTTGTCTATTGGCAATTGGCTTATTTGCGTTTAAAATTGCTGGCGAGACGGCGGCTAACACAATCAAAATAAAACTGAAAATGCTGAAAACATAAAAACGCAAACGAAAATGAAAACTGCGTCGCGGACAAGGTTTGCCAAAGCAGTTTTGGTATTTAACTTTTTTTTTGAATATTGCCGAAATTAAATTTTAAGACTTTCAACAGTTTAAGTGAAATTTCCAAGCAAAAGAGTTGCAATATAAAAATGCCATTAAACTCGCTTAATTGTGTCCTTAAACTTATTTTTTTTGTGGCAAGCATTACAAATGAGACAAGCGGAAAGACAGTCAAAACAGACAGACAACAAAAACATGCTCGTTATGACTTGGTAAAATACACACACTCAAATGCTAATGGAAGTTCTTTGCACTCACAGGCATACTTTGCGGCAATTCATATAACACCTATTTAGAGTATGTATGTATGTGGTTTGTCCTAGCAAAAATACACACAACCACACATACGCACACACACACGCACAAACACACGCAAAAACCAAAAGTGTTAATAAGCGTTTTCGTACAGCAAGGCGCAAAAATTAAGCTCATTAGTGTGTTTGTTGTTGCTAATTATATAGTAGTATGGGATTATTTGTTTTATATAAAGTATAAGAAGATGTTTAGCCTACTTTCGGGCATGTTTCTGCCTTGTCATAAATTTAAGTTTTGTTGTTTGAGGTTGGATTTTTAAGTTACCATAAGAGTTAATTGTAATAAAAAATAAAAAATTTTCTTTATTTATAGTTGGGCTTTAATTAAAACATTTTAGTTTAAAATCAAGCATAGTCTTTCAAAACTTGAAAACTCTTCGGTAATCCAAGTCTTTATCATAATTTCGTTAAAGGATTTCATTCCCTGTGAACAAAAGAAATTGTCAACATTTTGCCGGTGCTCCATGGAATTGTAAGTGCACTTTGTATATGCCTCGCACATTGTTCTTCGCTTAATAAGATTTGCATATCATTTGACAAATTTACCTAACGCACACACACACATACACACATACATGTGCATCAGCATACTAACATAGACAAAGCAGGACACTCGTTTGCTCTTACAAACGTTTTAAAAGTACCGCAATAGTGAACGTGTTTTATAAATGCATTGTTCTGAACTTTATTGTTGTTGTTTTGTAGGTGTTGTTGTTTTTTTTTGCCAGTGTTGATTTTGTTTGGTGTTGCTGTTGTTATTGTTGTTTTACTGTCAAATCTACGCTTAAGTGTGCACCGAAATTTGCGTTTTTCAGATAAACTCCTCAAACTCATGTCATGATTAAATGCGTATCCTTTGGCTATATGTCTGCCTGTCTGTCTGTCTTTCTGTATTTCCGTATATTTGCCTGTCTGTCTGTCTATCTGCCTGTTTGGCTATCTGCATAATTGTCTGTTAGAAGCAAATCATTGCAGAGTAGAGGAGGAAAGGATTTCGTGTTGCTGGTCTGAATTTGGCTTGGTTATCGCTTTCATATTTACGAAAGGTTTTTTATTTTTTGGGAGTTTCAGAGCAATTTCGAATGTTTGTTAAGAATGCGATTGCTTCTCTGTTTGTTTGTTTATTTGTTTGTTTGTTTGTTATGCTGAGGAGCCAATCATATTAAAGTGAAAATAAAAAAAATATCCTTTGAGTTAAAAAAAATCAAATCGAAAAATCTTTAGAAGATTTCTTTAATCAACATTTTAAAGAATCAAATTTTAAGCTTTAGTTTTCAAATTATTGGAACACATTTAAAATATTTTGCAATTCTGAGGAGTTTTGATTTGTTCCACTGTGTATGTTATGCTGCACCGACTTGCCTGGTGTTGGCTTTGAACGAGTTTTATCGAGAATTTTGCATATTCGAAAATTATGCAGAAATCTATTCCCAACGCTTTGTCGAGCTGGGTTCAAGCAATTTGCATAAATTCTTTCCAACGAAGCAACAACATTCTTAAGCGTTGTTCGTCCAGCTAAACGTTGTGTTCTGGTCAAAAAGACATTTGCATGAGTTTAAAGCGATTTTGGAGAATTTAAACAATAATGAAATCAAAAATTTAAAATTTAAGAAAACTTAAAAATATATTTTTTGACATTCAATTAATTGACAACTCTGCCAGCAGTATATATATTATATATATAGTTTATATATAGATTTCATGTACTCATACCTACAGTTAACTAAGTCTTAAAAAAGAAGAAATTAATCCGGCAAATCATTATTAAATTCTTTTAATGTGTCATAAATTACAGTCCTAAAGCGCTCATAATAAGCTATAAAATATGATTTTGCTTGTAGTACGAGCATACCTGTTGAAATATATCCAAGCAGCAAGCTCGATCAAAGCTCACCGTGATAAATTTCATCTGTTGCATTTTTTATTCTCAAATTTACAACAAATTAAATGCAAACAACAGCTAAATTAAATTAGGTCAGACAGACAGGCAGACAGACATAAATTTCAGACAGTGGCGCCAACAACTCCAAAGCACATTTACCAATACAGCCAACTCGGCCCACACTCACACGCAAGAAGCGGAAGTCACAAAAGCCTATTAAAACTGTTGCTTAAATGTTTAATGCGTTTGAGTCAGCCGACGCTGCCGCCAGTGGGGCACGATTAGACTTTATGACGGCATCCTGCCTGCCTGCCAGCGTTCTCCTGCCCCAGTACAGGTAAACGTGCTTCTAAGTGATTTATGCGCGCCAAAGTTACCGGCGTTACTTTCAGCACAATTCCAACATCAGTTGCGGAAAATCTTTACCAAAGCATTTTCTGATATTTAAATAAGTGGAAAAGTGGCCGAAAAGTTTCGTTAAAGCGAATCCTGGGAGTTAGTGGGTCATAAGTGCAGTGGTATTTTTTTTTGTTGTCCAATATATCAAAAGCAGAGAAAACACAAGGCCTGGTGTTTCGAGAGTAGTTTAGTCCTTAGGCAGGCATATTGAAAACTCATTTGCGTCCGTCTGTTCGTCCGCTTATGCAGTCGTAAATTAACTTTATGGACAGAAATATGCGCCGTCATGTTGGTCTGGATGGGATGCGGATTCACTGCTGTGGAATAAATATCGGATTTATGGTTAATATTTGCTTTTGGATTAGAAGAAATTAGACAAAGATTTTAATTTTTTTAGAAACTTAGAACAAATTTTGTTTTTGAAATGCTTGGAGAAATTTCGAAAGTTTTTTTTAAATTTAACTTTCCCCCCTTTCACACCTAATTTTACGCAATTTTCACAAATTCCGCCAGGTTAATCAGCTTAACAGGCGGCTCGCTTACGGCTTACGGCCGCCTGGTTAAAACGTCAATTGCTCGAGTTCGGTGTCGAGCGGCGTCAAGCGTCCGTGTTGACGCAAATGTGTGCAAACAGGCGGTAAATAATTACAAACAGGCGAGGCGGCGTAATTGCGTTGACACACGTAAAATTAATTAAAGGTGCGTTTACATTACACTTCAATTGTGCGCCGAAAGTGTGTGTTTGTGTGCGTGTTTGTGTACATGTGTGTGTTGCCGGCTTTTGGGCATGCGACAACATGTGTCCGATTTTAATTTAAGGCGCACCTTAATTAAGTGGCAACATCGCATTCGGGAAAAATGTAAACGTTGCATATTTTTACGCGCAAACACTTGGTTGGCTTGGAGGTGTAACAATACTCACTAAATGTCAAAGTTTAAAGTTTATATACATATATAAATTTTATTTTTGTTGTTTTTTTAACAAAAGAAAATTGTATGCAGCAGACGTTGCAGTCGTTGTCGCCATCTTGCCGCCTGGTTGACAATTGTCTGACAAGTGTCATTGTCAAATGTCAAGGTGTCACAGTTTTCTTGCTGCTCCTTCTTTCTCTGTCATTGCTGCGCATTCGTTCGCATTGATTTCCTTTCACGAAGGAGAAAGTTTTATTTTGTGTTTTTGGAATTGCAAATTTCTTCAAGAACAACAACAAAAGGAAAAGTTATAAATAGTTTTCGTTTGCCAAATGCAACGTTGCTTGCCCTTGGCAGTGTAGCCAGATGCCAAAAACAGTTTGAAATGGAACCAAAAAAATTATATTAAAAATATAAAACATTCCCCAAACAACATTTTATTTAAAGTATTGCGCCTAAAATGCTGCAGCAGTATTAACACGTTTCCACAATTCACATTTAACAGCTAAGCCTAAAATCCCACCGCAAAATTTTAATAAAAATGATAAAAAGAAGTCGGGAAATAAAAAAAAAATGTTAATTTTATTTTAAATACGAAAAATGGCGAGAGACACAAAACCAAATGAAAAAAAAGCGACGGTATATACAAGGACGGCAGCAGGAAGCATTTCAATATGGCGGCAATGGCCGTAAATGCGATAATCCACTCGAGAGACTAAACAACAACAACAACAAAGCAAAGTGTCACAAATAAAACAACAACAAAGCAAAGTGTCACAAAAATAACAACAACAACAACAAAGCAAAGTATCACAAAAATAACAACAACAGCAAGACACAGACAACAAAGTGAAAAGATCAGCAAGCAGTGCAACCACGGAACAAAGATGAACGTAGTAGATGAGAATGAGAAAATATAAAAACAAACCAAATAACAAAAACAACCAAAGGAAAATCTAATTGACAAAAAAATAAAAAAAATGTAAACAAGAGTTGCCATCACTGTCGCCATTTTGACTTTAAGTTACAGATGCAAAATAAGTCTAGTATAAAAGTGGACTTTTTTAAAAATAAAATATTGGTAATACATTTTTTTAAATAATTTAAATTACCATTAATAAACCAATATTTCGAGGAATAGATAAATATTTAAATTTTGTGAATTCTCTAAGCAATTCATCTAACATCCCGAACGATTCTCCACCAAAACAAACGTAAACAAAAAACATTCTAACACACAAAACGCCAAATGAAGAAAAATGGCATTTCAATTTCCGGTTGCACACATGTGAATACACAAATACACAAGAAGACAACAGCAACAGTGGATATGTTAAACAAGCCGCAACCCTCGTCGCTAGTCGCTCAACGATTGGCAGCGCTGGACGCAAAGTTCAAAAGTCGCCAAAGCACGAAAAGTGTCAAAAATTAAACACATGCAGGAGCTGAGGGGCAGGGACAGGGGCTGTGCAAGATGTAGAAGATAAGGTTAGAGGGACAATGTTTCCAGGACATGTTACAACATGTTTTCGAATGGGCCAGAGCGAAAAGAAAAGGCGACAAAGCATAAAAATCTCTCCCTAAGGATAAATTATTATCATCTGACATTGACCCAATGGCAGTTTTGTTGTTGCTAAGGGTCCTTTCGACGTTTGTTTCGCATTTTCCTTTGTTTTTGGGCAGGTTTTCTTTTTTATTTCAATGTCGCAAATTTTACTTTTTTTCTTTTGTGTTCTGTTGTGATTTTTTCGACACAACGTTCGAAGTGACAGGCAGAAGTGTCATTGTGAAATGAAATTGTGTGGGTCACAGATTGGGTGGAGGGTAAAGGCGGCGTTACAAAATGTAATTTTAAAAAAATATTTTTAGAATTTATATTTAATGTTTTGTTTTGGTTTATTGCAACCATCAAATTTTGTACTCTTTGTGTTCTGTCAAAAATGACAGTTCGCCTGCGAAAAACATCGAAAACCTGTAATTTGACACTAACAACTCTCAAAGGTGTCTGGTTCGTTGTAATTAGCCGCGAATGAAAATCAGACAATTGAGTTGAACAACGCAAATTCCGTTGAATGATTGACAGCAACTGTCAAAATCAAAATGTCCAACATCGATCCGAAAGCAAGTAAGTAAGATTTAACAAAATAAAAATTTAAATTTACGGCACTAAAAATTCTTATTCTAATTTAAAAAAGAAAACAACACTTTTCACTTTAACTTCGGGTATTCTGTCAAATGTGACGTTTGTTTTGACGCCTTTGACAACTTTTGAACTTGTATTTTTTTCTTGTGCTATTGTGACATTTTTCTGCTTTCCTCTTTTCGATTTAAGCCTCTTTAAATTTGGCCAGAGTACACCCAACTCAACTGAAATGAAAATAAAACGAAAAGCTCAACAAAACAAAACTAAACAAAGCTGAAGCGTGGGCTAAGCAAACAAAATCCCTTTTCATCGCGCCTTCATCAAGTCGATTGTTTGGCGGCGTTAATTACGTTGGTCAAATCTCCGAAGGCTAGGTTCTATAGAGCACTCCTTCCTTGCCCGCCCTATCTAAATCCGTACGCTTTCATTAACAGCAGCAAACTGCGGCTGCGTCTAGTTCGACATGGCGAATAAAGGGTTAACGTTTGCTACTGGCGATTTTTAACATTTGCAACGTTTTTTGCTTAGCGTTATCCGGGGTTCTTTTTTTTAGCCGAGTACTTTTAGTTTTTGAGGTTAGGTTTCGCGCATATTTAATGAGCTGGAAAATTTGCTCCGATTAACGCAATTCTTAAAGCGGCAAGTTTTTATAAATTATTGTGATTTCTGTTGTTGCATTTGTAATTGCACATGCGAAACGAATTTCGATTAAACTGAATTTAAACTAAAATTTTGTTTTTGTTTGCGTGCAGAACAAAAACAAAATTCAAAAGGAAATACAACAACTGTGAAATTTTCGTATAAGCATACTTAAACTGCATTCTCCCCTGCACTTGTGGTAATTGCAGCTTTGCACGGTTTGTTTTCGGAACCATTTGACTTAAATATGAATACTCGGTACCGTGCGCCGAGTTTGGTCGTTTTGAACAGTCGCCTCATTGGCGCCAGACTTTGGCTATTGGCCGCCGTCGCCGCCGCCATTGTTGCCGTCGATGGCGTAATTGCATTGCGTGCCGCCATGTTCATGTTTTTTGCTCGAACTGCTTTTGTCCTTGTATTGCATGTTTATAAATGTGTGTGTTATTAGTTTTTTTTTATGTATTTGTGTTTGGGTTTCTTTTTGGGTTATGGCCTGCCAAAGTTAAATGTCGGCCTTTATGAGGCCATAAATTTCGTTGTCTGGCGTCCGAACTTGGGTGTCAACATGCGCTCAAAATTCCACTCAAAGAGGTCACTTCAGTTCGAGTAACAACTCCAACAAAAACAAAAAACAAAATACAAAAATAAATGCAAAAAAATTCACAAAATGATAAGAACAACAACAACACATACATATATGTATGTAAATTGAGTTTTTGATTATTTAGGTTCAAGTCCACTTTCTTTTTATACAAGACAATTAAATAAGATAACAAAAAACTCAGATAATAATAATTAATCGACTGTCTTAGAATTGCAACAACAACAACATTTATTACAATCATTATACGTTACTTCACATTTTTTTTATCGATTTATAGAAATATGTCCCAATAAAGAAAACAAGTAGAATCTGATTTTAAAACATGTTTGAACTGTACGAGTATGCAACTTCAACTTCGAACCAACAAAAACAAATTGTCAAAAAAAACCATTAGAAGACAGCTGAGAACTGAATTTAGACACACGCGATGATAAACAAACTAACAGAAGAAAATGCTCATACAAAAAAGAAAATGAAGAAAATATCCCAAAACACTCTCGTACGAGTATAATAAGCGTTTTAAGTTTCAGTGGGAAGTTTCATCGTCATCGAACAGCAACTTCAACACGCTATCAAACATGTTCGAAGTTCGTTTAAAGCGAAGCGACCAAGAAATTCGACACGAAAGAGAGAGAAAATTTGTTTTTCGCATGCGACAATTGCGAACTGAAATCTCAGTTGAAAATAGGAAACTTGCGGAGCGGTATGTGAGCGGTATGTGAACGAATGCACGTAGCGTTCGAGCTAAAAATAAATTTTCAATAAGTAAATTTTTTTTTAATTTTCCAAAAATAATTTACCATTTAAAATTTTTTTTTTTTAAAATAAATATAGTAAAGATATTAGGTTAATCTAAAAAATTGTATCCATGAGATATTATAACAAATAAACACTGTTTACTGATCCTTAATAAAATGTGGATAAGTCAATTTATGTAGGTTATCTATAGATTATGTAAATACAAACAAACACCGGCAATTGGAAGGATAAATAAGTTCATTTAGTCAAATTTACCGAATAACATGCAACCTTAAGATTAATTAAAAAATAGTTTAAGAAAGAGAGAAAAAAACACTGCCACTAAATGCATCAAATAGTCGGTGAATCCACGAGCACGTCTATACCCCAAAAACGCTGCTTAGAAATAAGCACAACTGAAATAAGCAAACCTTTATAAAAACACGCAAAGGTGCGTAACAAAAATTTTCATTCATAAGCATATTTTTGGGCTGTAGATATTTGTTGGTTCTGAATTCGAGCCAAGAACGAATATAATAAAGAAAAATAAAAATAATAAAATCCACAGCAAATTGTTGTTGTGTTAATGCAAAATAAAGGGAAGGCGGCAAGCAAAAGGACAAGAGAATAAGAAAATATGTGTGGAAAGAAGAAAACAGAATCAACGGAATCTGTTTCGGTGGTATAGGCAAGGCTATAACAAAAGGCGGTCAAAACTACCTGAGAATTTTCAATTGTGTTTGCCGGGTCGAAATAGCACCCAAAAGTAAAAATAAAAAAAGCACAGCATGATTTTAGGCGTACCAAACTGATTTCGATAAAAGTTCAAGCATACTTGCCGGCTAAAATAAACTTATGAGAATGAAATTGCTTAAAACGAGAAAACTAAAAGGTTAAGGAACGCGGAAGAGTTCGAAAAAATATTTATTTATGTCCAAAGATTCCTGAACAACGAAAACTTTTTATTTTATTTTAAAGGTATGGAAAGTTTAAACATTATTAATTTTTTTTTTTGTTTCAATTGCTTTCAAACTGTCGATATAGTACTCCGCTCAATGTTGACAGCTTTACATGGCAAAGTTTTAACATTCGACATGGACGACACAAGTTCCAAACGAGTCGAGCGTCTTGTTTATTTATTGAAAAGCTGCTCACTCACTCTCTCACTCACTCACTCACTGACTCACTAATTCGATGGTTGCTGCCAATTTGCAGTGACTTTTGCCAAAAAAAGTTTTCACTTTGGCAGTTTTGCTAAGGAAAGTGCATCAAAGTTTTCTGCTTGAAGCTATAAACAACAGCAGAAAGTTGTATTCCTTAAGTAAAAGTTTCTTATGTACGTTAGGAGTATATACCTTTTAAAGAAGCTGTGGGAAAATCAATGAAAAAAAAAATGTCCGCGAAGTCCGAAAATTGTAATCCACTTCTTAAGTACATACATAAAGGAGGGGAACTCCCGAAATCAACATGAAAACAAGTGTTGATGCTTTTTTATTGTTGTGGACAATATATTTCCAGTTGATGTTGCCATGTCAGCCTCCATCAACAGAGATCGTCGCTTAGACAAGGCGACATACAAATTGTAAACAATTCATTGAGCGGAAACTACAGTTACTCACTAGAGTGCAACAACAAAAACAGCAATAACAAAATACCACACTGAAAGTGCATTCACATGCTCAGGCTACAAAAAAGGAAAAAGGGACAACAATGCTGAAAAGAGGTCATGTTGCTAGGTATGTGCAATTTTGCTGCTGCAACAATTTTTAATATGAAACAATTTTTTAATACTGTTCCGACAATATCTCAGCAACTCGGTGACAGTTGCATGTCTGCATAAAGTTTATAAAACGCTGGATTATAAAGTACCTAAATCATTTTTTTTAACGATTTTCGAGTAATGAAAATATAAAAGTTTATTTCCGATGTTGCCTAATTTTACTACTTCCGGAGCTTTTCAAATATACTCGTACACTGTTGCAAAATTTCGCGATATTTATACAGTTGCATTATATTTTGTTATTTTGTGTTTTGCTTTACCAACTTTATCAGTATTTTTTTTGTCCTTCACTTTGTGGAGCATTTCTCGCAGTGCAACGCCCTCTAGCGTGCAAGTGTTTTGCTGCTATTATTTGTATTTTTTTATTTTTCTAGTGACGGGCGGCGGCATGGAATGCCAGCAGCAGCATCAAAAAAATCTACAACAAAAACTAGAATAGTAACAGCAAAGCGACAGACAATAATTGCTGATTGCATTTTTTGCTTTTTCCTCTTGAGCATCAGTTTTAACTTTATTTGCATATTTTTTTCTACAATTAATGTTGTGGTTGCTACAATATATCGTTACATGACGCTAAGTTGCATACCATCGCCCGCTATCCAAACGCCCTTCAATGTAGCATGCGACCATGCCTCGTTTAACTTCCTTTTAGTAAAATGAATTTCTACAGTTAAACACATTTCATAAGCAACCGATTTCTTAAGCTCTCGACTGTTGTTATTGTTGTTGCAACTCATCGTTGCTTGCATATTGCTGCAAGTGACGTGCAACACGATGAAGTAATACGAACAATATTTAATTTTTGATCACACAGAGTGTGAGTGATTATAATTATTACAGGATCATGCCTCTTGTTCTTTTCCAGTGCTTTTAAAAAGTGCAATGTTGCCAAATTTCAAAGAAGCCGCTTTTAGGCACGTAATTTAATTCGATAAAATCACAGAGAGTAGTAGCCACAGTAAAGGCAGTTAAATTAGTAGCAGGAAAAGTGACACACACCAGCCTCACATGCCGACATCAACCGCTGCTGACAGGTTGATTTATGCGAAGACTCACTTTACTTTACTCCTCTTCCTTATGGCTTCTTTTTTGGATATGCGTGTGAGTTTTGTTTTTTTTTTCTGCTTAGCACTGATGGCAACTTTGTCGGCCACTGCCTACCTGCCTACTACTTTGCTATTTAAGTAGTTGATTAGTTGTCAGTAGGTAGGTATGCACGTAAGACCGGTAGCTGGTAATAAATGCAGAGAGACAGGCAGGCAGTACCCGACCGCCGCCGCCACGTAAGTGTGTCATACAAATTGTAATTTGATATTGTCATTTTGCATGCGGCGAATAAGAGGAGGAAGAATTCATTTATTTTTGTTAGTGCCTTCTTCTTTGTTCATTGGAATGTTTATGCGTAGTTTTTTTTATCTTTTGGAAAATTGTAAGTACTAAGCTTGCTTCGTGGCTTTAAAGGAAATTACGCAAGAGGCGGAAATTAGTTGTTAAAAATAAGTTGAAGTGAAATTGGAGAGAGAGAGAGCCTAAAAACTAGGCCAACGATAAGGTTTGAGAATCAATGGTTTTTTTTTACATTCACAGGCGAAGGTGAATGCAATTAATTTGTAAATTTGAAAAATAGAATTTCAATTACAAAAAAATACAATAAATAAAAATTTGAAATTTTCTTCGTCATTTTTTGGAAGATAAGCCAACATACACAATGAAAAATGAAAGCTAATTAATAAACCTTAAGAATTTTTTTTCAATTGTACAAAACTCCGTTTCGGAATCTCATTTTAGAGGCAAGCCCCTGAGAGCTGTAAAGTCGATACATCACTTTGAAAAAATCACAACTGAGAACACGACACTTAAGTACTTGAATGAACAATAACGCACTCCTGACGATTAACTGGGTGGATAGAGCTATGAAGTCATTGAGGAAGCTTTTTTACAACTTGGGCGGCAGCTTATGTCAAATTGGCACTTGAGTGGTTTTGTGGTGAATATTCACAAGTATGCAAAATAATTGGTTTAGTTACTATTCTAACCAAAAGAATATGATTTTTTTTTCATTACTGCGCCTTAACATTAGAGCAAAGTAACCGCATGTTCATGTCATTATTTAACAAGTGCTGAGTGTGGTCAATGGTCAAATGAGTTGCAATCAGTTATAATTCATCATATATAAGTGTGGATGACGAAACGTCCACACTTCATTATCCTTTCCCCTCGAGTTCTGTTTATGGTTTTGCAAAATATTTACTTTGCATTAATTTCGAATTTCCATTTGACGTACTTATTGGATGGCTGTGCACTGCCATTAGAAGCAATGCACCTGCACCACATACCGCACCAAGGAAAGAGAAACATCCACCTCAACCTCGACACTATCAATTTGTCAAATTGTGATATATCGTGTGTCAGCTACTCAGCTACTCAGCTCTACAATTTCGAGATTGTTGTCTGCGGAAAATTTAATTATTAGTTGAATCAAACATGTCCGCTGGCTCAAGTTATCGAATACTTTTGTTTAGCTGGCGTATATCTGTATGTGCTAATTAATTTCGCTGTCAATTAGTTTTCAGCGTAACAACTACAATCACGATGTCGACGTTGGAACATCTTCTCAATGTGGAACTTTTAAAGTGCCTATTTGTTAAGATATTAGAGCTCCTTCTGAAAGAGATATTTTAAATGTTATAAATTTTTTGAAACAATTATCTTGGTCCTCTTATAAATATATTAAAGATTGTTTAAGGTTTATTTATTTCAATTCAAAGAAAAACAAACATACTACTTGGCTTCAGCTTGCCATGTTCAACGTCATGTTGGCTGACAAGCAGCGAGTACGGCTAATCCATGCATGTATCCATGGGATAGTTTCAGTTTGATGTGCAGCAACATTTAGTTAATGTGTGCGCTTAATTTATGGCGGCAACGCACGTTTTATGCACCTAAAGCGTCGACAGTGCAGTGCAGCACACCACATCGTAGAGTATCTACCGTCCTCGAGAGTGAATCGTTGAAATTGAAATCTGTGAAGTCAAGCACTGGCGTGCTTCGTGGCAAGAGATATTAAACCAGTTGGCTGCAATTGAATAAAATAATGCTCTGCCTGATGCCGTCGAGATTTGCCGCTTGCTATCATAAATTATGGATGAGTCTGAATGATTGCGAAAAATTATGGTCTGTATAAAAATCGTGAGTGGTTCTGTGTGAGATATACAAGCGATATGGTTCAGTGGATTTTAAAAGTTAAGTAATTAAGTTGGAGAAAATTCAGTTTAAAGTTAGATTTAATAGTAACGAAATGATTGAAAGAACTATTTTATATATTCTATTTGATGGAGTTATTTTTACGGAGAGATTAATATGACATTTAACTGATATATAACTGCAATATAGAATATTAAGATAGTTGGTAAACTCTCTTCGAAGAACTACCAGAAATAGGTTAGATATAAATTTGACTTATATTTTACTTACGAGTATATTGCAACATGCTGAGTAAGATTCTGAAATCGAAGAATCAAAATTAAAGACATAAATAATCATAAAAATAACCAATTAAAATTGATTGATACGATTTATTGGAACAATAACTTATTTTTTAGAACTATCTAAGCAATCTGTATTTAAAATGCTCTAGAGTCTAGAATAATTCACTTTGATTAATTTTGCTTTGAAATTTCATAACTTCACTTTTTAATATACAACTTAATTTTATCTTTGAAGTTAAGAAAGGTATCTGCAAAATTTACTTATTTAATTAACAAACTTAAGTTTGTTCATTGCTTGGAACAACAACGTCAAACTTTTGTATTTAATTGACAACGCACGTCAAGAATTTTTTCTGCTTTCCCTATTCTTAACTAAAACAATAAAATAAGTAAACAACAGCGTAGTGAAGAAAAAAATCGAGTACACTTTACAGTAAAACTGTCGGTTGTGTTTACTTTCCTGCTTTAACAGCGATTGAGAAGTTCTTGGGGGACACGACAGTCGTTTAAGGACTTAAAGTCGGTTTATTGATGTGAGAATTGTGCCAGGTGAATGTACCTTCGCTCGATGTGTCCCATTCGAAGTCATATTCGCACCCTGCATGATTTTTTATTGCCGGTATAGTAGGTTGGTAGAAACTTTCTGTTTTTTTTATGTTTGTATAATTTTATTGCAATTACGAGTATTTGTAATAAAGCTGTGCAAGTTGGCAAATATGCAGGCGGGTCTTAAAGAAATAATAATCATTCCTAGGGTGAGATCAATCATTTAGGTAGAGTTCAATTTTCGTAATTTTTTATGCCATACGAAATCAGTATTTTCAATTTCACATCTTTTAGTCATTTATTTGTTCTTGAGCCCGACAGATACTTTGTGCCGACACGTGACTATCTGCAATGCTTTGAGCGATCGGCGGGCACAGCAAACGTGCCGTCGACATGGCACAATTTGTATTTAAGGCAAGTAACATAAGGCAAGGTAAGTTCGCTTGCTGCAATCTTATGAAAGACTACCCACTGACAGCCAAAAGCCATATGTCAAGCGAAAATATCAGAATAATAAAAGTTCAGAGAGCCAACAGAAACGTCATAAAAATATGAATAATGACGGTACAACACTGTGCGACGACGCCGTGAGCAGTTCACCTTTTTACTTGTCATTTTCGCAAGCTCGAAGTCGTCTGAATGCGGCGTTGCATTTATTTTAGCTTTGTTTATATGTACTATAGAAGGTTATCTCGTAAATTCTTTTCGACTGTTATTTTCTTTACGATAGCAGATTTCTGTTGCATCAACAAGTGGCGGCATATCGCTTAATTTATGGCATCTCATTTCGCGTTATGGTGGATTTTTGCATTTATGTAATTTTTTTTAATTTATTTTTTTGCCATAAGACAAGAAGACCAGAGAACACACCTTTATGCCATTTTCTAAGTGAAAACCTGTGTTTATTTTCAGTTGAGCTGCATTTGACCTTAGTTTGGCGCAATAAAATCCAGCGACGTGATTCATGAGATATTGATTTAAATCTTTTTATAGCACGCTGCTATAAAGCAAACTTTGTGTGTGGTGAGTATTTTACTATACAGGTGTGCCAACAATCTGTTAAATTGATTGAGTGTGTTTCGGTTTTATTGACAAACTAACGTTAGTATATTTTTTTAATTGGGCTGTCCTTATATTATTTTATATCTTTTGAATGTATTTTTTAGAAACATTTAATTCAGAATTATTCGTTTATCTAACATTAAGTAAAACACAGGAATTTAACTGATGCCAAAAAGAAGTAGGTTAACTGCCCAAAAACACTGAAAACTGAAAGGAAAGTAACAGTTAAAGCAGTTGGATTGGCAAAAGCATTGAGGACATGTCTTCGAAATTTGGCATATATTTTGGATTTTTTTTTTAATATATTAATTCCAAGTAAATATTTTTCTGTTTGTTTAATCAATGCCGCTTTGGCTTTTATAACAGTTTGAGCTATTAGCCAAAAAATGTGTTATCACACTTAGGGCAAGGAGCCAAGTTAGCTGATACAGATTAAGATTTCAGTTCAAATTTGGCAACACGTTGGCAAATATGTTTTCGGAACAAAAAAAAATATTACAAAGCAATGGGCGTTGTGTCTTTAGGCATATTCAAGAGCAGAGACAAATATTATCTAATGTTATCCAGATCAATAATAAAGAAGTAAATAAATGAATATCAAAACTTTTAAATCGATGGGAAAGGAACTCCTTTAACCGATATTGCATTTCAATCCACTTACATCTGCGATTTACAAATAAAGAAACATTCAAAATAATTGCAAAATCATCACTTTTTGACTTAAATGATTTTCTTTAGCTAGTCCCAAATTCCAATGCTTCTTTTTTGCGAGTCGAAAGAGCTCTCCGTACAAAAATCTTGCATTGCCGCGAAACGAGAAAAGAAATTCAAAATAATGATAATGATTATTAAGCCTCGTGCTGCCATCGAAAAAAAAAACATGTGCGCCGCTACGACAAACCGTCAAAAAAGTATTAAAAGAAATACACACAAAGAACGCTTCTTTAACGTGCACCAGCAAAAAATTAGAAAGAGTCCTTTGAAAGGACTCTTCCGCTGCCGCGCATTGTTGAGCAAAACGACGACGACAACGACGACAACAAATTCAAAATAAAACGTTTTCGTTTCATTTGCAATAAAAATTGGGAAAATGAGAAACGAAAAGAAGGAAGCGAAAAGCGAGAAGCAGTTTACTCGCCCCAAGGCAGGATGCAAAACTTCGTTCACAGTGGGCCACAACGACTTGGTCGTGTGTGTGTGTATCTGTGTGCTATATGCTCAAATCGAAGTGGCCATGAATATTTAACGATCGTCACGTTTACCGCTGACGATGAATTTTTATTTTAATTCTTTATTGCCTACTTTCCGGCAGAGGTTCTTGACCGCAATGAATTTTTTAAATAAAAAAATTTAAACGAATTCGCTTTGAGTGACTAAATTCTACACAAATTGTTATTGTTGCTTATACATATTGTTAATTTAAAAAAGGAAAATTTTAATCTTTCGAAAGATTGATAAAACATAATGGAAAATAATATAACATTTATACTTCTACTATGAAATCGCAATTTTAACGCATGAAAGGATAATTTCAAAGGAAAGGAAGATGAAGAAAAAAAGAAAAGAAATCAGTTTCCATCGATGGTAAAATTTCATTGCATCAACATTGGATGAAAAATAATCTTCAAAAGCAAACGAAATAACGTCAATAAAGCAACAATTTAACAAAGCTGAAAATTTCATAAGCTGCACGAAATAATTTGAAATGTATCGATTTTAATGATAAAATATTTTGATTTTATTGAGAAAAAAACCAAAAGAAATGATGGCATAAATATCAAATTCGCATATTTTCATATCTATTGGATACGTGCGTTCATTGCGACTCTGAAGTTGGATTTTAAAAATCGAAGTTACATATTTTAATTTCGAAATTCCAAATTTCAGTTGATACTTGAATTTAATAAATTTTCGTTTAAAATTTGTTATAGCAAATTAAAAGAATATTTGAAAAATCTATTTAATAACTTAATAAACTTCAAATTTAGAAATCAAATAATCTTAGTAGATAAGATTTTGATATTAGAAATGCAATTAAAATTTCGTATCAATTTAAAATTATTTTTTGATATCACAACTAATGAGAAAGAATTCGTGCAGATATAATTGAAGAATATGAAATGCATACAAACTTTTGCTGGTATGTATGTTTATATATATTCTCTAAAGACATAAGCCAAAATTCACCATACATGCACACATCGGAGCATTCTTTTGGAATAATAATCAGCGACGCTGTGAATTTTCCTTTTGATGGTATTTGGAATTACCATAAAATTAATTTACAAATTGAAAGTTCAAGGAATTAAGTTTAAACATTTTCATCAAGTTTATGGTCGCATTTGGCCAAGCCAACTAAATGACATATTCAAAAATTAAAACCTTCAAAAACAAATCAAAGCGCTTTAAATTTGAAATAAACAAACTGTAGTATTGGTAGTAGTATTAGTATTAGATGTAGTTGTAATTTAAATAGTAGTTGTAGTAGCAGTTGCGTTTAATCACTGCACAGGCTGCCAGCCAACGTAAAACTCAAATAAAATCAGTCGGACAATGTGCAAAAAGTTCACTTTACTCTGTAGCGGTCGGCGTTGACTACGGTCTGTGTGAATTCGCAAATCACACATGCACACTTTTGTACATATCAACACATACATATGAACCTCCAACAACAGAGATTGCACACACACCTGAAAGCCTCTAAAACCATATTTACTGTTGTTTGATCCTGGTTGGAGTATACTGAATTTGTCCTGTGCCGTCGAACACTTTTAACCGGATGTCATCGTTAGCGGAAGTTACAATTTTACGTGCAGTTGGGCAAATTACGTGCCTTAAAGGCGGTTTAAAATCTAAGGCAATTTTTTGTTTTCGTAATTTAATTAAGCTTTGACCTTTAAATAGTTTCTAAATATATAATTTAAAATTGAATTAATTACTTAATTATTTTTTAATTTTATTTTTCTTTATGAAAATGAAGATGCAATTTCCATTTTATATTTTAATGTTGTCAATAAAACCGCCAGCATAGAAACAATTTTGTCAACCTAGCAAAACATATCATAATGCCGTAATGTCGTAATGTGCCAAAGCGTTTCTTTTAAAATGTCTTTCTTTTAGCTCATGCATGAATATGATAAACATAAGCATTTGTATGATTATATGCAAATGTGTGAGTAGCACACACACACACACACTCAGGCTTAACTCTTTCAATTCTGAAACGCTGTCATCGTTCTGGTATAGTACTATACAACCAACCCGGCGTGATGGTCGGCGGTAGTGCCTTTGTGTACGATGGTGGCAATTTTTGCGAGCGACCAACACGTTTACATTATCCGTTTTCCGTTTTTCGTTTTGCAGTCTATGCAAAAATTTACGCTTCATGGCGGCGCATGTTGCACGTTCGAAATGATTGAATTTTTTTTTGTTTTTGTGTTTTTTTTTGTTTTTGGTGTTGCGTTTGAATTTGATATTTTTCGTTCGCAGAATTTTTGCATATCCTTGAGCAGGTATGCTGCATTCGTATTCCGGTCACGTTTAGCCACTTGAGCGGTTTGCGCCGGAAAGCGTGTATTTATGCACTGCTCTCCTTCGATATTCCACTTTTTGTTTTTTGTTTATTTTTGTTGTATTCACAGTCTTTTGGGAGATTTTTCAATTCACTTTTAATTCGGAATGTATTAATGCGTCAACAGAATTCGCAACTTTTGCAATCGTGTGGATTTTATATGCATTACGCGCCTTATAAATGCAATTCGAAGCTAAAAATAAGTTAAATATATATATATATTATATATAAAAATAATATTTTAAATATATTTCTAAAATAATAACACTCATACGTCTCATATGGCAAACTGTTAAGAAAGCAGTTCGTTTTTGTATTGTATTAACTAAATTTATTTGTATATATTGAGGAAATTATAATGAGAAAATAATTATGAAAACTAATTTAGGTAAGACTAAAGTTTACTTAAAGACAGATAAACAAATCAAAACACGATGTTTAAATTCTGGTTTTTAGTTAACTTCACAAATCAAATCAACTAAACTTAAAAATTGTAATGAATGTTTAATACCTGTTAAGTACAGAATTTATTTCGCCACAAAACTAACATTTAAATCTCACACAGCAGGTCGTATGATTAACATTATTTGAATATTTATTTGTGATTATTTATATCATATGTATCATATATATAAAATTTGAAAAGCTGTTGGAGAGTAATGCCGCGGACATGAAGTAGTACTAACATAACCATTCAATTTGTGAGCAATCAATACTTTTGCATTATTTATAAATTAATTAAGCGCATAATTTTGCATAAATAGCCACAAAAACCACAAAAGTTTCCAATTTTATTACAACAAAATACAAATAAAATATTTATTTTTAAATAAATTGCGATTTATTTAAGATTAATTTAGTATTTAAGGTTTAGAGCGTGAATTCATTATCGCTTCGCAGTCAACAAGTTAATGCGAAAATTCATGCGTAATCAGTTTGAATGTGTTTTGTTGTTGTTTATTTTGTTCGATCCGATGATTTGTATTTGTTTTGGATTTGAGGTCTGCATTGGTTGATTGTATTGTTCTACTATGGAAAAAGTTATTTTAATTGTTTCCGCAGCAGAATATTAAATAAGCTTGACATATTTTTTATTCATATATAACATATATCTGATACATACTTTAGTATGTAATGAATGAAGTAATCAATTACTGCTGAGAAATTAAATAATGCATTTTTAATTTGATTTTTATTTCATACTTTTCAGTCAGTTTCATGCAAAGTAAACAATTTTCTTACATTGTCATCTTTGCAGTGAAACAACAAAAATTACAATGCAGCAACAACAACAACAAGGACATGCAAAAAACCGAAACAAAGATCAAAATATTGTCTACGGGATTTGCAATCTGTTTTCCAAGAAGTGCTGCTGAGCGTGTTTGTAAAAGAATGTTTTGCTGAAACCACAATAGGTGCCCAGCTCAACATGTCTTGGCATTGTAAAGGAACTGTGGTGCAGTCGAAGTTGGAGTTTAGGTTTAGTTATGTAAAAGCTTATATATTATATATGTATATATGAAAATTATTAAGTATATTGGCAATTAGAATCTTAAATAAAATATTTTATCTAATTTTATTTTATTCATATCATAGTGTCTACGTAATGGATTAATTTGGTTTTGACTGAATACTGTTCAAAACAAAATAAGCAATTTTGCAAATAAAACCAAATATAAATCTTTATGAAAATACAAAATATAAATAAATATGTCCTTGTTGGCTTTGACAGGACCGTGGAGGTTAAATTCAAAAGAAAAGCACATACAAACGGAAAACTTTGCGGTAAAGATGACTTCGAGAGAAATCAAAAGGATGTCGACCAAATCACACCACTCGTGTATTGACATTCCCCAAAGTTAGTGTTCTAGTGGGTAGCATGTATGCAAATGTCTGCAAGAGTCCGTGTGCTCATTTGAAATGAAGTCTTCAAGGAATTGCGGCTGCTGATGTTTTCTTCACTCCAGCTAAATTAAGTAAAAATAATTTTAATCGAGAAAAACTCAAAAACGATTACGATGAAAAATAAGAAGAACATGATATAAGCTTTGTGTATGAGCATCTTTACCGGAAGCGGAAAGCATAATTTGGCAATAAAATTGTTAAGATGATGTTACGGGATTTCTTTCTACACAAAATTGAAATAAAACTAAAGAACATTAAAACCGTAAAAATAATTGTAAAATAAAAATATAAAATTGTATTTAGTATTATGTAAGTTCGAAAATTTTTAAAAAGGTTTATGTACAAGTAGTCTGTAATGTGAAATTTGTATTTATAAATCTTTGAAACAAAAAAATTAATTAAGTGAAATTTATTTTAAATAAATAAAATCGGATTTATTACAATTAAAAAACAAACAAAGAACAAAAATTTACATCAGATTTGGATTTTGGAGTCTGCTTTTAGGTTTTCTAACCAATGTCTGCGATCAAAATCTTAATCGTTTGCAATTTACTTGCCAAAGCAGAGACCATAATTGAAAAAGGCAAAAGGCGAGTCCAAGGACCTTTTGCTGTTGTTGTAAAGTAAACTGCCTTTATTTGCAATTGTAATTCAAGTGTCATCGACGCCTTCTCTCTTTGGGTTACTTTTGTGTACCAAATGAATTTCTTTTGTTGCTTAATTTTCATTTGCTTTACTTTTTGTGATTTCTGCGTATTTTGTATTTCTTTGGCAACAATAATTTGTAGTATATTTTGGGTTGTCTTTCTTTTTGTATTTTATATTTTTGCTGCTTATCGCTTTTATGGGTCGCTCCCAACTGGGTGACTGAGACACCTTTTATTGCTCTCCAATAACTCTGAGTGTCGTTTTTTTCTTTCGTCGCTTGTTTACACATACTTAAACAATGTGAGATTTCAATCTTAATTGCACCGAAATTATCACAAATACACACATACGAGTATGTTATTTATTAGCACAAGTTGTTGTTTAGTGGGCTCAAGCCTAACAGAAGTCAATAGTCTGGCAAATTGGAATGACGGTGCGTATGAGCAACATTTATTATTGATTTGTTTGGCTTCTGTAGTGACTTTATTTGAATTGTAAATTTTTGAAGACTTTTCGTTCAATTTTGTTTTTTGTTTTGTGTATGAATGTTTTATAAACTTTTTTATTAACAATATAAAACAATAAATTAGGTAAAAGAAAACTTGGTATATAAAGCTTAGTATGTGCCTGTGTTTGTGTGCATGTAGGCCATTTAAGCAATCGATAAGTTAGGTGGAATACCCTAAATAATAAGAAACATAAAAATAGACGAACTATCTAAAAAAAAAAAACGCGCTGTAAGTAAGTAGTTCAATGGAAGAAAGTGTTAAGTCGATGGCAGACGACGAAACCGGAAATAAAACGAGGCAAATAAAAGGAATTAAACTTAACGCCGGACTATGGCAGCTGCTTAATCAAAAAAGTCACTCGTGCGGAAAATACCGTTTGAAGAATGCTGTGCGATGACGTAAGAGGCAGTAGGGTGATGTTATATAGGAAACCAAAAGAGTGAGCCCTTGCAGATCCAAATAAACTTATTACCATTTAAATGAGCCGTAGAAGAAGTTGAGAAACTTTGCAGCTTCGCTTTAAAGGGCATAAATTAGAAATTTGTTTTGCATGCGAAAAAGAGAAAGACAAAGGAAATATGGCATAAATATAGTGAAGAGATATAAAAAAAAAGAAAAGGAATGGAGTTGGCTATGTGCTGCGTCTGAAGTCAAATGCGAGCAGCGGATATCATGACTTTTGTTTTGGCGGTATTATGTCATCGATTTGTAATTGAAAGCGTCAAGGGGGCGGGGGGGGGGGTATTGCTCCGATGATTATAAGTTGACGAAATCTAAATAGCTGAAGGTTGCTGCACAGAAAATTGTTATGTTAAATTTATGCGCGCTGTAATCAGCGAAACGGAAGTTAATTTATGGCGCCGAATTTGAATCTCCGCATTTTTAAGATAAGGATTTGCCAATCATTTTAAAATAAACAAAAACTTTTTATTCAAATTTTACTTTTGATCTTTGTCGTTTGTCGTATTCTGGCTTTGATTTTATATCCTTAAAATTTTCGTAATATTAAATTAAAGATGTTCCGTTTTCTTTTAAATGATAGAATTAAAGTTTTTTCAAATTTCACAATTTCGAGTGTAATTTAAATTTAATGTCGAAAGATCCGAAATTTAATTTTGGCACTTAATTATTTGCATTTGTGGTATCAAGCAATCTTAACATGACTGCTTTTCTCGCTGTTGTTGTTGTTGTTGGTTTTGTTGTTTTTGTTGGTTTTTGCTTGGCTACTTGATCCTTATTTATTATTTAAATTTCAATTTCTTTTGTTGTTCTGTTATTTTGTCTGCTGAAATTGAAAACATTTATCATGGTGTAGAACTTTGTAAATGTGTAAGTGCGCACCGTCAAGTATACCACATTTTCGTGTAGTTGTATGGCAGAAGCATATGCTGATAAGGGGGGTTGGGGGTGGAGGAGAGGTTGATGTTGGTTTCGGTAAGGTGTGCATAAATAAATTCCATTTTCGAAATTGAAAATGTGATTCTTATAATTGAATGAGCGTAATTTAAACTAGAGAAATGTGTGAGGAACTTTAAAGCGAAATATGTTAAATCGGTTTTTGATTTTATTTAACTTACTATTAACTACTAAGAAATAAAAAATATATATCTTCTGTATCATTCGACTAATAATTAAACATAAAATAATCATCTTTTGAAACGAATTTGTGTATTAAAAGAAATTTCCTGGTTTAAAGCAATTTTTTTTATTACTGTTTAAAACCATTCAATACCTATTACGAAACTCTATGAAAAACATTTTGAATTCGAACACCGCAACGTATGAGCGACACATTTACTTTATTAATTTATAGTAATTAAAATTACTCATACGCCAAGCATAACTGAAAATTTGACAAAATAATGTAAAATTAATTAAATTCTCTCTGGAATTTATTTGCGTTGAAGATTTCGAAGTAAACCAAAAACAAAATTCTTAACGAGAACTTTTACATATTTGTATATTAAGAACAAGAACAACAGCGCAAACAACAAATCAACAACATCCTGCACTAGTTGCAGCAAATACACACACAAGCACAGTTGCTGTTTATCTAAGAAATTTTGATAAAATCAACACTAAATCCTTAGATAATATATACTCAAACACATGCACATATACATAGCTTCGTACACAATTACATAGTCATGCATGTATAAATACCCGAGTTGCCATAACTCATATTTCGCCAAGAAGCAACCACAAGGCACCATACAAAACCGCACTAAACAAGTAATTTGCATCCGTCTCACATGTCACGTGGCACGAAAGATGCACCACAACTATCAGCAAACAGCAGAAAGAAATAGACAAAGTGGAGGAAGCAGAAACTTGCAACAACAACAAGAACAACTTAAATAATAAGCGAAAATTGGAGAATTTCCAAGCAACTTGTCTGCAAGAGATTTTCGCAAACGTATACATTCACATGGAAAAGTTTGCAACTTACTTTCGCAAATCCTTTTTACATACCTTCAGGCACACACGCCGTTGATCCTTACTAAAGACATGTACGAGTATTTTTAAAAGGGCAACCAGTTTCAGAGCATCGAGATTTCGAAATCGCGGCGAAATAATATAACGAAAAATTGTTACTCATCGTACTTCTATACTATTATATATAATCCAACGTCTATCAATGTTACGCCCATCACCATAGCCCAGGAACTTACTTTCGGATCTCGAGAATTTTGAATTGTTTTACCACCTAAAATCACCAAAACTATAGCTCGAGTGTTTCATGAGAAAATGTATGGAAAACTTTTGAATGACCATAGCTTCTTTCAGGAGCTTCCCAGAGCAACAGTAAGCTTTATTTTAGATCACCAGAAATCTCACATTAATTAAAATTATATAATGAAAACTATTTTAAATATTTAATGATAAAAATTTTAATATTTTAGATTTGAATATGTTGAAATTTATATTTCTTTTTGCAACTTTAGACAACTGGCAACACTGGAAATGGCGTGACAGGCACGTAAAGTAACTACGCGACATGTCATGTACCAACAGCAAGGAAGCAAGTGTATCTATTTACAACAAAGACTGCAGAGCTATCGTGTCAACTCGGCGATGGTAGCGAAACTTAAACACACAAATGCAATTTTCATTTCATTCGGAAAATTTAACTATGCTTCTTCTCTCAGAACTCAGAACTTAGACTGCAAGTTTAATGTAGGAAGCTGTAAGGTATTTGTAAGGCGTAAAGGTGTAAAGTAAGGTGTAAGTAAGGTGTAAGTAAGGTGTAAGTAAGGTGAAACTTAGTTGTTGTTAAACTAAAGGTGTTTGTGTTTTTGGCATGTTGCAAGACTAGTGCTGCAAATAGCTGTTCTTTTGTTTAGTTATAGTAAATTGCGCTAAGTAAGAATGGATAATTTTCATAGCGAGGAATTAGTACAAAATAAATGTGTAGGTATTAGTTAGTTATATTTGTGTTTAAAATATATTAAATTTTTAATGCAAACAGTACATCTAACTATTAAGTTTAAAATTTCAAAGTTGAGCTATGAAATCAACAGCTTGGAACATTTTTAGAAGGCGTTGAAAAACTTGAAACTTACTAGAATATTTTGCTAATTAAAATTAACCTTTAATTTGTTCACCCAATGCAATTATGTGCTAGACACGTCACACAACCTACAATGTTCTTGACATCCTTGTTCCGGTTTGCTGCGATTTATATTTTGTTCGTGCTTCTCTTCGAAACCACAAGGTACCAGGTATTATTGGCAACGATAGACAGAAGCGTCAAGACACTGTCTGAGATGATGGCACAAGATTCCCATTAATCATAAACAAAATCAAGTGTAAATTCTGCCCGTCGTCACAGCGTTAGAATATTACTACGCAAAAAGAGAAACTTAACAGGAATCACTAAAAAATAACACGGAAACTCTGGCGCTCTGGTTGAGGTGACGCGCGGAGTGCTGCGTTCCTCTGCTTGTTGGCCTGACGGTGCCAAATGAGTCGTGGCGTTGTGGTAATTAACAAGACGGCGAAGTGCCAGACACAGCGTCAAGTGTTGTTAGTTCAAGATGAAGTCACAGAAGTGGCAAACGATGCGCTTTTTTTGTTGTTTTTACTTTTGTGAAAAGTTCGTTACACAATTTTCATCTGCAGTAATTTTCTATCGGATCATTCGTGTTTAAAGTTATTAAACCATTTTTTATAGTTTGCGTTATGGCTTAATGATGATTCGTGGTTTGCTATAAAAATTATTAGTAAAATTAAATATTCTTATTGTTGTCACTGTTGTCTCAAATTAGAGCAGAAAAAAACAACTATAAATATATAAAGACATTTTAATATGTATTCGTTAAGTGAACGCCTTAATAAGCAACTTATAAGTAATATACAATATAACAATAAGAATAATATTTAATTTTACTAATTTTTATAGCAAACTACGAAAGCTTAAAGCTTTAAATCTAAGTGAGATTCTCTTTTTTTACTTATTGTGAAAAATTACTTAAAACTGTATGTTAATTGAATTTATGTTTTCAGTATTTAAAAATATATTTTATCTTCATAACTATTTGAAAAAAAAACTGAAATATGCAAGAATTGAAAACTCGAATATAAGGTTTGGTTTTTACTCGTGTTAAACAAGTTTTTTTTTCATTACTTAGCGCAGAAAAAACTTGACTTTTGTCAAAGTACACTCCACCATTTCACCACAATAAAGTAAAAAAGTAATGTCAACTTTGTGCACCGCTGTCAACTCGAATGCCGCGCCTCAAAGTGTCGCTGCATACTTCAGCGTTGAGTCTATTGTTGTGGCTTGATTATCAGACAAAGGAGCAACAACATCAACAAATACAACAATTTCCATTACATTTGAGTTTAAAAAAGTTTTCGTTTCTTATTGTATTTTTGTTGTTGTTGCTTCTCTGACGTAATTGCAAAAAGTAGTAGAAAAGTACCTTATTCCCAAATGCAAATTGCAAGCCCTGAAGTGAAAAGTTCCACTTTTGATAAAATTTGGTATAGTAGGTTTAAATGGACGGGGCAAATTACAGTAAGGCTATGGAGTGTGAATTAAAGTCGAAAATTGTCTTTAGCGAAATTGTAAAAAAAGTTTATTGGAGTGGATTTTTTTGTTTGACAACACCGAACATGCAACAAAAGTTTCTTCAAGTATGGTTGATTTTAAAATATCTTAGGAATATAGTAAATATTATTAAATTTTGATTATACGCTTTTTTTTATTATAATATTTAACAATTCGCATCGAATTAGAATTCAAGTTTTCAAAGGCGCCTTTTAAGAAAAACCTCCTGTCAAACTCAAACTCATACAAACACCTACCACACATATACAACTACACGCTCATTAACAATTCACTTAACGTTTTAATGACTGCTTTTGTCTTCTTAACAAGACTAGCAAAAACACGACATGATTAGTTTAATAAATACTGACAGACACACACACACATTCACACACACATGACTTTTGTTTTTCCGTTGGTATATGTGAAAACACATTGTGTGCACAAAGGACCCCGCAACATATGCTAAGCCACAAAATCGGTTTAAGAAAATAAGACGGAACAATAATAACCACAAGCATAAAGGCGAACGTATGCAAGTGTTCGTGTTTTTAGACTGGCTTTAAAAAAAATAATTTTTAAATTATGAAGCTCGCTCCTTTTATTTCAGTACAAATTTGTTACATATTAAAAATGTTTTTTTTTTAATATCAAAGAAGCTTTAAGCAAAAAAAATAACAAAATTTTTTTTAATAATAACCACTCTATTGTGTATGTATAAGTGCATGTGTGCGTGTGCAAATTGTGGTTTCCTGCTTGACGCTAATAAAACAATAAATTCCACTTCCGCTTAAGATGAAGTTGTTTGCCTAGAAATATGTGTATGTGAGTGTGTGTATGTATAAATAAGTGTTGGTGCGAAGTTGCTATTAACTCATGCGTGAGACACATAAACAAGTTAACTAACACACACACATGCACATACGAACATTTTATTTGTATGCGTGTTGAAGATACGCAAAAAACAGTCAAACCAATCAATCTTCATGAACTCTGCTAATTACCGGCATAAATAAAGTTGCAAGTACATACACACATGCATACACGCCTCTACATATACACACATACTGGTATGCAGAAGTGGCTGTCGGAAGTGGCAAAATTTCCCATTTTAATTAAGCGCTTAGTTTAAATAGTTCACAAGTTTGCATTTAATTAAAGTGCTTTTTAATTTATAAAAAGAAAAGAAAACTTTTATAGAAGCTTTTATTTTCCAAGCAACGTACATCAACTTCAAAGCACTGGCAATTTTTTTAATTGGCTTGATTTAATTTAAAGTGTTCGTATCGAGGCATTTGATTTGTAGAAAACTTTTAAAGTTGTTCCATCCTTGAAGCATGTTTTTTATATTTGTGTTTTTTTTTATATTAAAACAAAAAAATTTTCCATATTTAAAGCTGGAGAAATATTTAAAGCTTGATTAAGTAAATAATTTTTAGCGGAAGATAAAACTATCGAGATCAGTCAAAGGAACATTAATTTCAAACATATTCATAAATTAAATTTAAAAATTCGAGATAAAAATGAAATCATTTAACATTAAGAAAAGTTACCAGATTATAGTGCCACCCTTTCATACATCATTTGGCATTTCAACAATTTTCAGTGCATACCTTTAGGCATCTTTCACCTGTTTTGGCTCTACGCATTCGTTTGCCAATCGAATAAATTAAAAAGCGAAATTGAAAATTGTGTGCTGAGTTGTGAAATTTCGTTAAAAGGAAAAATGTGTTTTCCTTCTGCCTGCTCGATATGTGTGAATTTATGTCTTACTGCCGTCGGGTGGCGCCTGAAAATATGCAAAAATTTATTGATTTTCATTTAGAGTGAGTTACGGAAAATTGGGCACGGAACTAGAAGTTTTCATATCTTATTTTTGCATTTCGGCAGCAGTTTTAGTTTGTTAGCTTTTTATTTGCAGATATTAAAGAGTGACAGTTTTTAGATTCCTTTTTGAGCTTTTTCTTTTTAATAGCAGTTATTGAATGGTATAATGAAGATTTTTTAAAGCTTAGCAAAAGTGTTAAAATTCAGTTTAAGAAGTATTGTCACAATAATATTTTTTTTTAATTAACAAATAATTTTGTCACAAATCCTGACTTTATATTTTTCGAATTAATTACATTCGCGAGATCAGAAATTTTCGAATGTATGCAATCCTTTTCTGGTCTACCGTTATACCACATTTTATTTATTTAAGTCTAGAAATTGTTTCGTTTTTTCTTGTGTTTGGTTCGAAAAATCCTGCAGCATTTAATAACGGCACGTTTGGTTATGGTATTCCGGAAAATATTGCCTACTGCCAACTGCTGCTGGAAATTGGGTCAGCACATAAATTTTAGCGGTGACTTGTCTTCCAGCTGCTGTATCTGTCTGTGCATGTGTGTGCATCTTTTGGTATATGTACTTATGCTAGTGTTAGCTTAACGGGTTTTTTTTTTGTTAAAGAAAGCAGATGAAATAAAAAGAACCACATTTACACACATCACTTGCTCTTATTGCAATTTAATACGTGTGGGAATATGTGTGAAAATGCCGCAATAGAAATGTGCGGCGTACTTAAAAAAAACTGTAGAATATGTTATTAAAGTGCTCAGATTATGTGCACATATGACTTTTAAGTATTATTTAGTTATCAAATAACTATAAAAAGTAAAATAGTTTAAAAGCTAAGAATTGTTCAAGTTTGTCATAAATCGTATAAGACTATATTAAATATTTATTACAGGCTTCATGATCTGCTTTATGGCCAAAGAACACCACCAAACACCAAAGCAACAGAATTGCAATAAAAACCGTGATTTAGCAAAGCGAAAAAAACGGATAAACCAAAATAGAAATTTATTGGCGGGAATCGTGTACACGCGCCAAGGATATGCCGACCGGCACAGGACGAGCACAGCAGTTGTAATTTAGTTATTTAAATGCACATCAGCTAACTTCTGTAGAAACAACATTTGTAAACGTTTTTACTTATTTTGCTTAAAGCTTAATAGAAATACTAGAATGATTTCTGAGCTGTAAACGATTCTTCAGAAATTCTCGAAGGACATCGTCAGCGAACATTTAAAAGATTAACTTAAGTGTCCATTGAATTTTGTTGGAGGTTATAAGAGAGTGTTTAACTAAAAATAAAGACATGTTAAAATGACATTTAAAGCATGTTTAATACATTACATCAGATGTCATATATAATGCTAAAGATTTACATCAATGCCATGGACTATTTAAATGCTGGCTTATTTTTGTAAGCAAAATGGCAGTAATGACTATCATTTCCGTTTGCTGAAACTTCACATACTAACACTTACGTAAGCTGACTGTGCTTTGCACTTTTCTTCACTCGTGAAACTTTGTGAAACTTTTAATATACGTGCAAATGTGAAAAATGCATTTCTTTGCACTTCCCATCACGCAATCTACAATACAGCAGGATACCCTGAGTTATCAAAGTTTAAACATGCTACCAACTTTTATTTTTTAAGTTTTTCATCTTTTTTAAAGCATTCAAATAGCAGGAAAATTTTAAAATTTGAGTCATAGAACAGTCCATATGAGTTTTAAGCTTTGAACTATAAATTTTTGAATAAGTTTCGTTGTTTTATTTTAAATGTCCCTACGATTTATTTTTGTATATCTGCTTTCTTGCTGTTAACTTTTTGCTACTCAAATTAATTTAAATTTTCCACAGTGTTCTTTTCTTCTTGTACTATCATTTTCTTAAAGGAATGCAATCTCATAATTTTAAAACTTTTTCGAGCAATGAAGTGAGCCATTAGCACAAGGACGTCTTAAAGGGGAGTACATAGTAAACGCTGTAAATTGCTTTCTTCTATGGCATAACAGTGGATGGTCTTGACATGCCACACGATGAATACACGAAACTGCCTTGCAAAAAGGACCTTCCACCAAAGTGCAAGGAAGAAAAAGATAATGCAATTTCGGCGGCGGAAATTACGCGGTAGGTCTGTCTGTCGGTTGGTTGGCAGCAGCTGTTTTTTGTGTCATAATTCATGCCTGGAAATTGGTATAAAAACGCGCCATACTTTCGTTAACTAAAGTGCATATTTAATATTGTGTTTCCTGCTGCCAGCGGAAGTGGTCGTTTTTTCTGTGTGACTCAGTTGGGTATTAAAAACGAGGCACGAGGAATAAATATTAAAAAACAAAATAAGTTTAGTCTCCTGCTTTTATGCACACACGTTATGATGAAGTGCATCACATCCTGTCTGTATCTGCTTTATATATTTAATATATAAGCACATTTAACATTTTAAACAATATTTTTGAATAGTTTTATTTTACCTATACACTCAAAAGCAAGAAGCAAGCGTTCAACCTTAACTTTGCTGTCATGTCGCTCTCTTAATGCTGATAATCACTCCTTTGTTTATTTTTTTTCTTATGTTGAATTTCATGTTTTGCGCGCAGCTGTTGCCATCAATTCTCTCTTTTCTCTTATTCGCAAGGAAAATTGTGTGTCCGTATGTACACATGTTTGGCAGTATCGTCTGTCATTAGTCTAGAAATTCGCATTCATACATATTTAAGCACTCTAGTGCCCATCATCATTGCTCATGACGTGAAAATGTTTTTTTTTTTAACCATTTAATCAAAGTGTTGTTGCATACTTTTAGGTGTGGTAAAACCGAAAATGTACTTTAGATGTATAGCAGTTGTCTAAAGACAGTAAATAAATTAAAAACATATATTACTTGATTAATTTATTAATGTAACTTATATTTTTAGATTTCTCACTTACCCAAACAATGTTTAAACATTTCAATTCAATTAAAGAAGCATACATTTTGGCTCAAAAGCAAACCAAATTTATTACTTCGATATTCGCTCTCAAAATCAATTTCACTCCCATTAAACTCATTATTTCTATTTCAGCACACAATTTGCTATTATCCTAAATCATGACCGCATCTTGCTCCCCAACGCCTAAAAGTGTGCACAACAATGTCCGTTTCGTTAGTATTTAATTGAGTGCAAATTAAGCTGCCGTTGAACTCATGCAAACTCAAACTTTTTTTTTGCAGAAATCTCGGCAGTTAATTGGTCGAAAGAACAAGAATAGCTTTAGGCGTTGTAAACATAATTTCAATTTAGCTTTGATTGTGAAACTTTGTCTACATTAAGGCGCTAGTGTTGATGATCTGGCACAGACAATTAAAAGTTTTGCCTGCGCTTGTGGAAATCATATTTCACTTTTTGTAATTATAAATATTATTTTGGCAATATAACTCATTCAATAGTATACATAAATATGAGATATAAGCATGATATTAAAATTTTTTAGGTGTATAAATAAAGTACATTCGTTTTAAAATATTGCCAGCACGCCCTTAAGCAGGCAAAACTTTTGCCATTAACCGCAAAAGGTCAAACGATGCACGCTGCATTTCATATACGAGTTCGTAGCATTTTCGGGGTATTGCATACTTTTGGGCGTTTGTCCGCCAGCATGTTAAAAACACAGATTACAAGTTTTGCCGTGCTCGTGTTGGGAAGGCAAATATTTTCGGGTGCTAAATTAGGGTTTGTGTCTAGACTTGAGCTTAAACTCAAAAACAAACGAACGAGAAAACTGACCGCCTGTGGTTGAGGAAGGTCAAGAGCAGCTGATGGCCTGCGTTTAAAAAAAAAATTAAAGGTGAGAAGATGCCATTAACTTAAGGCATTTTCTTGCAGAATTGAACTTAAGACAACATTTAAGTTACCTCCATATCAATTCTAGATCGTCTCATTTCATTAATTATTTAATAATTTCATTAACTACTAATAAATTACTTCCACATCACATCTGCTATCCAAACTCAATTTCTTGTAAATACCTGTAAACTTTTATCCTTTTCTATATGACTTTCTATGCCTAACATGCTATCAAATCGCATTTGTCTGTCTCTGCTATTTGGCTTCCATCTTAGAAATTCTTATTTAATTCCCATAAATTATGCTGCTTGACTTCTTAATTCCGAGATAGTCCTTACAATCTCTGTTGGCTTTTAGGCGGGGTTTCAATGCGGTGGCTTATTATTTTCTGGATTTATGTTAAGTCTTGTCTTTTTCTTTGCTTTTTTGCTTATATGCATAAGTACTTAACGTTTCTTTTGCTTTATGAGTGCGAAAAATTCCGTTTAAAAAATTTAATGTTTTGTTAACCAATTCATTTAAAAGCTTATCCTAAAAATATGCTTGAGTTGAGTATTAAATTTGCTTATGGCAAAATTTTTAAATGTTTAAAATTTCCTTTTTTGTGCATAACTAAAATTATCCTATTTTGACCTACATTTGCCACATAACACTCAAAATCTTCGTAATCAGTCTGACCCAGACAAACCAACGTACTTGAATATTTTGCAAATATCTGCATACAAAATAGAATAGTGCAATCAAGGACAATAAAAAACTTTGAAAATAAAATACAACACGTCCTTCCTTATAGTGATACAAAAGCATTGAGCGAATTGTTAGTATACTTTTTGTCATTTAGAAAAGGTCACAGTGAAATAATGCCTACGATTGCCTGTTTCAGTAACGTGTGAATATGAATGAGAAAAATGCGCCCGAAAATATGATTGGATTTTCAATGCCCTTTAGCTGGAAAATTTATTTTTTATCCTTACATCCGAAACCGGAAATCCTTTTAATGCTTTCATATTTACACTTTTATTTTGCGCATTGATAAGTTTGCTTGTATAGAAAGTGTTAAAATACAGTTTGTACATATATCTTTCTCCTTAAAGTATGCTTCATTTGCTTTATTATCTTTTAAATGCAAACGCCTTCGGCAATTTTCATGCAAAGCAAATTTACAACTACTTAGGACACGCTTCGAAATATCAAAAGATGCTAAACGTTTTTTTAGAGATACTAAAGGGGTGTTTCATGGACAAAACATTTAGAAGCCTTCAATCATCAGTATAAACAGACTTGAAATTCGACAAATTCCAGCAATAAGCTGTTTGTAAGACTGATAAAAAAATCAAAAGTTTCTACAAATCTGTCCTTCGGAAATATTAAAAAAAAAATCTATAAAAATTTAAAATTTAAAATTTAATATATTTGTTTAGCATATTTCTAGGCTACGTAAAACTTTTATAATTCTAGCTCAAATAAAATTCGCAATGTTCTCGAATATAATTCAATAAAAAAAGGCTGTGTCGCGACTATAACAGTAAATAATGACAGCGAACTGCTCCTAAAAATAGGCTAAGCAACGAAATACTCTAATAACCATTAAATATTAAGAACGCTCTAAAAACCAACGACGAGATGGCGTCATTTCGCGACGAGCAGACTCACTGACTGGCAGTGACATATGTATATCTCTTTGTGGGCGTGGACGGTGGCGCACTGTTGACTTAATCCACTTTTAGGCGCAGTAAAAAAAAATCTGCACACACACAAAACACATTCAAGCCTCATTGCTGCTGGAACAATGGAAAATACTCTTTTTGTCTATTTTTATGGCAAATGAATGTTTTTGTATCTTGTACTTCCGTTTTGTTTTTCTTCTTCTTCTTGCAAAATGACAGCGACGTCATCCGCATTCCTAATCAACATTTTTGTTGTTTGTCAACATTCGCAGACATTCTTTTTTTTTTTTCGATTCTGGTTCAAAACGAAAGTAGCTGTTTTTTTTTTTTAGCGAAAACGCTGATGCGACAATTATGTCATTGTGTGCGCGTTTGTTTCCTCAACGTCTGTGCTTGTACGAGTATGTGTGTGTGTATGTTTGCTTTTGTCTGCCGGTAGTTGGTTGCCGCTTCTGCTGCTTCTGCTGCTGCTCCCGTTGACGTGCGAATCTCTTTCGTTAGCGTAAATTGGCGTATTTCCATTTTGTCTTGCCTGATTTTATTTTCATTTCTTTTATGGTTAGTTTGACAACATTGGCCACAAATTTCGTCGAGGTGAACGTCGCTCGAAATGAGACTTGCGCGGCGTACGTGCGCCTCCGTGCGCGATTTATAGCCGAAGCTGATGCGCTCAAAGATGTCCTTGGATCTTTGGCAAGGCGAAACGATGGCAATGATGATAGTACTTACTATAAAGCGTGTGTTTGCAATAAAAATCGACAATACTTTAGGCAGCTATTAAAAGCGACAAATGGAACAACAGAAAATGAGCAAAATTAAATGTGCACAACTTCTCAAAAAAAAAATAAAAAGAAAAACATTTAGTCTTCTTTTTTGGTGAGCCAACCAGCAGCTTTAAACTTTTTAAAAATTAAAGGCAACACTTTAAAAAATGTTTAAAGGAAAAATTAAAAAATCTAAAATAAAAAAGGGAATGATTTTTTGCAATTTAAACTCTTTCAATATGAAACACAATGTTTTCAGTAGCTCAATTGCACAAGGAACTGCTTAGCTATCTGACGACCGTGGCCCTGTCTCCGCCCTGTTTTCCTAGAGGGCATATCCTTGGCGCCAGTCGCATTCGCAACGCTTTGAAGTGTTTTTTTGATGTTTTTGTTTTCTTCTTTACAATCGCATGTATTTGCGCCCTGAAGCTTGCTATGCAATGTGTTGCTGTTGCTGGCTGCCTTTTGCGCTTTAGACGCCAATAATTTTGGTTTTTGTGCTGACTTTGAGAAAACGTTTCCTCCGCTGCCAATTGGCGTATTTGAGTTTAAAACGGTTGGCGAGACTGTTAAAGCAATTTAACCGGTTAAAAAAATGGAAATAATTCACTTTAAAGGGAAATTGAACGTTCAAGCAAACTATTAACTAAATTGTTTAAATTGCTGCAAGATTATTATTGAAGATTGCCAACAATTTAAGTCATGTATAACGCTAAATATGAAAATATAAAAGTGCCATTACATGCGCTTAATTGTGTCCTTAAACTTAATTCTTATGTCAGGATCCGACAAGCATACTTAAATAGGAAAACAAAATCATGCTCCGTGTGGTATCACAGCACACACTTCTATACATACGTACAAATGTTCGTATGTGTATGAAAGTGACAACATTAACACACACAGCTAGTGTTAATATAACACCTCTCCGCAGTGTGTGTGTGGGTTTATCCTGCAGCAAACACACTTACACACTCACACAGAAACATGCCAAAAGACAAAAGTGTTAATGAATGCTGACGTAAGGCAAGGCACAAAAATTCGTCGTACGCTCGTTGTTATGTTTTTGTTTTTGTGGCTAATTAAGGGATTATTTGTTTTATCTGAAGCCTACAATTAGGCTTAAGCAACATAATTTTTTTGGCAGTTTTTGTTGTTGCCAGGTCACAGCAAATATTAAAGTTGATTTTTCAAATTTTAATTGAAGTTGACGATTTTTTAAATTTTGTTCTTAAAGATAATCGTTTAGAAGAAAGTTGAAAATGTTTAGATCCAGTTAGGGGTCTCGTCAGGATTGACCGATTGACGCGTCCACTGAATATTTATGACAATTTATGCAAATCACGAATTACATTCCAAATGCGTTAAATTACCACTGATATAGCCTACATTGGATAATAAAATATCGATTTGTAAAGTTTTAAGGTTAATTGGCATGACGTGTTTTCCTTTAAACCACATCCAAACTTTAAGCAATTTATTCTCGCTTAAAACTACAACTTTGGAAACTTTATAAATTTCCATAATTCCCATATTAATGCCTCAACAATGTACGTACACTTGCTCACTCCACGCACACTCAACATGACCAGACCACGCAGTTGCCATAAAATTAATTTATGACTCCCAAAAGCATTTGAGTCAAATGAGTTTTCAATATGCTGCCTAAGGCCTAAACCACAACACACTTCCGTGTCCGTCTCCGCTGTTGTTGTTCTTGTTCTCGGCTAATATAAGAACAACAACAATTATGACCCACTGACTCACTGAAGTCGACCGTTCCTCCTTTTGTAGCTCCACAGATACCAAAGCAAAAATTCGCTTTTCCGATGGATTTGTGCTGAAAGTTGTCCGCCCTGGGGTAACGAAAGAACGAAACTTTTGCGCACATAAATCACTTAGACGCATGCTTGCCGCCGGGAGCTGAAAACGAGCTTCTTGGGGAGCGATTGCACAGTACTTTGGTGTACAATAGTGTACAGAAGAAAAAGTTTAAATTTTTAACCACTGTTTTTAATTCAAATCCTTGTGTTTAAATTTTCGTATTTTATCGATTTTTTACATATATTATTTAAAAAAATTTAATTATTGATGAAAAAATCTCTAATGTTATTTGGATACTGTACATCGCTGTCAGGCAGTCAGACAGGATGCTGTCATAAAATCTAATCGTACCGCTGCTGCGGCTCAAACGTATTAAATATTTAAGCAACAGTTTTAATAGGCTGACATTCTTCCTTCCTTCCGTTTAAATGTTGGTTACAACACAATCATAGTGGGGGGGGAGTGTTACCTGTGTAGCCGCCTGAAATTTATGTCTGTCTGACCTATTTTAATTTTGTTGCTGTTTGCGTTTAATTTGTTATTAAAGTGAAAGAATTGCGACAGCTGGAAACGTTGCAGAGGGGTCTGAAAACGTTTTTAACAGACACGCAGGAAACAGAAGCTTATTTATGGCTAATTATAGCTGCTTTAAGGATATTGCTGGCTGCTATTATTTATTTTATATAAAACGATTTTATTAGAATCATTTTAGGTTTATTGAAAATATCCTTAAAATTTATTGAATTTTAAATTGACTTGCCATAAATTTTTGGCATATACTTCGGGGGTTCCAAAATTTTAACGACGGTTATATTTGAAAATAAAAAAGCATAAATAATCGCAATATTTTATACCAAGAATTTGTTATATCAAGAGGACTAATATATAAGAATTATATATATAAAATTATACACCAGATTTCGATGAAAGTTTTAAATACTATTCTTAAATGTTAAAGTTTCGTAGTCACAATCACAAATCTTCATTTTATCGCAACGTCTTCCCTTAGGCCCAAATTGCCGCGTCGCTTTAATCCGTTTCAATTCATGCTCTACTACCTTCATTACCTGTCAACGAGATCTGTTTCCGGGCGTGTAACAATTCGATTAAATTTTCATTTTCGTTTTAATTTTCAATGACTTTCACTTAAAATACGATTACGCAAATTTTCTGCTTTTCCAAAATGATAAAAACGATAATGAAATTTTCCAAAAATTCCACATTTTCGCCAAATTTTCAGCATTTCACTAGAGCGTTGCCAAACGTAATACCGGCTGCCGTTGGGGTGGTTTTCTCACTCGGGGGAATTCGTAGAGCGTTTGAGCGCACGAATTATTCATGTCACTCTCTTTTTTGTTAAAGACCCTTCCGACCCCTTCGAAAAGTGCGCTAAAGTAAGTTGTTATTCAATAAAGAGGTACATTGTTAAGAAGGAAAATGGTAAAAAAAACCAAAGAATGAGTAAGCCACTTTTGTTGCGAAAAGTAGCCGGAGTACGTGAACGCTTCGAGAATTTTTGAGTTTGGCAGAACTTCCTCCCACCCCTCCAAATAACAATCAAATAAATACTTTTAAAGTAGCAGCAAATTGAAATGCGGCAGCGAAGTTGTTGGGAGAATTGCAAAAAGTTTTGTCAAAGCATTTTCATTACTTAACTGAACTTAATGCAATTATTCCTGCGGGAATATTCGTGACGAAGAAACGAGCGGCCACCGCCAGCAGACAAGATTGGTCGTCCTGCGGAATGCTTGTCTAAAAGCATACAAGGTAAGCGTGTGTGTATGTGTAGTTGTAATGATGTGAATATGTCCGACAGCAAGAAAAAGATATTAAAGCAATGTGCTTAAAGCTGCTTGAAATTATTTGGAGCAATTTTTGTAACTAATAAATTAAAGTTTTTATCCAAATTGAAACTCAAATGATTGCTTTAAAATAATACTCGAAACAGCAAAAATCACAAACCTTAACTTCGATTGTTTAAAAAAATGTTTATAATTAAATTATATCCTTTATTTAATTTTAATTTAACTCTTTTTCCCATTCATGCTTAACACATTCGAATTTGTATCGCTGACGATGTCAAGTGCGCCCGTCGTCGGTGTTGTGCGTCACTGTTGACGGCGGGCAAATGTGTGCAAACAGGCGGTAATTACAAACAAACCATTTAAATGCGTGGACGGACACACGTAAAATTAATTAAAGGCGCATTTACATTGCGTTCAATTGTGCGCAGGTGTGCGTCGGTCGGTGTTTTCTGCTTTTAGGCATGCCATAATTATTTGAATTTCATTTAAAAGCGCGCAAAAAAGGACACTCCTTAATTAAGTGGCAACATTGGTTGTTTTCAACAGAAAAAAGGGCTTTATCCAAGCCGCTGTTTAAATGGCAATCTACCGAAAAGTGTGAAATGCTTTTCTGAAAATAAAACAGAATTTTATATATTAAAATTATAATTAGTGAAATTATTGCCAGATCTGTAAAATTGTTAAAAGTCATTGTTTAAATTTGGCTTAAACAGAAATTCGTTTCTAGCCAAATCGTCTCATTCTTTAATCATAAAGAAATAATACAATACATTCAAGTGCTGATAGCATCACTAATTTTAAATGCAGCTTCAAAATTGTCGGACAAGTGTCATTGCGAAATGTCACTGTCACTTTATTCGTGCTGTTTTCTTTAGCGTTTCTGCATTAATTTGCATTGATTTTCTACGCCAAAGCAAGTTTAATTTATGGCATTGCAAATTTCTCTTTTGTCAAATAATATTTTGAATAGTTTTTCCAGTTGGCAACACTGTGAGACTTTGCAACAGTTGGCGTTATTGCCAGATGACAGAACTCTATTGAGAGTATTAAATGTTTAACAGAAAGTGTTGCACAAAACAAATCTAAAATCGGTACAGCGTCTTAAATTATATTGTATTAAGATATCGCTGAAAAGCCTAAAAGCAGGCAGACAATTTTTAATCAAAGCTTAAATCGACGTCACGAATTAAAATAAATATTTAAATTTTAATTGAAATACAAAATGAAGTGACCAGCAAAAAAAGAAAAAGGCCAGCCAAAAGAACAACAACGATGACAACAGCGAGAAAAAAATGCAATATGGCGACAATGGCAGTAAATGCGATAATCTACTCAACAGACTAAACAACAACAGCAAAGCAGACAGAAAATGGAAATATGAAAAAAATAGACAAGATTTGTAAACAAGAAACCAACCGCGAGAAAAGAACCGAGAGATAATCCAATTGAATGAAATATGTAAACAAGCGTTGACATTGCGGCCGCCATATTTGATTTAATGTGACAGACTACAAAAAACGAGAAAATGGAGAATAACTAAAATTAAAGAGAAATCCAAAAAATGTATTATTAAGAAAAACTTTATCTGAAATTTTTTGTTGTATAAGTAATCAAACGATTAGAAATTATGTAATTTTTTTACATTTTTCTAAGGAATGTAAATTTACTTAATTAAAAAATATGAATTAAATTAAAGATTTCATATTAATAATATTAAGTCAACATAAATAAATTTAACTATTTATTCCTTTTTATTTTCGTAAAATGCAAATTTCTCCGAAACAATAAAATTCAACGCATACCCAAAGTAATTCATCTTCTTTAACAGATTCCCTGACAGATTCGGAAGAAGGAAACGCAAATCACCAAATGAAGAAAAATGGCATTTCAATTTCCGGTAACACACACACACAAATATACTGACAGAAACACATGCACACATACTAACACATCAGTGGATATGTTAAATAAGCCGCAACCCTCGACGTTCATAGATCAAAAGCAAAAACAAAAAAATTGGAAAGGAAGAAGAGCGCACGCAAAGTTCAAAAGTCGCCAAAAACAGGAAAAATGCAAAAAAAAAGCACGTGCTGCGGACGGTACAACGAAAGGAAATGAAGGCAACGGTTCCGAGAGAAAATGGCAAATGTTTTCGGGACATATTACAACATGTCTCCGATGGTCAACGGAGAGAAAATGAAAACAAAAATTATCAAGTCTAAAATAAAAACAAATGCAATGGAAAGCAAAGCAAAGAAATCTCCCCCTAAGGATAAATTATTATTATCTGACATTGACCCAATGACAGTTTTGTTGTTTTTGTCTGGAAGTCCTCTTTCCATTTTGTTTGGTTTGTCTTTCCAGCACAAAAGCGCGATTTAAGGATTTTCTATTCTACATGACGGCGAAAGTGTCAAGCGAAAATCTCGTTGGGAAATGACATTGTCATACCAAATAACTGTATATGGAGGCTGTGTTTCAGTAAGCCCACAAAATAATAGAAGTGCTACAAAAAATGTGCTTTAATTGTGGTTATAAAGAATTACTAAAAGAAAAGTCGATTCTAGGAAAGCGAAAGAGATTTAATTTTTAGAGTAAGTGGAAATTAATTAGATTTTTTGGTAATCAATTATTAACCCTTCTCTCATTTTTTTGAAGTGACTGGAATTAAGTTTTTCTGTCTTTAACAAGGACAGGACAACGGAAATTGAAGAAGAAGAAGCGCCCTGAGCAGAATTTAAAGCAACGCAAAATAAATTCAAAAGCAATTTTGTTTCCCGCTTGGTTATTTTTCTCTCATACAAAATATAGAATATCCCTTAAAAGAGCATAATTTCTGAATTTAACTGTCTGCTGTGTGTCATAAATGACAGTTCGCTAACACAACCAACAGCAAATTCGCAATTCTCAATGGTGTCTGGCGCGTCGTAATTAGGCGCGCAAGTTTGGCACTTTACAAAAACAAATGCCAGCGAATGAGTGACGGCAACTGTCAGAATGTGAAAAAAAATTGAGAACACTAATCGTGGAGTTCATTTCACAGCAACAAAAAAAAGAAAAAAAGTTCAACACTGATTTGCATTTAATTTTTCGCGTGAAAAGTTTGACAATTGTTTTGACACTTTCCACAACTTTTTAAAGAATAATCTTCAACTTTTAAAAAATTCTCTTGTCCTTCTTTCTTTTCTTGCTAATTTGCGGCCATTTTTTTTTTCGCCGGTCTGTTAAGAGAAATGTTGCTTTTTAATTAAGCCTCTTCAAATTTGGTTAAAAATCACAACAAAAGTGCCAATATACACCCAAGCAAAAAACACAAAAAGAAACCCAAAAAACAAACAAGAAAGTAAATGTTAGTCGAGCTCACACAAATCGCATTTCATCGTCTTCGCACAAAGTCAAAGTAGAATGCTTTGGCGTTAATTACATTTGGCCAAAACCCACGATAACAGCCGCCCTAGGGTAGATTGTATTTAACCCCGTCCGTTGTTATTGTTGTTGTTAACCGCCGTCGCCGCCTACCTACACACACACGCGTTTATTAACTGCAGCCAACTTCGGATGATTTTAACTTTGCGCGCGAGTTTGGCATTTTTCGTGCTTTTGCCATTTTGACGCAATTTTTTTTCTCGAGTTTTTCGCAGTTTTGCCATTTCATTCTTATGCAGCAATTGAGGGTTTATTCAGTAAGGGGGGGGAGCGAGTTGGCCGCTACAAAGTTTGCTAAAATTTCTGCCAGGGTGTAGATAAGTGTGGGAGGGTGTCATGTTCTACACGACGAGGCCTTAAAGTTTTCTTAAGGCAATTAAAACAATTTTGTGGGTTAACAAGAAAATTTGATTTATTTGCAAAGTTTTTCGCTTGCTTCATTTATGTTGTTGTTGTTGTTGTGTTTTTTGCAGGGTGTATGTATTTTAGTTTTAGGTATGGGCATATTTAATGAGTTGGAAAATTGGCGCCGCTTAGCACAACCCTTGAACCGAAAGTATTGGAAAATTGGTTTTTCGTTGTTATTGCAAAATGCGAAACTCATTTCGATTTAATTGAGTTCAAAACAATTTTTGTGCATTGCGTGTGAAGTCATGAAAACAACAACAACAAAATTTAAAATTACACTGTATACTTAAATTGCATTTTCACCCTGCACTTTTCGTTATTGCAACTTTTCACTTTTCGTTTGTTATTTTTTCATTCTAAGTTTCTGGTTTTGAAATGGCGCCGCTTTGGCGCCGAACTTTTGTTATCGTCCGCCATTGCCGACGTCGCCGACGCTGTAATTGCATTGCGTGCCGCCATCTTTTTTTTTTTGTGCTTGCGTCTTCGTGTTGCGTTTGTTTGTATATGAGTAGATGTGTGTGTTTGTGTGCATTTGTGTGTGTTTGTGTTTGGGTTATGGCCTGCCAAAGTTAAATGTTTGCTATTATGAGGCTATAAATAAATTTTGTTTTTGCTGTTCTTCGAATTTGGTTGTCGACAATCGGCAAAAGTAAAACGACTCTAAGAAGCTTTTGAAATTAAAAAAATGAAATAAATCCTGGAAAAAAGCTTTGTTCAACTAACAAATATGTTTGACCAATTTGGAAAAATGTTAAAAGAGCATCGTTCGAATTTACTTTAAAAGTTTTTGAAGATGGATTTGGGCTAAATCAGGACTTAAAGTTGAAAGTACTCGATGAAAAATATATCGATAGTGCTTGATTTTATAAAGAAACGATTTCATGTCTAAAAGGTACTCTAAAGTAGTCAGTAGAAAAATCTTTAGCAAGTTAAAAAGGCGATAAAGTTAAACAAATATCGATTTCGGCTCAATTAAACTTAAACGAAGAACCTTGATAACTACCTGATTTACTACCCGATACTCACACTTATCGATACCAACTTGATAATCTCCATCGACCATCTTACGATCACTTGTTCAAGAGCTCTGTTTTATTTTTTATTTACAGGTAATATAGTTTCCATAATGATTATTTTTAAAACGATTTTTTTAACTGAAAAATCTTATTCTTAAAAATACTTTGTTTTTTATAAATCTTTCGAATTTTTTTATGTATATGAAAAACTCCTAAAAAAAATTATTTACTCGTAAAAATTTGTTGTCCCAGGCATTAACAAATATTCGCCTTGCATTTTGCAACTTCAACAGAAAAGGACATGAAAATAAAATTAGCCAGGACGCTGGCGACTCCAGCCAACTGCAAATTGCATTACTTATTTCATCCACTTTTTTATTGCACTTTCATTTCGAGGATATTAAATTGTCGCCAGTCTGCGACTATTTTATACTTTCAAGACTTGCGATTTTTTTCGTGTTTATGGCAAATGGCTTTAACTCTAATTTAAATAAATTTCAGTTCGCATTTTTAAATAAATATTAAGTAAGAAATTGCGGCTCTGTTGAGGCATGAACTTAAGCAATTTCAAATGTCAAGTGCTCCTTTGTATTTTCTCGATGTTGTCTCTACGATTTACAAAGGATAAACATTCAAAACTACTTCGAGATAAGAGCATACTTACAGGAGTAAAACTATAAGCAAAACTAACAAGTAATTTGTGCTTTGAGAGCAACAAGCTCACACTCGACTAAGCATACTTTAAGTCAGTTGCAGCGAACTATTATCGTGCGATTTTCTAAATTAAAAGCAGATTAAAGTTGGAATATTTTTCACATTGTTTAATAATATTATTTGATTATTTTGGAAATATTTTAAATAATTTTATTTTAATTGATTTATTTGTGCCATCAAATACTCATAAAAATAATTAAAATAGCCATTAGAGGAAAACTCAATTTAACAATCGGGCTCAGGTGTCTAGACGCGCACTTGAACACGTGCTGACCAAACTCGACGCGGCGCCTAAAAGCACACTTCGTTATTGTAGTACTTTCGTTCGGTTTTTATTTTTTGCCAGCACCTAGAAGTATGCTTCAAAGATGTAAAATTCATATTTTGAGTGGGGTTTGTTTTTTTCTCTCGGCATAAATAAATGAATGAATGAAGGAGTGCAAAACTAACGCAACTGCAAAATAGTTTGTTGAACTTTTAACTCGTAGAGTAACTTTACACTGTGCCCGTTAGTGTTGGCAATGTTTTGCAATTAATTGCAATTTGTGTTGTGGATGCAGAGCATACTTTTAGGCGTGCGTTGAAAGTGTTGTTAGTTGTTAGTTAATGGGTGGGCGCATATGCCAGCAAAAAATGAGCCATGTGTAGACCAAAGTTATTTATATACTATCGGAAATAGTAATGGGAAAATTTTTATATTTTATATAATAAAAAGAGAATATAACTAATAAAAGCATACAGTAGACGTAAATTTACCTTTATTTTGGTCATATTAATATTAAAATATTTATTTTAAACCATCGGTACAGGTTTAAAATAAATATTTTAATATTAATATGACCAAAATAAAGGTAAATTTACATTACAGCTTAACTTGACTTGCACAAGTGCATCTAGAAGAGAGTAGCTACTTTAAAATCGTCTAGGATAAAATAAGCGACTATAGCAAACCCGGTTTATATTGTATATAAATTGACGTGGTATTACAAGTTGTTCTTTTCCTCCTCTTCGATTTGCAATTGATCTCTTCTAATTCCACTTAAGCAAGTACAGTGAAGTTGTAATGTAAATCCACTTAAAAATAAATAAATTATTTAATCAGCTGATTGCAATTAAGTACTTAAATTAATTTTTCACCAGGAATCTGAAGAAAAGGTGTGTGTGTAAAAAAAGATGCCATAATTTATAACTCCACTCTAAAATTTATTGCCATCTTAGTAAAATAAAAAAGGTATAAACTACAATAACAATAGTTTTCGCAATACGGAAGCGACAATAAAAATTATAAACTCATAAATTTGAATAAGCTGGCAGCTTCCGCAAATGCTACAATTTCTCATAAAAACACGAAAAGATATTTCAAAAATTAAAAATAAAATGAAATAAAATAAAAGTGCAGCAGCACACCACAACACACACCACACACAGATACAGATACAAACAAACAACAACAAAAATATGGCCAACCGCAAAGAGATACTCGTACATTTTAATTGCAGGCGGCGCATATTTCATTTCGGTTTGCTGCTATTTTTTGTTGTTGTTGCTATTTTGTACAGCGGCTGGCAATTATTTATGCATAAATAATTGGTGCGCACAAGTGGCAGCACTGGCTGGTGGCGGCGGCGCGTGCACCGGCTGCATTATTAAATTGATTAAAGGCGGAAAAACAATTTCGGCACAAAATCGCTTGCAAACTCGAACGCTTGGCAGCGAATGACGCCGCTGAAGCGGTGTTGATTTGTTCGTGTGTCAATGATAAAAGAGTTAATGATTGAATGATTGAATGATGATTAAATGTTTAGCGTCATTGATCGATGGCGAACGCCGTGAAGTTGGCTGCACTTGCAAAGAAAAGCGATGAGAGATGTTGTTATTGTTGTTGTTTTAATTGTTGACATACGCGTTTTGTGATTGTTTATGTGAAATACAAGTAAACTCGTTTATTTTCTTTAATATTGATTATTTTAATTTGCATATTTTCAATGTTGTTGAAGTTGTTGTTGATGTTGTTTGATGCTGTTGATGTTGTTTGATGTTGGCAATGTTGTCAACGGAAAATATCACAGTTGTTTGTAAAGATGTGAGTATAAACAAATTTTATAAGAAAGTCGTGTTTTTTTTTATAAAATCAATAAAAGCAACATGCCAATCCGAATATAACCTAGCTTTTAGTTATTTACCCATATATAGTAGATACATACATATGTATATATTATCAATACTCTTAAATTATAACCGCTATTTTATGAAATACCTCATTAATGACTCACACTCTTTTATCAAATCGTTGAAATCAACTGTTTTTTTTTTCTTTAAAGAGTGTTGCCAACCACAAAATTCAAAAGCATCGTAAAAAATGACTTTGTGTCATTAAACGATCACTTAAAGCGCGCCACGAGCTGTTGTTGTTTATTGTTGTTGTTGTTGCTGTTATTACAATGAGCTGTCTGCGCTTGACAAAATCTACGCTCGAGACGCATCGGCGTATCGCAGCGCGCGATACGGCTTTTCTGATGATTTTGCATTGTGGCTGGCATCTTTTTCTTTTTTTCTCAAAATAAATTTCAATAAATTTTCGTTAAAGTTCTGCTGTTTTTTTTTTGTTTGTGCAAAAATATTTTGACCGTTTGATGACTGTGCGAACTTGGAGTGGCAGTTCTTTTGACTTTTGATTGCTGTCATTTGTGCGTTTTTTTCACTAAGCTGACTTAAAGCCAAATGAGATGACAAGCTTGAGTGGATAAGTCTGTCGATATGAGAAAGTCAGCTGCGCGCGATAAGTGAGTCATTGAAGTGGAGTTTCAAAAATGTAAGCAACATTTTAAATATTAAATTAAATTAAAAATAATATTTAATAATACAAATTTCAAGTTGGCCAAATCGAAATTCAAGTACTTGAAAAAACAGAAGAATTTCATTTAAAAAAATCCTTGGCAATATTCCGAGAACTTAATCGATTCCAATATTCACTTTCTGTTCTAAAAGTGCAAAGCTGTATTAGACATAGTGCGAGTCACAATTATATATCACCGCAGTATTTTCCGCTTAATAGATTTTTTCCGCTTGCGCTCTTTCCTCTCTGCTGTCCAGAACTATTAAATCTGTCGCGCCGCTAATAAACGATTGTGGGCATTTTTCACGAGATGAAGTTATTAAGTCACATTTCTTACAATTAACAAGAACCAGCGGCGCTGCATTAATTTTTCCACATAAAAAAAAGGAAGAAAAAAATACAAGTCAACGTCGAATCTTAAAGATTGTAGAGTGCCGCACTGTAAGTGTGATGGTGTGGCGTTGTATGCCACCGAGTATCTGTGTACGTGTCGGTATTTCTTGTTTAGATTTTTTCTTATTCAATTCTTGTTCTACGCATTCTTGTAGATTTTTTATTTTTCTTTCTTTCGATTTTTTAATTTTTCACTGTAATCGCAGTCATTCATTAATTGTGATTTATTCTGGAAGCATGCCAAGTTGACTAATTACTGAAGCCAATGAAGGACATGGGCGTTGGGAGGGTATTTTGTCGGACTATTTACATGTTAAAATAAACAAATGATTTTTTAATGTAATTTATTAATTATAAAATTTAAAATGAAATATTTTGAAAATAAACTCATAAAAATTTCAGATTTTTCTCCGAATTGTTCTTCTGTCGAGATAGAAATAAGTTCCAGCGCATTTTTTTACTCTTCTGCTCGCATAGATTCGAACTCCTCGTATCTGACTCTTCTTTTGTATAAGTATAAAGCAGCCGCTCACATTAGCCAAAACCTGTTCTCGATCTGTTTTCGGCACAAAAGCAAAAGTCTACCTTTACCTTTTATTGTTGCTTTTTTTTTGTCTCTTTTCATATCTGCGATTTGAATTCCTGCCACAATAGCTGAGGAAACCTGTGAAAAAGGTAACAAAAGAGTCAATAGGCCACGAAATACCTGAAAAAATGTGCCCTTCTTTTGATGTTGGGAATCGTATTGAATACTTGGGAACACGTAAACGAGCAGATACACTCGATGAAAAATATTACGAAAATAGTTAAAATTAATTTACAACAAGTAAGTAAGTATTTAAAAATTTCAATTTATTCAATTTAATGAAGCTGGAATTCAAATTTGAGTATCGAGTGTGAAATTTACGATTTATTAAAATTTCATTATTTTACAAATTTGTTAAATAAATATAATTTTTTTTTCTAATTGAAAAAAGGTTCAATCGGTTTTGCTTTGTGTACCTCTGGAGTAAATAAGTTGCTCTGTGCCTCAAAGAGATCATCACTGTCGCTTTGATCTCTGACATATCTCTGACGTGCTCAAAAGAATCTTGCTTTGATTTGAAACACTTTACGTCGGACAGACATGTCCAAACTCACCACAAGGTATTCCGGTATTTAGGCAATAAACGTAGGCAGTTTCTTACCTGCGTTTGAGGCACATAAATTATGCTTCAATGTCAAAAGAATAGAAAAAATATGATTAGAATCGTCGATCGGCATACGCCATGCTAGAAGATAGCACAAAATCCGAGATTTACGCTCTAGCTTAAATGTTTGTAAGTTATAATTACGGTATTTAAATATTGATATATATATACGTACATATACTTATGTATATACTGGTATGTACATTTCAAAAACGTTTTAAAAAACTTCCATACAAAATAATCAACTAAACTTTTGTTGAGTCTTGCGATTTTTGAATGAAAGAATAATTTGATTCAAACCCAAAACTGTGGAAAGATGAAAATTTTCGGTTATTTTGAATAACTTAATTTTAAATTAATTCCACGATAACTTTACCAATTTTTGATAGCCCGATCTTCATTTTCTTTATTTTACAAGCAGTTCCTAATTTATATTCCTGTGCATTGTTGATGACATCGCAACATGTGTTTGCATTTGTTTGTGCAGTTCCTGTTGACAGTTTTGCATCAACAATTACACAAATGTCACATTATGACAGCTCATTTTTGTTTGTTTGTTTGTCTGTTTATTTGTTTGTTTGTTTGTTTGTTCTGTCTTCGTTGACATTTTGCACACATGTTTGTGACGCGGTGTGTACTTTACAATATTTCAACATTTGAATACAATTGATGAAAGATGTCCATACCGAAGTATTAGCACGCTCCGCATCGCTCTGACGGAAGTCGAACTGAATCAATATGAAAAGGAGTTGTTATGATAGACAGATGCTATCAAGTATGTGGTTGTTGTTGTTGTTTTTTTTTTTTGAATAAATACTTGAGTTAGAATGGTTTGAAAATTTAACAGAAATGCAAATTTTATGATTTTATAAACTCAATTATTTTCTTAATAAAATAAATTTTGTCATTTTCATATGAAATATTCAAATTTAACGAATACAAGAATTTCTCATTTTGCATACGAGAATTTAACAGCTTAAACAATGAGCATGTGACCCCGGATCAAAAACAACAACAACAACAAACAACATGCATTGTCGTTTTATTTCCAAGAAATTTTTGCCATTTTCATGGTGCTTAAAAGCAAAATAATGCTTCGTTTTTTTTAGTCCCAAAGTTGTCAAAACTGCTTGACGCTTACACAGATACAATACACACGCACACACATAAGCACAGCGCAACAGCTCAACGACAAAATTGTGTGTGTATTAAATGGCATTATGTCATACTTGTCCTTATTACATGCGATCAAGCAATATAAAATTGTTATGTACAATTTCGGAAAACTTTCCTTGCTTATAACTTTAAAAATGTTTGAAGAGGTTTAAAATGGCTCAAAAAACCTTTGAACGTTTTGTAGTCATTAAAAAAAATTTAACCAAAGGAAATTCAGCATTTCATAGATTTTTATAATTTTTGTTTTGCTTGATTTTGAAAATTTTAGTTGCGCGCGATTTGAATGAAAAGCAAAACGATTTTTGTCTCAATAGTTCCGAAAAAGGCAGCTATTTGGTTATATTTTCTTTCAATTTGTATTTATCGTTTTATAAATATTCTACTTCTCATTCCATTTTCAGATGTTTTGTTATAGTAAATCCAAAAAAAGAAGAAGAAAAAAAGAAAAAAACAATGCGTTTTCTTATCGCGCACGCAAGACGCTTGCAGCACTCCGACCGACTGAGTTGACGGCGCGGGGCGCTCATCTAAAATTCATGGTTATTGCGCACGCAATACGCCGATAGCACGCCTTTTTTCCAACGCTTCCTTGCGCTATTATCAAGCTTGCTTAAAAGATGCCAAATGGCATTGTTAAGCGCATTCGAAAACTATAGAAATTATTATTTTATACAAAAGTTAAATGCAAACAAAAACAAAATGTAAATAAAAGAAAAGAAAAGAAAAAGTGCCAACACAAAAGTCACACTGCATTCGCCTTTTCCTGTCTGTCTGTCTGTCTGTCTGTCTGTCTGTCTGTCTGTCCGTCTACGATAAAATATTTACGCGACTCATGCAAGAGTTTGTATACATATGATTATGTGTGTGTGTGTTTTTGTGTGTGCATACATGTGTGATAAGACTGCCACTGCATACAAAACTTAAAATTAAAACAAAGACTTAATCCCACAAAACAATGCAACACTGGCGAATGCAGCTATCTTTTATTAACGCGCTATCTCTGCGCACCATTTGTACAGTGCGATTCATACACATACATAAGCAATTATGACATTTAGCTATTCAAATAATATTTTAAAAATAATTCAAGAGTTACGAGGTCGACTAAAAAATTCAGTTTTAAGACCTAATAATTTTAGTAAAAACTTTGTTTTTGTCCTCAAAATATCTTCAAAAGTAAAGAGATAAGAATACATGGAAAATGAGAAATTTTAATTTTTCACTTAAACAATTTGAATTTTTGAGGTTTTTTTTAGCACAAAAGCAGAATTTGAAACTTCGATGATGTATGAACTAGGGAGCTACATTATTGAGCATGTTTATTGTATTCTACAATCGTTTTGATAGATTGTTTTAAAACTAATTAATTTATTAAGAGTCATGCCCATTTTTTAGTAACCAAATTAACTGATAATTCAGTAGTTTTTTCATTGCATTTGTAAAATATAAGGATGACATCAGTATCTAGAAACTGTAGTGATAAGCTTAACTGATAAGAATTTGTTGACATTTCGATTAATCGTTGACTCAATTTTGTGTCTGTCTACTTCGATTTTTACGATATTAGATCTTGTTTGCCCGCTTGTTTGCCATTAAAATAAAATTTCAAGAGCTTGCTTCTCTTTTCTTTTTTTGATTGTTAATTAAGTAAATATCGCTGCTGACTCATTGTTGCTGCTGACAGCACCATTGACATAATATTTAAAATCTTCATCAATAAAAAAATACACACATACTTATAAGTACATATGTATAAACTACTTGTAAACCACAAAAATTCGCGCTTAATGAACAAATTAAGCTACATTTTCGTTTCAAGGGAGCAAATTGAATTAAATTAAATTGCAGTTTATATAAATAATTTACAACAAAGTTAATAAGTTTAAATAAATTATCAACAATCTTTCTGATGTTCGAATTATTCAGCAAGAGAAATAAGCATCGCTCTTGGATACGATAATTTCAAACAGGATTGTATAGTAAACAGCTCACATGTCTAGCTCATTTATCTTGTTAGATGAGCGATTAAATAAGTCGTAGATGAGCTATTTTGTAAGCATAATCATTAATTTTGTATTGCCGTTTAAAAAAAATATCTTTTTAAAAGTCAAAACATAAAAATTTTGATTTCCTTGATGATGGGTGATCGACAACTCTCGGAATAACTACGCCTCTGTCGGTCTAGCTCCAAAGTACAATTACGTTCAACCGAAGGAATTCGTTTTTATGCGGTCAACGAGTCGCCGCAATTCATGCGAATTCAATACACGACAGTGGCAACACTTCGTCTGCAAACAAAGCATACTCCAAAGTCTACAAAAGATACAAAAGACAAAGATACAAGATACAAACGACGTATCTACAAGTACTCGAACAATCTTTTACTATGACAATTGACGATTTACGACAATTGCTGCGCTTGTGACGAATACGCTTGAGCTCAGCCGCAACAGCGCGTGTGACTGTGCGACGGCGGGTGACTCGCCGCTTCCAGTCACAGATTTTTGGGCGTGTTAACAAAAAATCTACTCTGCGCAGCGATGCGATGCGTTGCCATTAGACGTCGCCGCGATGAATCATTTTTGCGCATGCAAATCACGCAATTATGCAAATGTGGCAACACTGGTCATTGTCGTCGTCGTCGTCGTTGCCGAAAGTGATGTTTCATTGACGAAACAAGTGAGCGAGCAGCGGCAATAATTGTTGCACGCATGGCAATAAAATTTAAGTAATTTGCCAAAATAAAAAACAAGTGAAGAAGAAATGACTGTAAAGTCGTCGTTGTTATTGTTTTTGTTGTTGTTTAACGCTTGTGGTTGCCGGAGAAATGTAGCTGACGGATGCGCATTGACCGCGAAATTTTTGTGAAATTTTTTTTGTGTTTACTTTTGATGCGCTTTCGTTTTGTTTTGTTTTTGTTGGTTTTTTGTTGACTGTGACAATGACTTTGACGGGAATTTGGCACCAACGTGCAGTGTTGCCAGCTGGGTATATTTTTAATTCAGAGCTATAAAAATAATCTGTTTTGCTTCAAAATATTGAATTTGTTAAATAGTTTCTTATGTCATTTTTATATTTTATGTAACTTGTTTTTTTTTCATAAAACTGTGGCAGCACTGTCAGCGTTTAATGGCTCAATTCGTAATTGTATATTTCTGTCTGGCGTTTCTTTGGTGGCGCCAACATAATTTTTGTTTTTGTGTCATCATTTTCTCGTCATACTAATTTGATTCTTCAGTCTTTATTTTGTTCTTGGAATTTTCGGGGTTGGTGCGTTCGTGTGGCGCTGCTCGCCTGCTCGCCTGTCGCTTCTCCTTGACTGATTCCGTCCGATAGTCTTGAATCGGTTTGTTTTGGGGTTTGTGTATTATTTTGTTGTGCTTTGGTGAAATATTCATTTGAGGCGTGCGGTCATGTTATCTGTGAAATTTGATTTTCCATTTCTGTGTTTCGAGGCTGGAAAATTAAGAAAATTTGTTCACCTTTAAAATTATTAAATAATAAATTTCGAGATACAAAAAGATATTTTAAAAATTTTCATGTTTTATTCGATTCTTTACACAACTTCAAAAAATGTTTTTTTGGCTTGACTTGATTTTTGACATGGTTTAATTGGTTTGGACACATTTGTCAGTACAAAAATTGTTAGTTTGAAATTTTTGAAAATAAAATATTGTCACACATGAAAATTGTGTGAACATTTTTTCAAAACGGAATATTTTCAAATTTTTTTTCGTTTGTCAAAATTTTATTTTTTTGAAATTTGCGATTTGCATGTACTTTTGAAAGCATCAAAGTCAATGAAATCGTAATTTGAAGCATTTATAAATGGTCCAAGTTTTTCCATTAGCGCTTCTAAAGAAATTGTTTGTCCTCAAATAAAAACAACAAAAATCCGAACAATGTCAAAAAGTAAATTACTGCCAACTCTTTTGCAATGTCCTATCAACGTCGATTCTCAAAATAATCGTTTAATGTTTGCTTTGTATATATATGTACTTATGTGTGAACTCGGATTTATATATTTATATATTTGTATGTTTTTATGATTTTTTCAGTGTAAGTGTACATACATTCTTTTGCAAAAGCTGATCGACCGGTAGGACATTAAACCTTGAAATTTTTCGATAACAAAAAAAAATAAGACACTTTTATCGAGATAACACAAAGAATCTTAATAAGGCGAAAAAAGCAAAAGCAAAGAAGAGCCACAAAATAAAAACAACAAATACACAAGAACCTGCAACATAACTCAGAATGCAAATGCAACCACATAAACAACAACAACAACTTCGACTACAAAGGAAAAAAATAAATCGTCAATAAATTCTTTCCAATATGGGGAGAAAACCTGTTTTGAAAAACCTTCTACCTTCATTTTTAATAATAAATGAAATACACAACAAAAACAACACACAACACAGCACAAAAAAAATACCACAACACAATTCGGAAAACATGTTCGAAGAGCACATGCAGCATCGAACCCACAACAACAGCAACAAATCGCATTACCAAACACCACAACAAAAGACAGCTGAGCTCATTCGTGGTCCGCGACGAGTTGCAGAAGAAACGAAAAGAAAAAAAAAACCCCAAACAGAAATGGAAAATATAACAACAAAAAAGTCATAAAAATATCCCAAAACATTAGCTCAAGTTTATAGTGGGAAATTTATCGTGTGAGCAGTGCACAGCTCGAACTGCAACTCGCACTTAAACAGGTTCGAAGTAAAACAAGGCGGCAGGGTTCGGACCCATAGCATCCGATTGCGTAGTGCATAAACAACTGTTAACTTTTTTCTTTGTTTTTCCATATTTTTCAATTCAATTAATAAAATATATATTAAAAAGAGTACAATTGTATGCAATATAATATCTTCAAATTGTAGTAGATTAGAGTTTAAGCGTAGCTATGGATTCAATATTGAGAAGAAATAATTGGTAAATACTGAATTTTTTAACTTACTACAATATTTCACATCATTTACTAAACAATCCAAATGCTCTGGTCCGAACCCTGCAAGGCAGAAATTCCGATACTCGCTCGCGGCCAGCAAAGAAGGAAAACTTGTTTTCGCATGCGACGAGCGACGGCCGCAAACTAAAATCAGTCGAAAAGCGAAAACGAGCAGCGTAGCACGCGTGGACGGATGTCGGTCGTTTGCTTGCGATTTTTTTTTGCTAAAAACTAATTTTCAAACTGTAAAAATTAAAGAAATACGACTGCGTGTGTAAAATGCAAATAATATTTTAATTTCTAAAAAAAAAAATTGTTTTTTGAGAAATTAATAAAACAAAAATTAAGAATAAGTTGAGTAAAAGGTGAACAAAAGTAAAAGAAATACAGAATAAAAAAACGAATTCGATTCAAAAAAGGAAACACCAAATTACACGCTTGGAATTTTTAATTTTAACTCTGCAAAGGTGTTATCCATGAGATACAAGCCAACGTCAGATACAACAACAAAAATAACTAAAGCAGAAAACCAAAACTAAAATCAGAAACAGAAAAAATCCCAAACTGACAAAATAAGCAACAACAAAATTGCAAAACCAAAAAGTGAAGAAAAAAATACTCAAAAAAGATACCAACTACAACAACAAATACAACAACTGTGCGTATCGGTAACTTTGAATTGCAACGCCAGTAACTGACGTTTCAGTGTTGGTGTGTGTGTGTGTGTGCGTGTGCGTGATTTGAAATACAAAGTAAAGAAGAAGAAAAATAGAACTACCTGTTCTGTGAGCTATACAAAAAAAAAAATAGTTTCTAAATTGAAAATATCAAAAATAACAACAAAAAAGTTTAAAACTCAAAAATTCAGAAACTTTTTAACTTTTCAGCAAAATTGCCAAAATTCCAAATTTTTAAGTACGCGACAAAAAAATTCGAAATTTCAATACATTCAAAAATAAAACAACAAAACAAGTGAGAAGTAAATTTTTTCTTTAAATACCGAAAAACTTGCCGTGAAAATGCTCGTCACCTCCACCACCTCCTGCTCCACACCGACGCCCGGCTCCTCGTCGTCGACCAGCAACACGCTGGAGCCATCGCCGCAGCCGCCGCAAATGCTGCTGTCGTCGTCGAGCGGTGCGACCAGCAACAATTCGCGTCCGCCGTCGCGTGCTCCCTCCATACTCGACAGTCCAACTCTGGCACGTGTGGAACGTGCTCGCCTGAGATTGGAAGCGTCGAGTCGCGATCAACAGCAACAACAACAGCAGCAGCATCAGCAACAATTGCACCACATAAGCGGCAGCAGCAGCGGCAGCAATGCAACAACAATGAATCGTGAGAACAGTCTGGAGCGGAGCATTTTGGATCCAAAGGTTCGTTGATGCTTTTGATGCATTTTTAAAATTTCATTATTTAGTTGAAATTTTTTTCTTGTAATCAATTTTCAGTTTTTGCTTATATCTCCTTTTTTCATTTTAAATGATAATTTACAAAATATTTAAAAATTCAATGGAGAATTTTAAATAATTCCAATTACTTTCATAAAAAGGTGGCAGGGTATTAAGGGCTTCTTTAATGCCTTTTATATGATACCTCATTTAATGAAATGTTCTGCATTTATATAAATTTATATACGCCTAAAAGTACGCTAACAATATCTTAAAGAAAACACATAAAAACCCGTTAGCGAACAACTTTCAAAGTTTCAAAAGAAAAACAAAGTAATCCTTTGCTCAAACGCCTAGAAATAAACTACCGTGGGTGAGTGTGTGTGTGTTGTTTACTGCTTTGAAGTGCTACAGCAAAAACATTTTTTAAGCGCCTTAAAGTATGCAGTGATTTCTTTATTTTCTACTCGCTTTGCCTTTGCTGTCGCTGTTCTTACTAAACGCTGCATTCAACAGCAGACAATTGCGTTGAGTGGTGAGTAAGTAAAGTAAAGCGGCTGTTGAGGGCAGCTCTTGAAGTTGTTTGTTGTTGTCTATGCAAGCAATTTTAAAGCTGCAAACAAACAAACAAACAAACAAACAAACAAACAAACAAACAAACAAACAAACAAACAGTTCTAAATACATTTTTATTTCCTCCTCCGAAGCAAGCTTAGAACGGTTTGAGGTTTTTTTTTAAGCGCATTCCGACTTTTTGTATTTATATGTTGGCTGTATTTTAATCCTCGTTTTAAGCCGAACTAAATTTGGTAACTTAATAAAATTTAACAACTACAAATGAGCCTAGCGTGTGGCATATGAGCCGTAATTAGAATTTAGGTCTGACACGCTCGAAAAGGTCAAAACTAATTCGTTTTTTGTTTTCTTGTTGTTGTTGTTGTAATCATTTACCATAAATAATGAATACGACCAAAAAGAACAGCGACGCGTACGCACCGAGTGTTGTTGCCCATTAGATACAGTTAGCATTTTGAGTTAGTACGACGCGTAGGCAACATGTTAAAGACGCTCCGCAACGCGCCGCCATGCTTATGGATGGGCTGATGGAAAAACGCACAGTAGGCAAAACGGCAGACTAAACTAATTTCAGCTGTAAAAAATCGCTGGCTAGCTGTAGCTGGCCGAAGCGTGGCCACAGCCTGAGCAGAAATTTTCTTTGCGCGTAGTAAAAACATAAATTTTCGTGTTCTTTTGTTTTTCTTTCTTGGCTTTCAAAAAATTCAACAGAGAAAATTTGCTAAACAAAAAACAACAAAAAATCACATTTTTATGCTGCGAGTTTTGTTGTTTTGGCTATTGTGCTTTTTTTTGAGATTAACATTGTTTTGTTTTGTTGTTGTAATTGCTTGTAGGTCTTTTCGGCTGGTTTAAAATATTTTTTGGGGATTTGTTTGGGTTTAGTTTTCTCCCCATTTAGCATTTTACTAGGGAAACTTTGTTGGATGTGTTTGTTGATGATATCATTGCTGTGATAATTTGTGTAGTAGTTGTCGCTCACTTTCATTTTTTTTATTACTTTGCTATGTAATAGAAAATTTTTAATTTAAATAATTTTCACTTTTCTTTGTTTTTTCCATGTGAAATTGGAGGATTATAAGCCTAGTTAGGTACTCGTAATACTTGAGTTAGCAAAATGGCTTAAATCTTCAAAGCGAAACAATGCCCATAACTTTAATTTTATTTGGTATTTTAGTATCTTCTTCATTTGGTTTATTGACCTAATTAATTTGTAATAAATAAGCTTTCTTTTGTTTTATCGGATTTCGTTAAAGTACAACAAAATGTAAAATAGAATAAACTATATAAATAGAGAAAAACTAAAATGAAATATAAAACTGACAGCAAATTGAATCATAAATAAGTCGAAATAATCACAATTGCATTCAAACACGCACTGTCAAAAGGTAAGACAAAATAAAAACTATATAAAAAAATGAAGCCCCCCAAAAAAAAAGACCAGCGGGTACTCGAGTAACTAAACGCACGTGCTGTGCTGCCACACGCCCCCGAAAAGGAATTCCAACAAAACAATTCTACCAAAATAAAAACAAACAAACAAACGAAAATATTGTGAGTAGACACGCAAGAAATGCGTACGTATGTATTTGTACAACAACACAAAATTCATTCAGAAGCATATTTTTAGGCGGACGCTATTTTTGGAGCAGCTCAACTTTAGCGTAGAATGGCAGTAAAAGAAAAACAAATAAGAAACAGAAATAAAAATAAATAAGTACACAGAATGAACAAGGAAAGGCAGACGGAGAAGGTTAGAAATCTGTATAAAAGAAATGTGTGGCAGGACTGAAACAAAAGCAAAGTATACTTTTGAGACAGCTAAAGCGAAGGAAGAAAGCGGCAGGAAGTTCGCTTGTGAAATTTTCAATTGTGCTTGCCATGCCGAAATGGCACCCAAAAGTAAGATTTAAAAAAAGAACGCAGCATGATTTTAGGTGCTTGAGAACTGATTATGTTCAAAGTTGAAGCATACTTTTTGGCTGAAATAAATTTCTGTCTTAAAACGAGCAAAGCAGCGTAAACATAAAACTACAAAATGTTAAAAAATTTGCATTTCATTTCGTTGAAACGCCTCAAAGCAGGCAACATTTTTTTCTTTTTGTTGGTTTTAAAGATTTTGCGTGCATTTAAGGCATTTTTAACAAAATTTAAGCGGAAATGGCCACTCTAAAACTTGCTTCCATTTCTTGCGATTTGTTTCAACAATTTCCAGCTGTCAATAATGTACGACGCTCACTTTTGACAGCTTTACATGGGCAAAGTTTTAACGTTCGACATGGTCCAAGTTTCAAGTGACTTGTTTACTGATTGAAGTGCTGGTGGCTTCAGAGCCGTCACACTCACATGCTAACTAACTGCCTGCCTGCCTGGCCGCCTTGTTGGCTGCATGGCAATGACTTTTGGCAAATCTTCCGGCGCTTCTCAAAGAAGTTTTCGCTTTGGCAATTTTGCAAATAAAGTGCATCAAAGTAATTTGTTGGACACAGATAAAAAAAATAGAGGAACTAAGGCATTTGTGCAGAGCGACAAAAGTAAGAGTTTTCGACTTTGTACATTTTTAGCAATATGAAAACAACAAAATAAAAATGTAAATCAAGTTAAAAATGTATCTACAAGTACGAGCATATATATCAGATTTACTTTGAGTATTGCAAGACTTTTTCTTATACTTGTACATACATACTCGTACATAAAGCTAACTTTACTGTTGGTCATACTGTAACTGCCGCTGTATCAGTAGAAACGCTTAAAATGCATTTGACCACAAAGCGTGAACTTCGCGGATATCTTTTATGCATATCATGCGAAATGAAAAAATTTTCTCGTAGCAAAAAGAAAACACTTCACAAATGAAAAAAAAGAGTTAGAAAAGCAAGAAAAAAGGAAAAATAGCCGTAAGAAATAAAACTGGCCTATAAAAACTCGTGCGAAAACAAAAGAAATTGCAATAAAAAAATAATAATAATAAAAATAAAATGTATTTCAAAAGAAGATGAAGAAGAAGCAACAAAGAAAGTGCACCTAACTTTAAATGTTCAGATCTTGTTGAGCTGACAGCGGGCAAAGGGAAAAAATCAAGAAAATTGTTGGTAACTTCTACAAACAAGAAATAGAAATAAAGCAAAAGAAATTGTAGGAAAAGAGTTGACCTATTGTTTGGACGTACGGAAACGCAAAAAGATACACACACAACAACAAATTACGGCAGTTTGTTGGCAGTTAAGAAGCGTTACGCTTGGATGTTCCTTTTAGAGACGTCTTTGGAGCGTTTTTTTATTTGCGAAGCGAAAACATTCTCAGTTAAAAATTTATATTAAAATTTGCAATGACTCTAAAACTTTAATGCACTGTTGCCAAATTGAAAATGTAAAACTTGAAAATTTTTTTATATGTAAAAAATTACCACCTTCAAAGTGTTGTCCCTTTTGTTTAACACTCTCGAGCACTCAATTTTCATTTAACAAAATCTTTCAATGTCACAAAAATTGAATTCATTTCAAACGTAATAGCAACAACAACAATAAATGCAACCCAGAAAAAATGCTAAAATTAAAAATGTAACAAATTAAAGGGGAGAAAAAAACCAAATCGTGTTTCCCCCCTTAAAAACATAAAAACAAAAGCAACCAAATCCCAACGCATAAAGCACGTATGTATGTATGTATGTATGTATTAAACAAAGCAAAGCAAATACAAACAACAACAACAACAACACTTGCCATCCGTCGCTCGCAGGCCACACTTGCTGCGGCAAAGCGCCAAAGCCAAATTGAATTTTTCAACATGCCTGAATGGCGGCCGTCGTCGTCGCCGTCGTCGCTTTTGCCCGGTGGCCGCCGCAACGTTGACGACTTCAGCTGCTGCTGACGAGTGATATATCACAATTATCCAAGTGGCACTTTGACCCACATCGGCAATTTTCACAAGTTTTTTTTTTGTTTTTGTTCAGCTGATTCGAGGAGGCTACAAACGAGCTGCATTTTGTGGCGCTGCTGCGAGTATTTCAATCGCCCATCTCTTGACTCGGCTTGCTTGAATGAAAGTTGCAGTCGGTATTATTATTTTGTTTTACTTTATCACTGGTATTGCATATCTCTGAATTATCACTTTTAATTGAGAGTGATGTCATACGAGGCATGAAAGCTCGCTTTCATTTCAATTACATGTAATAGAGTTGCCATATTTCTGTGGGTTTTAATATCAATTTAAATTGAGGTTTTAAGTTCAGTTTTAACAGGATGCCGAGAATCAAGAATTATAGGATGAGATTAATTATCGACTTTGAATATTATTTGTAATAATTAAAATTGTAAACAAAATTTTGTAAGCTTTTGCGAAGTTTCGATATATTCCAGTGCTTTCGAAACGTTCACAGTTGCCAAATTTCATTACTGAGAACTGAAAAGTTAGCTTGTACTTAAGATTCACAAACCTTTGGATTTTTCCAAAAGAATTCGTCACACATTAACGCTAAAACTCACTTCCGATAGTAAAACAAAAACAAAAACAAAGATAGCCGCTTGAATTGAAATTTCGCTGCACCCCACTGAAGATAAAAAAAAGGAAATAAAACGCGGCCATAAAATTTAAAACTCATTCATAAAAAAATGAGTACAAAAAGGGGTTCCCCCGAAAAAAAAGTGCATTTCCAAACGGAAAAACGCAATTGGCAAGTGCAGCGGAAGACAGCAGCAACAACAACAACACATGCTGTTGTTGTTGTTGTTGTTGTTGTCGTGTTTATTGTTGTTGCCATGTCAGCCGCCGCCACCAACAGAGGTCGGTCGGTCGATCGGTCGGTCGAACAAAGCGGAATACAAATTGTAAACAATTCATTAAGCGGAAATTACAATTACTCACAAGGGTGCAACAGCAACGACAACAACATGCCACACTGAATGTACTCGCTTATACAACAAAAATACACACATACACAGGAAGCAAAAGGGCAATATCGCTCGAAAGAGGTCATGTAACATACGAGTATGCTGCTGCTGCTGTTGCATCTTTTGTTGCTGCAACAATTTTTAATATCAAAACCATTTTTGAATATGTACAACGACAAAATGACAATAACGTGGCAGTGGCATGCATTCATGTCCGCATGAAAGTGACAAGACAGTGGGACAAAAGTTACTAAAATTATTCAACTACATAAAAATTATATAAAAATAAATATAAATAAAAAATTGTTCTAGTTGCAAACAGTTTTCGGAATATGCCAGTGCTTTCTAAACGTTGCGTGGTTGACAAATTTCAAATAAAATTTAATATCAGTAATTTTATTGCATCCACTTACTCTTTTTCATTCTATTCCACTGTAAACATTTTGCAGACAGTTGCCCTTCACTTCGATTTAACGTCGCGATTCATTTTTCGCAGCGCAACGCCCTCTAGCGTGCAACTCGAGTTTTTCAACTACTTATTTTCATGCATATTTATTGCTTAGGGCGGCATCGGCGCCAGTAACGAGTTGCACTAAAAATGCTGCAACGACAACAACTACAACAAAAATAACAGCGCAACAACAACAACAACAACAACATAAAAAAAACAACAGGAATAGCAAACCGGCAGACAATAATCGCTGATTGCATTTTTGCGTCTTCCACTTCCACTTCAGCTTCATCTTTGACTTTATTTGCATATTTTTTTTTACCGATTTCGTTGTTGTTTTTGTTGCCTGCCGCTATAACGTTGCATGCCGTTTAGTTGCTGCACGCCACCCTCGCTCTGTGTCTGCCCTCGCCGCTTACGCGCGGCCATGCCTCGTTAAACTTCCTTTTTGCGAAATGGATTTTCACAGTTGCATTTCATATGCAACAGATTTTTGTTTTTTCATTCAACTCTCTGAAGCTGTCGTTGCTGCTGTTTTTTTATTGCAACCCATCGTTGCATCGTGTTGCAGCAACTGACATGCAACATGTTGATGTAATATGTAAATAGTTGTTGCTTTTGTTTTTTGTTAGCTGTATTTTAGGATGCGAAGCGGACAGTTGACAGAATGATATGCTGAATAGTTAATGCCAGTGCGCTTTTACTTCAAAGAACCCAGTGATACTCAAACATGCGATGTTGCCAAATTTCTGTTCTTAAGTAATCAAGACATCAATGCTAAGCCGAAAATGGTATAAATGAGTTATAAAGATATTTGAATGGATTAATTTGTTTTCTTATGATTATATATAAATTATCATTTCTCAAATAATCAATTAAAAGTTCAAAATACCATCAAGACATCATTCATTGTTTTCTATGATAGATAAAACATTGTTATCGAAATAATTTGTAATCACAATTCGTTGCGAAAATAGAACAACATCAACTCAAGTAGCCATGTTAGAACTTATCAGTACCTGCCTACAAGAGCGGGTGATTATCAAGAACACGCATACCGAATTATCGAAAATTGAAGGAATTCCTCAGAAGCGAACTTCATAGCAAATTGAAAATACTTATAAATAAACCAAGCGACGACTGTCATCGCAGACGCTATCGGAAGGGCAATTCAAATCGGCGAATTTCTGAGCAGAGACCAGCCAATAAAAATAAAGTTCGAGTAAATATATTCGAATTTTTTTGAGCTATATGAAATGACATCATGTCGTAATGGGCGGAATATACAAAATATTATCAAGTCGGGCACTTAAGCGTTTTTTGTTTATTTGTCGAGCAAACGATGTGTTAAATAAATTAGTGTTATGTTATAGTTTAAAATTAGACATGATGCGAAGATTGTTGGGCATAAATTCGTACTTGTTAGACACTATCTCCACTTGACATTTACGACATATGTACAAGAATTTTCTAATCTCCATTAAGATTACTTTCAGGCGAATTTATTACGCGAAAAAGTTTCTGTATTTAGCTTAACTTTTCTACGTAAGATTAAACATCTCAAGGTTTGACAAACATTGTTTGGTTTTGAATATCAATGCTATTCAAACATTGCAAGGTTGTCAAATTTCCGAAAGAAATACTTTAATAATATTATTTGTAAAATTTCCTAAAATAAAGCATGTTGATACGAAACTTTCATTGAATACTTTATCCAAATCTATATACATTCATATATATTTTATAATTTCTCTAATATAATCTGGCAATTATTACTATATTTATTTTGTTTCTATTCTATTTCTCCAACCTTTGTCCACTACCGCAACCCCAAAACATAACAACAACAAAAAATTTACACACACAAATACACTGTTACGACCAACTTGAACCTATAGAAAGACGTGCCTTGGCATCAGGTCTGGACGCATATGAAACGCCTCTCGCACGCCTCCAAAGTGAATTCGACTTCGACATTGACGGCGCAAAAGACCGACGTCGGCTCCGGCAAATGCATGCTATACCCGGAAAAGACAGCTTCGCTGAAAGATGCTCTCTTCGCACAACAGATCTACTATCGGCCCGATATGGTACGCAAAAAAAATACAAAAACAAAAATTCAAAATCAAATTACAGTTACAATATGGCGTTAATTGGTTTGAGAGTTATTGGCTTTGTGAATTGGTTATTTGGTTGTGGCCTGCGACATTTTCTGCATCGATTTCCTTTTTTCTAATATCTCTTCTAGTTTACACATTTAGTTTAGACAATATCTTTTATTTAGTAGTTTCGTTAACGATATCGGAAAGTAGAGTTTGCATTGGTTTTGGTTTTACAAATTTTCTAAACACATTTTTTTTTATCATATTACATATTTTTATACACTTTTGCACTTTTTGAACTTTTTTAGAAACCATCTTTATTTCTATTGATAGTGGTTCAGTTACCTACTGCATTTTTTAACATAAGTTTCACCTACGCACGGCTGCATTTTCCAGTAGCGTTATTAAGTTGATTTTTTTCTTTAGAAAATACAACAAAATTTAAGTACTATTAAGGTTTGCCTACTTTTTTAACATTCTTTACTTTCATCCTTACCCATACAAATACACAAAATTTATTCATTATTTCAACAAAAACTTTACATACACCAGCAGAAGCCGAGTAGCTTTCAAACTCTTCACAGCGCAGCGATGCTGAAAATGCACTTAATCCGTTTGTAAAAGTGTGCGCATTAAAAACATTACAACGGCAACTCAAACATTTGCACTACGAACGAACGACTTTTCAGTGTTCGTCCAACCAGCGAGCATTTCCACCATCATGGCTAATAATTTTCCATTTAGTATTTTTCTCATTTCAATTTGGTTATTATTTGCACAAATTCTGTTGCCGCTCCCTCTTCGCCTACGCTACTCCGCCACTTTTTGTCGTTATCCATTTAGAATTTTCCCTTTTTGCGCAACATTTTGCGCCAGAGTTGATTTAAATAGGTTTAAAAGTTATCGCGCTGTTTCGAATGTTGGGCTGCCTAAATAAGGGCATAAAAAGTTAAGCTTGTGACTGGCAAATATCACGAAAGGCAACATTGAGTGAGCGGTATTCTCACTACATTTGGAACGTGTTTTTTCACTTTGCTGCTAGGAAGTTCTTTAAATTTAATTAAATTAATTGAACTAACGAAATTTTTTTAATGTTTCCAAATGTTCAACGTTGTCGAATTTCACTATTTTTATATAAATTATTTTATTTTAATTTTGCCAAGTGCATATTTGACCTTCACAGTGTACATACTTCTAACAATACTTTTAAATATCAAGTGGATTTTCTCCAAAACCTCATAAGAATAATTATACCCCACAAAAAAAGCCACACTTAATGCCCTCCATTAAGAATTAGAACAGTTAAGAACCAAGGAAAAACGTGTAGTACCACAGCAAGCAGTAATCTAGTGTGGTAGTAAATTAAGTGGAAACTGTAGCAAAATTCAATGGAGCAAAAAAGTCGTAAAGCTCGTCTATATGTGGCAAAGTGTATCAAGTATGTTGCGAAAAGACTACAACACAACAAAAGCGCAACAAGAACAGAAAAAAGTAATTTTCATATGGAACCAAAAATCACAACAACAACGACAAAAAGTAGTAGTAGGTTGAAGTAGTATTTAGTAGATGCTTAAGAAGCAGAGAAAATATTATTATTATGCTTGAAATGAGCTCAGGGACGGCGGCGGCGGCGGCGCATGTAAAGCGTAAAGAAAATGTAAACAAATGCTTGGAAAAAAATTAAAACAAGTAAAAAACTAGAATTAGAATATGAGAGCACATAAGATGCAGCAAAAACAACAACAACAAAAATAAAAATAAAACCAACACTCAGTTGCATACTTGAGAAAAACAATTATTTTTGCTAGCCAACTAGCGCAGAAGTAGTCAATTGGCTAGAGAAGCTACTTTCTTGGTTAACAAATTAATACACATACAATGCAGATACAGATACAACTACAACCTATCTGAAGTAAATTCAATCGCCAAAAGTGAATCAATTTGAAGCTCAAATATTTTTGCTTATTACTCCAAAGTATTTACTTTCGTTTCGAAGTTATTTCAATGTCTCTTTGAACGGTTTCAAATGCCAAACGCTGACATTTTGCCCCAACACAAAATAAAACTGCTTCAAAGCGCACCGGTTCGCATTACCAACAAACACAAAATAAGTCGCGGTACACGCTCGTACGATAAGTCGCGGCGTATCCATACCGGCTTAGGAAATTTCAATATCAACAACAAAGCTCATTAGCATAATTGAGGCTTCCATTCAAAATCAAAAGATTTATTTTGGTTTTCTTCACGCCGCAATTGAACAGGTTTTATAGTACACAGCACAGCTCAAGCGATGGCAACACTGGCGGCTGGCTACTTGCAAGCAACGGCTGCGCAGACCGCATGCAACCGGTTCTCCATCTCCAACTCCATCTGTGCAGACCAATATTGTTTTTGTTTATTTATTCTTGAGTTTTTTTTCCTTCTTTCTTTCTTTATTGTGAAATTTATGCGCCGAGCCATTTTTAATTTCAGTTTCGATTGGAAACTTTTAGGATGCGCCGCAGTTTAAGTCGTTTATTTATGGTCAGAAGAACCTGTTTGCATGGAAGCAGGACCGTGAGAATAGTGAGCCTCAGATGTTATAGTTCTTCTGGTTCTAGTCAAATATTTTGGTTTATAATGAAAATATAAACTAGTTGCTAGCATGACTAATCAAGCTTAAGTAAAGCGTTTTAAGAAGTTTGAAGACTTTCAGAAAAACCAAAATGTTTGTGGAAATTTGGCAACACTGTATGGCACTTCGAAACTATTAAGTTTCTTATTACTAATTTATAGATAACGCTGCTATTCTAGCCCCTGCAATTATTTTTACGCCATTCTTTTGGCCTAATGAACATTTTGCACCCAAAAAAGACTGAACAGAAAAATAAGAAGAGAAGAAGGCGAAGAAGGCGAAGAAGGAGAAAAAAACGAGAGCTAATTAAATCTCAACGTACGCGAAGGTAAATTGCCAGAGTAATTATTTAGCCAGCCGGAGGCGTGTCTAAATCATTAATTAACGCAGTAAGACCGTGTAGAAGAACCGGCGAAAAGTGCTAAAGCTGAAGCTAATGGAAGCACACAGGCTATATGATACGGAACATGGTTAATTACAATGAAAAAGAAAAAGGCCAGAACTCGAATCAGTCTATAAACAAATTTTGAATTTTTAAACATTTTCACAGATAAGAACAATTTTCGAATGGCCATGAAATTATGAAAGCAATTGACCAAATGTTATGAAAGTAAACAATTTAGTTTTAAAAATAAAAGTCGATAATCATTTATGTCAAGTACAAGTTCGGGTTTAAATGGAAGGTAATAGTTCCAGTGAACTAATCGTGGTTGTACTAAAATTAGTCAAAACAACTAACAATTGTTTTAAAAATGTTAAATTCTGTTGAAGAATTTGCAAGCAGTTAAATTTGTAATTGTAATATCAACAATTAAATCAGAAAACAAGTTCCATTCAAAGATTTATTTTTTATGCTGCACTTCCGTTTCAATGATTCCAAACGACACATTCGCGTGCATTTAGACAATTAATACACGGAGATGAAATATCATCAGAACCGAAAAAGTCACACCAAAAGGAGCAAATCGCATACGAAAGACACAAAATGAAAAGCAAATTACCAGAATAACAATTAAATTGTTGTTCTACAAAAGAAAGAGAGAGAGAGAGAGAGAAATTATCATCGTCATTATCGTCATCATAGTCGACAAAGTGCAACAAAGCGGCGCTATTGTGTTGCGTGTTGTCTGTCTGTCTGTCTGTCTGTCTGTCTGTCTGTCTGTCTGTCTGTCTGTCTGTCGTCTTGTTGATCTGACGACGTCCCAAATGGACCCCTATGCCAGTCAGCAGACCATGATCATCGTTAGGGATCACGGTCAGTGTTGCCCCCTTTCCATACGCTTTTCTCTTTTTCTTCTTTCTTCATTTTTTATTTTTAGTTTTCTGTTAATCTTTTGCACTGATATGGGTTCTGCTCGAGGAGAAGGAGAGGAGAACAAGCAGGCATATCAGCAGCGCCGCCGCTGCCTTGTCGTGACAACCAATGTCAATCAGTATCGGTTGTTTGCGCACTTTGTAAGTGCGTTGATCTTGCGTGGAGAATTTCCATGGCGGCGGCGCGCCATGCATTCCGATGCAGGAGAGACGGATACTTGCCGCTGCCGCTGCTGCTTCTGTACAGATTCAGATTCAGATTCTTAGTCATGCGCGATTATTGACAGCATTGCGTGAAATTATGCAGGCAGCGTATCGCTTTTGAATAATGAAGATTAGTGCATATGGTAAATAATATCGCTTTGATTTTATGAGACGGAAGTGATATTAATTTGTTTGATTAGAATTTTTTGACATTTTGTTGCTTCGATTTAATATGTGGAAATCCAAATGTAAAGCTGAATGATAAAATTAGATATGCAAAGTTTAAATTGAAATTTCAGAAATTTTCGAATACAAAACTTAAAATCGACTTATTGGATTTGATTGGCAATTCAATATTATCGTCTACCTTGTTATCATGTTCATGGTAAATTCATTAAGCAACGTAGTCAATGCGAGCGATCGACCATATGTCCCGACGACAATGGCAAACAAATTTCATTTGTGTTGAATTCCAATTGCATTTGTTCAATTTTATTTGATTGTCAAAAAAAACACAAAAAAAAAGAGGACGCGGATGCCGAAAAATGGAAACACAGCTCAGCCAACAATGACAACAGGCAACTGTCAAACAACCTGTTCGTGGTGCCTCAGAAAAGACAACAACAACAACAAACAACCACTCTTGCAGCAGGCACCAATTCCGATTGCCGTCAATTGACATTTTGCGTTGACAATTGACAAGCAGCGCCCGCGCGCGCCTCTTCGCATATCGCATCAGCATCACCATTGTTTGCGCACAGTGTTGCCATGTTTTAAAATTTTCGTTTTCGTTTTTTTTTTCTTTGTCTTGTTTTGGCTGCAGTCAACGTCTCTTTCGATTGTTTCGCCAAATGTTTGACTCTGCCAATTCAAATAATAATCTTTTGCTCCTCTTAACAAACACAAATACAATTGCCCGTGTATTTGCATTGTCACACATACACATATATGTGTATGTGTGTGTCTTTCATCGTAGTACAATTCCAATTCTCTTCTACAAACAATTTTACGAGTGCATTTATTTTTATTTCGACTGTTTGTTTGTTTGTTGTTGTTTTTTCGGTGTATCTGCTTGGCGCGCTTATGAAAAAAGTCAACATGGCGCAGAGCCTATTTGAGGAATAAAAATCATCGATAAAAGAAGGCGCATATGAAAAAATAATATTGAATTGGAATTGAATATGATGCAGGCTGACAGTCAGCGACAGTCTGACACAGCAACACTGGCAGGCAGTCAGGCAGACAAGCAGACAGACAGGTCGGGCCGACAGCACTTTTCCGCAAAATCCATAAAAGGCGTAATGTCTTCTACTACTTTTTTGTTGTTTCTATATACAATATTTACGAGTTTGTACGCTGCTGGTTCGATCGATCGATTCGTTGTGATGCGCGTTTAAGGCGCGGTTTGCCATTTTGGTTTTAATGCAACTGAAACAGTTCCTTTTGTCATTCATTCATTTTATTTTATATTATTTTTTTATATTTTCTGTCTTCACTTCTCTACAGGCTCAACCTGCTTTTAAGGTGGTATAGTAAAAGGAGTATTAAAACGACAAATAAAAACGTTTTTGTATTCCAACAAGCTTGTGCCGAAACGATATTTTAAGAGCGAATTGTTTTAATGTCCGCTATGAGCAGGCGAAATATTTATGACGTTCGCTTGTCTAAAGGCAATTTCGCTAATGAGTATTTTTTACTGATTCCTTAATAATGGATTGATAACATTTGGATTGATCTTAAAGAAGTCCTTTTGTATCCTTATAAGGTACATGAAAAGTTGTCTATAATTATTTCAATAGTTAAATACGAATATTAAATTTTACTGTCTACACAGTAAGTACAGTTTACACTGTTTCTCAAGATGTAAGTCAAACAAATTGAAACTGAAACTAATTAGCCATGTTTAAACAACAATTGTGTTAAGTTACATTTTTAATTTTGACATAAAAAAGTAAATGCACAAATTTAAAATAAATAAAACAAAAAAAACCCATTAATCACTTTTTTGTTTGTAATCAAAAGTACTTAATGTATTTTACGAAACATTTTGCGTTATCTTTGGGTAATTTGTCTTTGGTTTTATCACGAAGTAGCCGCATTTCCTCTCTGCCTTGTTGCTTTTCTTGTTTCCATTTGTGTCCCATTATGCCAACACTTTATCATAAAACAACAATTAAACATTGTTTCCCAACATAAAAATTACAACAACAAAAATAAAAAAACAACAATAATCATAAAGACCAACAAAGGCAAAAGTACTAAATGCATTTTTAATTGATAACGCAGAAACCCAGTCACAGCCGCATTCGAGATATTCCATTTTTGGGTTAGCAGCGTTTGTCGTAAGCGTACGCTTATAACAACTTCCGTTGCGTTTACGAAACGTTTGTTAAAAACAACAACAACAACAATTTAACAAAATTAATTTTTAGAATTGCATACAAATTCTACACGACTGATAAGATAAGATATTATTAAACTTCCATTGAAGCGCCTCAGTCATATTCCGTTTATTAATGGAAATTTGAACATTTTCATACGATCGCATTCACACAATCGCACATCTCAATGTCAACAACTTAATAAGCCGTCTAAAATTAACGGCCAAACGAAAAAATTCAGTCAAGACCACAAACGACGCGCGCGTCCGTCTGCTAATTGAGAACACACCCAAAAAATCCGAAATACTTAAAGAAGCTACAAAACGACGTCATCTTTTAGTTATGTCACCTCAGCACGTTGCCACTCAATTTGAAAATGTTGAAAACTAAAAATACTCAAAATAAAAATAAAAATACGACGCGTGCGTCTTGCGTTAAAATTGGACACACAATTGCGTTGCGCTGCGTTGCGTTTAGTGGAAATGTCTAAATTTGGCAGCGGGCTACAAATTAGTTTCTCAAAAAAAAAAAACGCTCGTAAAGGTGAGACTTCGAATGTAAAAATGACAGCTTACAGAGAATGTTGCTGGTGCTTTGCTACTCATTCAGTTGACGGTTCGGCTTGTGGTTTTGAATTAATTTTGGTTTGGTTTTCGGTAGTACTTGGACTAATAAAGCTGATCAACTAACTAAATAAATTTATGTTTTTAGCTTTGCAATTTAGAAACTAAAATTTCAAGTTTAGTAATTGCTGGCAATAAGGAAAACTATACCATACAACTTCACTAGAAGAATTGACCTGAAAAATTGTTCCTTAGATAAAAGTTTTGTTATAATCTATGTTAGAGATTTTTATCCGGGTCTTGAGTAATCATAAAAACATAAAAAGTTTCATGCAGAAATTTTGGTACAACTATTTACATATGAACTTTTAACTGGAGTTATATCGTTTTGCCCATCTGCCTCAGTTCGATATAAGTTCTTCAGAAAGTAGACATAAGGAAAGTAATATTTCTTGTATTATATAACTTGTATATATATGTATATGTATAACATTTTGGTATTCCCTCTTAAGCAGTTGATAAATTTTGTAATCGTAACTAATTTATATATTATTTCAAGTTAGTTACTAACCTAGTTTAATGCATGACATTTTCTAAATAACACACTATGAATATAATTAAAGATCCTCGATATATTTCATCAATATTTTTTTATTAAACAAATTCCGTATCTTCTTTTCTTTACAGGTGAGTTAGTTAAATCCACTTTTTCAAACGAATTTTTCGAAATAGATTTACTAAGAAATCAACTACGTAAGTAGCTCGCTAAGTTCTAACTAATTTCTAAGTTATCGTTTTGTAGATACAAACGAAGAGGTCTATAAATTAGTCACTCTTTGCTATTTCTAATCAAGTCAAGTGAGTTTTGTTTTTGTTGTTATTCAAATGCAAATAACCTTACGAAATAAATAAAAAAAAACACTTATCGGTTTGATTTGTTTGGTTTTGTTTTCAATTTGACATTTCTGAATAAAACAGAATTACTTCCAATCGAAATCGCATTCTGGGACTGGTTTCCAGGTACTAATTGTGATTTGTTTTCAAGAATGTCAAGTTTAAAAGCGGGCAATTAATTTGTTGTCAGTCTTTAGTTTGTTTAAAACTTTTGTTTATCAATTTGCATTGTGACTAATTCTGAAGAGGCTGAAGAATTTATTGAGAGACTGCGGTCAAAACAGAAATGCTAATGGGAAAATTCCATGCCAATATTTTATGAATGAGTTTGATTAATGATGCTAGAAATTCTGCTTAAACGGTTTTGAATTTAGGGATTTCAATTTTAAATTTATACATACTCGCATATGTTAGTTGAAATTTTTATTTTTAAAATTTGAAAATTAAAATTTGTATATGTATGTAAAACTTGAAATCTTTGTTTGTCTTTTGAATTTTTTAAACATTTTCATTACCTCAACTATTACCTAAAATACTCTTCTTAATCACTGCTTTATCACTGCTTTATCACTGCTTTATCACTGTCTTATCTCTTTGATTCAATTAAGTGGCCATTAAAGCATTTCAATTATGACTTTAACATTTAAACGTTTTATGGCAAATTACCATAAAAAAAACAAACAAACGTTTAAACAATGACTATTATGGCAAATATTTGTGTGTGTGTGTGTGTGTGTGTGTGTGTGTGTGTGTGTGTGTGTGTGTGTGTGTGTGTGTGTGTGTGTGTGTGTGTGTACGTGTGTGTGTGCGGTTTACGTAATTAAGATATTTCTTCAAATGAAAGTGAAAAATAGAAATTAAACTTTAATACTTTTCAAAGATTAAACAATTTTAATTAGCAGGAGAGAGAAGAAAAAAAAGCGGACGACGACGACTGCGCACGCTTAAAAGGCAGTTAAATTTCAGCCATGCGGCGTAGTTGTTTTTAACTATAAACTTTGGTTTTAATTAAAGCGCTTGGCAAAGCAAATAAATTCACATCACTTTCATTTTTTTACGTTTTTGTGTGGTGCAAAAGCGTTTTTTTGTTGTTGTTGTTGTTGTTTTTGTTTCTTGTTGTTTTCGCTACGTTTTGAAAATATCTTTTTTAACACTTTCACATGTGCCACTAAAAAGAAATTACTTTCATTTACTACGTTTGCTGTTTTTCTGTATTTTTTTTCGTGCGGCATTTTCACGCACTTTATTTCCCCATTTTTTTGTTGTTGTTTGTAAGCGCAATTATCGCACATGCGAGCTGAGAGCATCGAAACAGCAAAAAATGTCGTTGTGCAAAAACGAGAAAATCGCGTTTCGAGATGCATTTCGCAGTGGAGCGCTAGATTTGTGGGCATTGCATTTTGCAGATTACGCAGACCTGAAGCAAATGCACAAAATTAGTGCAAGATAACACGCCAACATTTCAACAGACGACCACGACGATGACGACGACGGCGGAAAATGTAAATTTTCGAATGTAGTTAAAAAGTATTTAAAACAGTGGTTAGACTACTTTGAAGTAGTTGCCGGAAAAGACATTAGAAAAGTTATGACAAAAATATTAAGTCAAGTAGGAAAACAGCTTTTTTAAGGTTTTTAAATTAAAAAAAAAAATAGTAAAATTTATATCTCAAATATAGTCAAACTTTTCACCAAACCATGTAAACTTCTGTCAAATTTTAAATCATTGACAGTTCAGAACGGAAGTTTATGCGTTTTGTCAGGCAGTTGCAAGTTTACATGAATTCACCTGTTATAGTAACATTTTCTAAAAAAAAATTAAATTGACTATTTAACAATAAAAAATGTAACTATTTTCCCACTACGCTGATGAAACTTATACCACCACATCCTAAATTAGCATACCTGCACACTGCATATTAACTTGGCTAACAGAAAACCCACAAAGAGCGCACATGAAAAGTAGTAGCAGAGGCAGTCAAATTAGTAGCACGAAAAGTGGAATACACCAGCCTCACACGCCACCACCAACAACAAATAAGTAACCGCTGCCGTTGACAGGTGGATTTATGCGAAGACTTACTTTACTGCTCCTCCGCCTGCTCCTCATAGCTTTTCCTTTTTTTTTGTTGTTGTTTTTTTTTGCTTTAACGCATAAGTTTTCTGTTTTACTTTTGATCACTGATAGCAACTCTGTCCGGCTACTACTTTCCAGCCTTACGCTTGCCACTGCTCGTACTCGTACTTTGCTATTTAAGTCGTTGATGACTTGTAAGTAGTAGGTAAGTCAGGCAGCCGGGCAGAGGCAGAGGCAAAGGCAGGAGTGACACGCTTGGCAGTGTCAGTAGCCGCTACGCTACGTAAGTGTGTCATGCAAATTGTAATTTGATATTGTCATTCCGCATGCGGCGGCGGCGGTAGCGTCGTCGGCGGCGCAAAAGCAGAGAATGGATTTACTTTTTGTTTTAAGTTGGAATTCCTTTTGTGTGTCTTTTATTTTATTTTCTTTTCTCTTTTACTTTTTATGTAATTTTTTTGGGAAAGAACAAAAGCGTAGTTAGTAGTTGATAGGCACTAATTTTGGTCCGAGGCGTAAAATGGAAAATTACACAAGAGCCGGAAACTAGTTGTAAAAGTATATTCGAGTGGAATTAGAGAGGGAAACGAAGAATTAAGGCAAACGAAAAAGTTTGAAGAACACTGGGTTTTGTGTGAAAGTTTGGAAACTATTTTTGGCATATACATTAGTATAGTGAGAATTTGAAAGATTTTTTCTACAAAATTTTTAATATATGAAATTGAACCTTTAACAGATTTAACTTTATTTTATGGAAAAAATTTATATTGTCTAAGAAATTCGTTGGATTTTCGTTTGGTTTGGCATTTTAAAAATCTTCGAACTTTGAAGTATCAAGTAAACCCGTTCTAGAACCAATTCTTTGCCCTGACAACTCAACAATTCCATTCCAATCCAATCAAATCATTCATTCATATTCAAATGAACACGCTCACCTTTGGTATGTGCCATGGCACCTGTGTAGCCTAGCCCCCCCCCCCCCCCCCCTTCTCCCCTTCCCATCAACCGAACACCAACTCACCGCATTCATTCATATTAAAATCAAAGTCATCATAAAAAATAGAGGGAAAAAAAGTGTTGTTCAGACCGCAATTTAATATGAAACCATAAAAATGGTATTTAAAAAATTTATGAAACTTGTTAAGCGAAAATAAATAATAACGCAACATAAACGACATAATTAAATTAGCGTTATTTATGTGGAAAATAACATATTTCGCATCGGAATACGACATTGTCAAATAACCACACAAATACACAAAAAAAAATATCAGCACAAACGCACGATATTGCATATTAAGTTTATTGTTGTTATTTTTGTTTTTGTTGTTTTTTGTTAGCCATAATAATTATGGTTAACAAATAAACATTTAAATGAATTGATGTGAGCGCGCACGACTAAAGTCGAGAGTATGTGTGAAAAAGCACTTGTGGGTTGTGGGTTGTGTGCCGCTCCAGGGCTGTACACTATAATGGAGTTAACTCATTTGAAATTGTCACATGAGATAAATGTTAAATATAGTAGTAACAATAATAATATCTGTAGTAAAAAACAGTTGACCGTGATGGGTTTGTGTGGTGGTGTAGGGCAGCTGAAAAAGGCAAAAGCAAAACGCGTCACGTGATTAGTAAATATTTGTTTATGCTAGAGAATTTGGAATATTTTTAAATACCGGTCTTTCAGAAGCTTTAAATTTAATGGTTTTAATAATTTGAAAAACAACAATAAAGCATGTATTTTATAATTATATATTTTGATGTTTTGAAATAGTTTCTGTCTAAGTATTTAAATTGTTAACACAACAATTTAAGAGTCAGTCACCTTAAAAGAGTTTGCGAGAAAAACATTTGAAGAGCTTAAAATCATAAGTCGATAAATTCACTTTTGAAAACAATTGAAGTATTGATATAAAAATTAAGTTAAGAATAGTCTTTACCTGAACCCAAGCTCAGATTTTGACTCCCTTAGAGAATGTTAAAAATAGCAAAAATAGTTCAAACGGGCTGAAATCTTAAAGCTACTGAGGTCATTAATAGGTATCTAAATTTTATTGAAAATTGTTTTTAATTTGATTTAATATCAAACATCGAAAAATTCAAAAATTCCAAATCAAAAACCGATTTATCCAAATTATTTGTGAGCTTATAAAAAAAAAAAATTTTAGCCAGGCTGTTTGATTTTACCTGAAATTTGCTTAAAAGCAACAACATGTTTTTTGTGTTTCTATCACTTTTTTGGATTTATTGGCTTTTGCTTTTAAGCTCCTCCTTAACTTCACAAATACTCTTCTAAATTTACTTTGATAAAATTGTCTAAAAACTACAAAAGTCAACAACCTTTCGTTAGTTTTGCAATGAATGAAATCAACTGAAATTGTTGGTCTAAAATTACAATAACAACTTCAAAAATTTCACAAATGTTCGTTCACTTTTGGTATATAATTTTCTATTAGAGCGTTAATTTCTACGCTTCTGCCCCAACATAAGAAGTAAACAAGTCTTTGTTGAACTTTCAAAAATAACCCCCCTCGGCCCCACCATAAACAATGCAAGACTTTTCTACCATTGCCATAATTATAGCAATTAAAAATGCTAAATTTACAAAAGCACAACGGCAACACTGGCGCCCTTTGGAATGAGTTCTGCATGTGTAATCTCGCTTTTAAAATCTAAGACACCCGTGAGTATCGTCGCCAGCACACGACCAGAGTAGGACCAGCCAAGAAGCAATATTAACTCTATTGTCGGAGTTGCCAACATGCCACGACAGAGAAAACAAAAATTTGTTGAATATAAAAAAGACACACTTTGACCAACTTAAAGCTTATTGTTGTTGTTGTTGTTATTTTCTAGTTACGAAAGTTTGTGCACAATTAAGCAAAAAAAAACGAAGTTATTAAAACTTTTAATTTAAAAGTGAAAAAAATGTTGCCAACAATGCTCGAAGTTGGCGCAAATTGCCCGTTTTGATAATTGTCAAAAAATGTGCCAAACCAGTAGTGACCACTTTAATTTAACTGTTATTGTTGGCTTTTGTTGTTTTTGTTTTTGTTGTTGTTGTTTACTTTAACTAACGCAATTTCGCCAGGGCATGTTGCAATGACCATTTCTCCAGCTTTGACACTTGGTGCAACTGTCAAACTTTAAAGTCGCTTATCTAAAGCATTTCTTTGGTCATTGTTTCGAAACTCTTTCTTCTCGATATTGTTGTTGTAGTTGTTGTTGTTGTTTTGGTTTTAGTTAAAAGTGTTTGTAGAGCAGCCTAAGTAGGTTAGTTTTGGTAATTGAAGTACCATTGTTTCTTGCTTACGGTTATTTTCCTGGCAGCTTAAAATCTTCAAAAGATTTCGGTTTTGAATTTCAAAACGTTGTTGGCCAGTGAGCGATAAGCCACTTCCAAGTTGAAGTGATATCAAGCACCTCGTTAGGTAACTTTTTCAGGCATATACCAGCGCATTAAATGGGTCATTTCAAATTTACACATACTCTTACATATGCGAACCTTATTTCCTTCCTTTTGTTTGTTTGTTTTTTGAATATTCAAATCTTTTGTCTATATTCTCGCTTACGGTTTGTTGGCATTCCATATGAATCATCGCCATGCAAATCGCCATATTCGTATGCTTATTTAATTTTTAATAGCTTACTGAACACTTCCTCATGTGCGGCCAGGCCAGGCCGGGCCGGGCTGGCACTGCGGCGACTGTCATGGAATTTAAATAATTAATGCCCCGTTTTTAAGTGTTTGCTCATTTTACTTAAGCAATCGCGCATGATGAATTTAAATTTACTTTTTTTTTAATTTTTATATTAATTAAATGAGTGGAACAAGTACGCGAGTGTAAAGTCGTCACATGCGAACTTTTTGGGACCCTAAAAAGTCCATTAAAATTCGAAGTCTATATTTGGTTTATGAGATCAATTGAAATCTATTAAATTATAATTTTGACTAACTTATATGAACTCTAATTGGATTGAACCATAGATTGGCTATCATTTTAAACTTGGAAATCAGAAGAACAAATAAATTTTAATAAATGTCGTAACTGACTTGTTTGATAAAGAACAACCCATTAAAATTATTTTTCAAGAAAATCTACTAAAAATCCGAATATTCCTCATGCCTCTATACATTGTAATTTCGACAACGCTTACCCTATAAAACTAACATCAAATATATTTAATTACTTCCGATAAAAAAAATTTTATGTCGAGCTTTTTCTTTTTACATACGGGAGCCTTCATCTGAGCTGTCGAATTTTTAAAGTTTTGAAGAAACCGATTTAATTCAAAATCTTCTATATACATATAGTTAGTATATGAAAAAAAGTTAAAAGATTTTCGGGACATGGAACTGCTTGAAATTTTCAGTTAAACCATGTCCGCATTCGAAATGAGTAGTAAAACTTGTTTCCAAAAATCTGTCCAGTTCTTATGCCATAAATTCTTAATATGTAGCAGCAATCGAAAGATATGGCAACTCACTTGCTAACTCGCTTTAATAGTGAACGGTTGACCTTACTTACAACGCCCACATCGCACACAGTAAGATATTGCGTTTTATTTACTTAGTGTACAACATAGTAAGCAACATCTCGATTTTTTTATAGCAACTGCTGAATCAATTAGACGTATTCCTATATACATATATGTATATATATGAGCGCGTTTATGAGCTGTCACTTTGACATTTGTATGGCATGCCGTTCTTATGGTCATTCATAAATTAAATTAAATTTCGAGTATAACAATTTGTATAAATTAAGCAGAGGGGCCGCATTTTTGTTTGTACAAATGTATGTATGTTTGTTTGTAAGTTTTTTTTTATTTTGAATTTTTTAAAATAAACTTTTAAATGAATTTGCGTATTTTGGGCATCTGCGCGTCATTGCGAAATCTTGATCCCCACCAAAAAAAAAAACATATTCCAGTTAAATCATTTAAAGCTCATCATGTGTGCGGGTGAATCATTTCTGTTGTCTCTGGTCGATCTTTGAGATACTACTATATGAGTAATATCAGGTTTATATTAACGATATGGTGATTTTTGTTTAAGCAATCGAGAATTTTTACTTTCGCTTAAATATCGCGAGGAATTGATGGATCATGGAAGTGTGCGAGATGATAATGTCATGGGTGAATCTTTCGTTTCTGATGATAGTTTTATGTGTGAAATTTTTGTTGAATTTGAGTTTTTCGTTTATGAGTCATGTTTGGAGAGCTTGTCCGAAATATTTAATTTTTCAGAATTGATTATTGATTATTTTGGATAATCAGCAACATCAAAATTAATACTGGTACTTTATTAGATATGATAATATTTTTATAAATGTGTATAAGCTATGACTTTGATAACTTTAAACACTAATTATGATAACCTGATACTACTTTCTACTTAGCCACAAAATCAATTCGTGAACCTTAGAACAAACCATATTTAGCCGAACTTAACCTCAACCTCAGAAATTCGTTGAAGGCGGCAATACCTCAGAACTGTCAAATCAATTCACCACTTTGCAATAACCGAAGCTGAACGTGTTATTTGACACTTCAATGAACAATAACGCACTTTAGGCGACTGACTGACTGACTGGCTGGTTGGCTGGTTGAATCTGGTTACTCGAAGATGGAGAGAGCCTGTCTGTCACCTCGGCGGTAGCTTATGTCAATTTGACACTTTAGTGGTTTTTGTGGTGAACATACAAAAGCATGTAAAATAATTGGTTTATTTACGATTGACTGGCTGAACGAACCATGAAATATCGCAGAGACACACAATTAAACCATTACAATAGCAAAATATTTGGTATTTGGTGGTTTAACGAGGATGCCAAGTAACCTTAAATAAATATCAATATCAAGCAAGTGCAACGGCTATTTGATGGTTTTTGCTGACTACTCCAGATTGTGGTCAAAAGTCAGATATTGCAAATCAGGCGTAATTCATCATACCAACTTCGACGACGACGATGACGACACTGTCAACAGTCTTTAGACACGTTACCTTACATCGTAACGTTGCGAATGCATCATGACGTCGCTGTACGTTGTCATTGTACGTCATTGTTCGAAGTCTATGTGTGGTTAGATGTGCGCCCTTTTTACCGATGCTCCAGTGTTGGCGGTTTTGTGGGTTATTTCGCATAAGTTCGAAAGCTTCATTTAAAGCAACTGATTGGCTCCGAAATAGGTGGTACACCTGCTGTACAAACTCACTGCAAAAGCTGTCATTGTGCTTGTATGTATGTATGTATGTATGTATGTATGTATGTATGTATGTATTTATGTATTTATGTATGTATGTATGTATGTATGTATGTATGTATGTATGTATGTATGTATGTATGTATGTATGTATGTATGCATGTATGTATGTATTCATGTCAAACGATGTCAATCTGTCACACTGTGAAAAATTATGTCTCTCAATCGGTTGGGCTTCTCATCTCTTCGGCTGCAATGTCATCATACAGCAAATTAACTCAACTAACGCACAAAGCATGTCCTCTGGCCAGAGTTATTCTTGACTTTTGTGCTGGCAGACATTTTGTCTAGTCAGCGGCGGCGGCGCGCTCAGGTTCAATTAATTTCGCTGTCAATCAATTTTCACCTCGCAAGCCTTTGTCACGAACTCTTCGATGTTACTTGTCTACGCATATTGGAAGCGTGTAATTTTTGGATTGCGATCTTGGTTAGGTATCTTTGATTATTTTTAATAAAAATAACTATGTAAGGGTCATGGTATATAATCTTTAGAATATTAGAACCGAATATTATAATTTTTGTGATAAAGATTGATTTGATTTTTTTCTTAATATTTACTTTCCAATTACCAATCAACCAGACCGAAAAAGAGGTCGAAGATTCTAGTTTTCCAAAATTTATTTGATTTTATTATGGGACTTAAAATGGTCAAATGTCATGTCTATAGGGTATTTCCGGTCTAACTGTTTCTTGTATGTTTGTTAACTATAAAAATATTTTAGTTATCACTATTCATTAAATTTATGTATGTATATTATTGTACATACAATACATCTTTTTTACTTTCTTGTCTTTTTACTTACTTTTGTAATGCATACCTCTCTCGATCTTCCGTTTCCACTTCAAATGCGAAATGAAAGAATCTTTTGTACAATAATGTAACGTCACTAACCATGTTACAGCTGGCAATTTCCCACGCTCGCCATGCTGACTTCTGCAGCCATTCAAGCGAAGCATTCTTTAAGATCATGAACAGTCGGTACAACAACTGCAGAACATTACCGAAAATTCAACTCAACCGAAGCCAGACAACATGTATCCACAAGATGGTGTTATGTTTTTTTTCGCTTACAGTGAACCCATCTACCTATAGTATCTAACAAATACGCACAAAAAAACAAACCCAAATTCGAAACGCTTCGCAGTCTTACACATGTCTGCTGCCATAATATCTTCGAAATACTTTCAAGAGTTTGTTGTTGTGGTATCTGACGATATTAATGAGCGCTCGAATTTCAAAATAGCTGAGGTCATTGCATACGGCGCATTGATTGGAGTTAAAGCGGAATGCACGACGATCATTTGAGGCAGTACTTCGCCGCGTTAACGAGGTGCCAATAGCCACTAACGCCAAGTGCGCTTCACTGGTTTCCCAACTGGAATAGTTTTAATGAGCGGCATTTTGTGTGGCACGCAATTTCAAAGGCAATTATTAAATTTTTCTGTTTTAGGAAAACAAAATAATTTGACTTGTATGTCAGTTAATTAAGCGGTGCATTACCGGTTAAGTGAGTTACGAGTTATTAAAAATTAATAAGAAGAATAGCATAATCGAAAGGAGCTGAATTTGCTTCGGCTTTGGTTTTAGCTGGTTTAGTTCGAGTTTCAATGTCGTCGCACAACTTTTCCTAACCTCAATCGCAATAAATCACAATTTCTACACAAAGACGACACTAACATGGCCAAGTGCGTGGTGGATGGCACATTGAAAACAACAAATAATTGTTCAATGGGGAACTATCATCGGCTTGACCGAAACTTAAATAACCAACACTTTCTCTTGTGATACTGGGATACGGAAAATACATTTCAGAATGTTTCAAAAATTTGATCTATGACATAAATCGATTAATTTATCAGGGAGTAAAATGAAAGTATTAGGTTGAAATTATTAAGTAACGATAAAACAAAGCGAATATGCTATGGGAGCGTTTACAGGACAGAGTATATACATTCGAGAAAAGAAAAGTAATTCAGCTCACGTCGGGAGAGGTTGCTACAAAAGATGCATTAATGATAATTTATCATAAGTACGGCAGTTAGACAGAATCATCGTTGGCGCGACATGGCGTAAGTGACAATAAAAAGGTTGTTGTTGCGTTAAGATGTGTCATCTCATTCCAGCTTGAGTATGTGATTTCGAACAATAAGTCTCACGCCGACAAACATTTAACTCAAGTGGTTGGACATGAAACGTGCGGCACTTACGGAAAACTTGGAATGCCTCAAGCAGCGCCGATGCGGCATGTAACAATTTATCAAACAAAATTTATTATTTTTACCGAAAGTGATAAAAAAACAACAACAAAAATAAACAACAACCAAAATGTTAACAATAACAATAAATTGAGGGTCATGCAAGAATAGTTACATCTCTAGATGAGGACGTCCCTGGCGTTGTCGTGGTGTATTCAGATTCCATGTTTGGCGGTGTTCTCGAAAGCAATTGCCACTCGATATCGACGAAAGCGAAAAAAATCTGCCTAACCATATTCGACACAAAAGTGTCAAGTTAGAAGGCGAGTCTATCGAACGAGTCGCATCTAACAGGTTTGACATTAGCAAGTTTTCCATTTCTTTTCTTGGAAATGTCTACGATTTTTTATCTCTGCTTTGCAGACATTAATACCAGTTGGAGGAAACTCGCTTCTGGCGCAAAATACTTGTAAATATTTTGAATTGATTAAAATTGAGTCGGGCTTCGATTTCAAAGGCACTTGTACGTACTCGTATATCGTCGATATCTGCTAATACTACTTCTACTACTACCTCTACTACCGCCATTCGCTATCAGCGAGCCATGTTCGTCATGTTGGCTGACAAGCCGGGCTATATCTCGCGCCAATCCATGCATGGGGCATGTTCACTTTGGCGCGCATTTATAATTAATGTGTGCGCTTAATTTATGATGGCAGCGCTCACGTTTTACTCACCTTCACCACCATCGAGACGAGTCGAGACGAATCTCTTCACAGAGCGCGAGCGCACCCCTGCAAAGTGGTGCGTTGAAATTGAAATCTGTGTGGCTAAGTACGATAACTCACTTGCTCTATAGAGATACTCGTACTTCGTGTTTAAATGAAAAATAAAATACAAAAATTGGCAGTTCAGTTGGCTGCAATTGTCTAAATCAGTCTGCGTCTGCTTGAGTCGAGATGTGCCGTTGTTTGTTGGTGGTAAGCTGAGTGGTAAGCCGCAATCGTGAATTATGGATGAGTATGAATGATTGCAAAATTATGGTTTATAGCAAAATCACGAGTGGTTTGTGTGAATAGTACGAAAGATTTGGTTCAGTCGACTTTAGAGTTGATGAATAAATTTAGTTATCTACTGAAAATTTAATTGCAGTTAGGAATGGCTGACTAATGAAACTAGTGGTGGGGTTTAAGTTCCGGTTACAGCAAAATTAAAAGTTTCGATTTTATTTAAAACGTTAAAACTTTTAAAAATCGTTTTAATTAAAGTTGAAAAAGAATATAAAAAGTCTTTTGCAAAGTACAACAAAAGTAAATTAAATAGTTTAATCAATTTAATTAAATGCCATTAACAATGCAGGCTGAAATGACATTTGAACGACAGTACAAAACTTCAGCTTTAGCTGCCAGCATAAACTTCGAATCTCGTTTTCACTTTGATTTTTACTGCTCTTATAAAAGTGACTCCACTTTGAATTTTAATTCGTTACCAACTTTTATCTTTGAAGTTGGTAATTTAATTAAACAGTTCGTTCCTCCCGATGTACACATTTTATTCCTTCCTTCCTTTTTCTTTCATCCAATACGAAAAATACAAACAAAACAATTGTGTACTAAACATCGACAACACTTTTGCACGTTAAAGTTTTGTATTTACTTTGCCGCTTTAATACCAATTCCAAAGTCCGTCCATCCGGTCTGACGTCTTTAAGTCTGCCTTTCGTTGTGAGAATTGTGCCAGGTGAATGCGCCCAGCTTGGGTATGTCGAATTCGCATTCGCACCGTACTTGATTTGTTTTTTCTTGTTCTTGTTCTTGTTCTTGTTCTTGTTCTGGTTGTAAGTAAGTGTACTCGTACTTGTATCTACGAGTACTTTGTAAATATATTTTTTGCAATTACGTGTTTATAATAAAGTTGTGCGAGTTGGCAGCACTGACAAATGCAGGTGGAGGCGGCAAAGTAACACTGAACAAAAAAATGATCCAACCTAAAAGACAATAAGTTAAAATTTTTCAAAAGAAGTTTAAACTCATTTAGATGAGTTGGATCAAATATTTTTGGCAATATGTACTAAAAAATAAAACTTTTTCTGGAAAAGAATTGAGTTGAATATTTCGAGACTTGATTCTATTTCTTTTAATAAAAAAAACAAAGAAATACTAAATTTTAAAAAGAGTTCAATTCGATTTTTCAGAAGTGCCTTTGACTCTTTTAACTTGTTTTCTTTGACATACCAAGAAAGTATTAAATTTAAACTTTTTGTCAGTGTAACATTCCGAATGCGGGTGTACTGTCTTTTTTGTTGTTGTTGTTGTTTTTATTGTAATATGCGATTTTGTAAGATAGAAGGCTGCACCTGCTTCCTTTTAAGTATTTTCTTTTCTTTTTTATTTTATTTGATTTTGTTGTTAGTAGCGGAAAATTTTCTGCAAAATTTTCTTCGATAAGTTGGCGGAGGGGTGTGGCTGACTGACTAAATGCGATTTCAATCGGTAATGAAGCAGAACTTGTGCTCTCGTAATCATCGTACATATCGTATCGGAAAGGAAGAGTGGAAGGAAATGGCAATACATTTCTGAATCTCTATTCGAATTGTTTCTAAGACAGGTACGGCTGTAGAAAGGTATCTGGGTACCAACCTACCCAGTTTTGGTAGTAGAAATGGAAGTGCCAATTGTGTGCGTTTGTACGTTTGTGTGCAGTGCATAAATTGACAGTTGGAAAATTAGATAAAGGAAAACAATACTTTTGAAAATAGTAAAACCGGAAGTCGTTTGTGTAATGTGAACGCACAAAATGTTGAAAATCTAATGAAAAAAAAGAAAAAGAATATTGACGAAATAAGCAGAATTTTATCTGATTCGTTTTTTCTAATGTATTTTCTTTTTTTATCTCTTACAGGTAAGCTAATGAATGCTTTTTTTACTTCAGCAACATCTGATAAGGTATTTCAATTCATAAGCACTTGTCTATCTTGAAACTCTTCCGATTTTGGTAAGATGTACTTGGGAAAATAATTCATTTTAAGAACAAATATGATCGTACTCATTTCTAGGTTGTGTAGCTTTTTGAAAACGTCTTTCTTTGATTTAAAGTAAATAATTTTGATTTCAAGTGTACTTAAATACAATAATTAAATCCAACTAAGCCAAAACTTATTGAAAATAGATGTGATGTAATTTTTTTTTAAATATTTAAAGTATCTTTTTTTTAGACCACTTTAATCCCAACGAAAAAAATACGATATTCATCGCACACATTTGTTTCGTGTTGGTTTCCATTTTTTTTATTTTTGAATTTTGTTCATTTTGCGATAACACATTCCCATTTTCCCATGACAGATGTCAAACGAATTGACTGTGCAAAATACAAAAAAAAACAGAAAAAAAACACGAAACAGTTTGTTTCTAGGCACAAGAATAAAATATTTCGTACAAACTACAAACGGCAGCAACAACAACGGCAACACGACATGACAATGTGTTGGTAATGTTAAATGTCATAATCAGACAGATAGACAAATTCACAAGCATATATTTATATATAAATATAATATATGTATACAAACATATGTGATCAGACATATACGTACTTATACAATTATGCACATAGGTACACATGAACTCAATATACCAAAAGATGTTGAACTCTTCTTTTTGGCAAGATACTCTTTGGCTTTTTTAAATAAGTGAGCATCTTCACTATAAAGTAAAATTTAGCACTTATTTGTATCTACTGAATTAAACAAGATTATGAAAAAATATTTCTAACCACATTTAAAGTTTTGCCGATTTTAGATTCACTCTAATACGATTTTATTTCTTCACAAACTCGAAGATTTTTTGTGTTTATTTGAAATCAAAGATCAACATAAGCAAAAAAATGTTTTCCTCAATTCGTAAGCGATCTAGTTAAAATAAATTCGTTCTATTATTGCTAATTTATTTGATTTATATTAACTTTCTTTTTTTGGGAGTATAAACAAAATTTTTAATTTTCAATTCAGTTTAGCTCTGTACTTAATTTAACAGCTTTATGATTCCTAAACAGAAAAGTTTAAATATTTAACAACTGCTGCAAACCCATACGCACTCATCAAGTGTGGCACAAATACAAAAATAAAATGCTACAGTCACGCAGTGTTTTTTTTTTCTGCTGCAGCGCAAGCGCGCCTCTGGACATGCATACTCGTACACATTTTAGTAAAGTCGAAAACTCCAGTCAAAGTCTTCACGACATTTGCGACATGTGGCAGTGTTGCAAAATTTAGGGTTTTCTTACCCTTATCTTCTTTTTTTTAAGTTGAGCATTTCTTAAAGCATATTAAGGCAGTCTGTCAGTCCGTCGCTTGCACACACAAAACTGCTTAAAGACTTTGAAGGTCCTTCGATGGCGTCGTTATGTCTGCGACAGTGTTGCTTTTGTGGTTGGTTCTTGGCAAGGTCAAGTTTGGTGTGCAGTGCGTGCTTTCTTGTTGTTGTTGTTTTTGTTATTGTTTTCTTTGTTATTTTTTATTATTGTTATTTTTAGTCGTTATACTAAATAGCGCATAAATGTTCTTTATGTGGGATGATGAGTGCTTGAATCTTTATTTACTTAAGAACAAGGAAAATCGTTAGCATTAAATTTTGTATATTAAGAGAATTTTCAAATAATTTTATGACCACGTTTTAAATAGTTTTTTTTTGACTCAAACATAAATTTTAAAATATTTTACATTCATTCTTACTTATTTTAATATCAAAATGACATGATTTTGCATGCAACACACAGCCGCAGCACAACACCCTGCTTGCCTGCTTGCTCGACATGTTGTGAGTTACTCTGGCATTTGCACTACTTCAACTGCTCGTGCTTTTGGTGGGGCTACTGTAAACTATTTTTCCCAAGTGCAAAGCGCATTCGAACTTTTCACATATTCCGACTTGGCTCAGCGGCATTTCTGAGGCACGTCTGCTCCAACCAAATGCAACGCTCAAAAATGCAACAATTTCAAATAAAAACAGAAACAAAAGAGAAAAAAAGTAAAATATTACAACTGGAAAACCAAAATTATTTCATAAGCCAAAATTTATGCACAGACGCGCGGTTGAACCGCGAACTGAGCGGCGCGCACACATGCAACACTGGCTGCCTGCTGCTGACACTTCCATTTTCGCCACTTGCTGCTGCTGTTGCCAAATTTGGGCGCGCGTTGCGATAGGCTGCAAAAATGCGAAAAATTGAGGTAGTCAGAAGTGGACTTTTGGCAACACACTCACCAGAGGAAAAGTTCATAAAGACTTGAGAATAAAGTAAAAGTCCGTCGATTATTTAAAAAAATTTAAATAACAAAAAAAAGAATTGAAAATTTTTTTCAATATTAAAAATTAAAATTAGACGAATTTTTTATTGTCATAAACTAATTTTTAAGAATCTTTACGAACATTTTGCTTTGGGTGCAACTAGTTTTTGAACACCAGATATTCAAGTATTTGGCCAAAATGTGTGGCTTTGGTATTTGAAAAAAATAATACTACCAAAAACAAATCTAACATCAAAACATGATTTTTAGATACCATAAAAAGCTGAGAAAAAAAATACAACAACAACAAAAAATGCTGTCAAAAAGTCAGCAGCGCACCTCACACGCTTCTTTATGACAACATGTGTGACTGACTGACACAAACACACACACACAGACACACACCCAAACCGAAATTGCTCACATATGCTGTGTGTGCCACGCATATTTCTCACATATTCTTCTGCTTTGGAAAACAATGAAATTTGTTGTTGTTGTTTCCATAAAATATGCAAAAAAAAACAACAACAAAAAAACGAGAAAAAAAAGAATTCTCGAATGGAAAAAATTTCAAGAAAAAAACCAACAAAATTCCGACTACGAAAACTCAGATCGACGCAAGACGTGCGCCAAGACGGTTATCGCGCTTTTGGCCGAATTTATTTTCTTATTTGTGTTAAAATAAAAAAAAAAAACGATAATAATTTTTTAAAAATTTGCAAATTATTTTATTGAATTAAAATATTTGCAATTCAAAAATCAATTAAGACGAACAATTTAATTTAACGTCATTTTCGTCGCAGTTTGCGAAAATTGATTTCACTTTAAATGTGCGAAATTTCGCTTTTAAATTTACGCAAAGAATTAAACGATTTTTGTTTTTGTTGAGCCAACAAATTTTCGCCGGCGTGTAAGTGTGTGTGTGTGTTTGTGCGCGTTTTCTTGTGTCTTGCGTGCCAAGGCAATAAATTAAATTTTTATCGAAAAGCCGAAAGAAAAAAATATTCATTTCAAAAATTTATGAATTTACCCGAATTTGCATTTGTTGTTGTTGTTTGGTTTATGAAAAGACGTGATTTTTCGCGAGGCGATATTTTTTTCCTGTGTATGTGTGTTTGTGTGTGTCAATATTTTCGGCTTACTTACGCGAAAAGGAAGTGCGAGATTAAACGGATTTAAAGATTTTAAAAATTTATTTGGTAAGTTGAAAATTTTGACTCATTTTTAAATAAACAAGAAAAACGCTTTCAAATTTATTCTACCCACAAACTGAATATTGTGGGATTTAGTTTATATTTGTGGGCGTAATAGTGGGTGTGCCAATTTTTAATTTTTTATAAACCTAATAGTAACATCTAAAAGTATATAAGACAAGTTTCATAAAAAATGTGTGCATTAACTTGTTCAGTCGAGATGCAGTCACAAACAAACTGTCAGACAAACAGACAGACAGACAGACAGACAGACAGACAGACATAAATTGATATTTATCAATTTAAATTTTTTAATTTTCTCTAATAAACAAAGCAATCCAATTTTTTTAACATAAATTTAATAATATTTTAAACTGTAAAAGCACAAACTGCGATTTTACCAAGTTAAACCGACAAAAATACGGTTCAACATCCCAAAAGTCAGCCAACGTCATTCCATCAGTCATTCATTCAATCAGTCTGTCTTTCTGTCTGTCAGTCATTCAGTCAGCCAGCTTCGTAAACCTTCTTACCAAGAATTTTGAATTTCGTCAAACCAACGGTTTATTTCCGCTTGAGGCATTTGTCATATTCTGCTCTTACCAACTATATTTATACTTCCACTATGACATTTGCATACATACATACATACATGCATACATACTCAGCCAAAGTTTACGAATTGAAATTCTGTTTCCACCAAAAACGTGACAAAAATATCAACAAACTCCAATTTTTTATTTTTATTTATTGCATATGAAGGTACCCAAAATGGCATATTGCAGGGTATGGCGCGTAGTACGAGTACAATAACCGCTCATTGTCAGGCCGCATGAATTTTAAGTACGATAATTTAATATGACAACAAAATTGTACGCAAATTATTTAATTTAATATTTATGTACAGGTATAAATGTGAAAACATTTTGTGTAAATAAATCTACGAAAATAGTTGAGCAAATATGTATGTACATATGTATGTAAGTACGTGGGCACGGGGACATATGATGACGGCATTCATTGTAAATAGACGCATCCGCGCTCGCTGACGTGCTTTAACCCTATTCGGAATTTTCAGCTTCATTAAAAAAAACACACAGTCTAATGACATTTGGAGTCTCTAATTTTGCGGCTTGCAAATTGACATTAAAATGTCGCGAAACTTTGGCGAACAGATTTTTAATGTAAGCTCACGTTTTTGGCTGCTGCAATTCTTTGGAGTTTTTGTTGTGTTCGGCTTGGGGCTTAGAAGACTCATTATGAAAAGCTATTTGTGTATTATGGTATCGACAGGAACGACTGGTTGGGAAATTAACAACAACAACAACAACCTTCTTGCCGTCAGGCAGTTGGCCCAAATAGCGTCACTTCCTTCGAAAAAAGGCTTCTGAGGCAGAGGCAGACAGCGCTGAGGCAGACAGCGCGTCGCAAACGTGACTTATTTTTTGCTTGATTGGTTCGAAAGATATGCGAAATTTATTTTCAATTATTTAAAATTGCAGTTGAAGTAATTTGGAAGCGACAAATATTTTTCGCTTGCTTGGATTCTGCTTACGAGTGCAAGTTTAATTATAAAGAAAACTGCGCAAAATTTTAATATCGAAAAAAAAGTTAAATTTTTTATAAGACTGTCATTAAACTAAAATCGGTTCTAGAACATTTAACTTCCATATAGTAGGATTCCAAGTTTCGTCTGAGAGAATCTAAAAATACCGCGAGCCCTTTAAGCTACTGTAGAAGATCTTCTACAAATCCACAAACGCAAATGTTACAGAACTCTTCTTCATTTCTAATTATAATTAAATATACTCGTACATATGTAAATGTATCTATGATGTCACAGATAATTTTCTAATCTTTATCCTAATAACCAATACTAATTTGTCGAATTATTACCAAATTTGTCATGGCACACTGCATCAATCACTTCCATCACCACCGCAAAATGCCTCCAACACAAAATTTAATTTCAGAAGTTACGCACCTCAAAACAAATCTACATAACATATCTACTCCAATGACAAAATTCTAAAAACAATTTTTGGTTTTTTATAGTAAACCAAAAGCCCACAAGTCTGACTTCGTCAATGCCAAATATAAAATTTTGCTCGGCTCGCACCTAACCGCTAAAATGCCAAATTACCATAGCTAAAACGCCTAAAAGCACATTTAACGCATTTTTGTTGCAGTACACAACAAAAATGTAGAATTCCATAATTTAAATAAAAAATATTATGAAAATGATTCGTAATTTTTTTTTGTTGTTGTTTGGTGTAGGCAGTGGAAGAAGATGAAATGGGCTTGTGTGTGGTTTTTGTAAATTTGCGGTGTAAAATCAATTTTCCAATTCAATACGAAATTTACAACAAGCAACAACAAGTAACAGCAGCGAAAACAACAACAACAACAACGACAGCAGCAATGGCCTATAGTAGTAGGTATTAAATCAAATGTGTTTAGGTGTAATGTTAGGTGCCATTGTTGTTGTTGTGTCGTTCGATATGCTGTTGTTATCGTTGTTGTTGTTGTTGTTATGTTGTTGATGATGAGGTCTTTCAATTTATTCATGCCACACTTGAATGAATTGCTTGATTGATTTATGGTTTTATGCGATAATGGCGCATGTTGATGAGCAGAGATATATATGTACTATATACATATGTGTGTGCGTGTGTGAGTAAGTCTGCTAGTACATGATTAAATCGAGCTTTTACGAGAAGATTTTGATTGATTTAATATGCAGCTAAAGAATAACCACAATCACATAAAAGTCGATCTTTTGAATACTTTTCGAATTTTATGTTGAAAATCTAAAACACTTTCATACAATTTATCAAAAGTTTTAAATACGATTTATATATATATTAGGTGTACAAATAAGTTTCCGCCGTTTTGAGAAAGATGGCGTGGCACGAGGTTTACGTTGGAATTCGCAGATGGTAACCTACTTGAAAATTAGTTTGTTTATTCCAGAACAACATAACCTTATCATGTCATTAAGTTCGCATTAGCATCATATATTTTTCTTCATCTAAAAATGTCTCAATTTGAGCCAACTAAGTGTCATTTGCGGGAACTTTTAATTTATTTTTTTAATTTAAAAAAATCTGCTGCTGAGTCGCATCGATTGCTCGTAGAAGCATATAATGAGGATGCTTTGAGTGAGAGAACATGTCGTGAGTGGTTTAAAAAATTTAAAAAAGGTGATTTTGACATAAAAGACAAAGATCCAGTGGAAGGCCGAAAATTTACGAGGATGCAGATTTGGAGAAATTATTGGGTGAAGATTCGTCTCAAACACAAAAGGAACTTGCACTTAGTTTAGAAGTCACTCAGCAAGCAGTCTCACATCGTTTAAAACGGCGGAAACTTATTTGTACACCTAATAAAAATGTATATTAAGTCAGTTTTATATTTGCCCATAATATTTAATAATATCAAACCTTCCCAACAATGTAATTTTTGTTGTTGTGTTCAACAATAAAATTTTATCTTATCAAACTACCAAAATAGTTGTAATCGAAATTGTTTCGCTTTTATGATACGTAAATATTTTAAAAACCTCTCATAACAAACACAACAACAACAGCAACAAAAATCGCATATCATGCATTTTTACATGTTTTGGTCATGTTCACTTAAAGAAAAAAATTAACAAAACCGTTAAAATTTTCGCACTAACATGCGAAAGCGTTTTTATCGTTTCCCATCAAAAAGCCAGCAAGATCGGCGGCTTAAATGCCTTTATGCCTTTAACAAACGCGCACAAATGGTCAAAACAAGCTTAACTTCGGGTTTTGTTTTTTTTGTTTTGCTAAAGTTTTTGTGATTAATACGAAATAAAAAAAAAAATGCATAAGCCGCTGAGTTGTGTAACTTTGGCTGCAAACAAATTCCCGCGCAATTTTCATTAAAAGCAATTTACAAAATTCGCAAACTGGATTCTTCTGGAGTATCATAAGACACGGTAATCTGGTGGATACCTTTTTTAGTTGTTGCTCGCATGGTACTTCGAACAACTCCAAATTTGTTCTGCAGTGTTGACTTCAGTTCGATTCATTCACATACTCGTATGCTGTACTTCACCTTTGATGACGCTGTCCCAACCTCTTCCGCTGGCGCTGCTTCAAGACACGAAGTCAACATGCCCTGGAAGTGTATCGGATAGTTGAAAGCTGTGTAGCTAAATTTGCATTTAGCCATTACACTCGATTGTCGGTTGTATCTTTCGACTATTTGTTTGTTTGTGTCTGCCACTAGTTTTGGATACAAGATACCAGATACCGATCTGACCCAATACTACCGCGTAACGACAGCGTCTTTTTATTTGTTTAATAAACGTTTTTTCTTCTTTCTTGTATCTATTCTCTTTTTTTTTCGTTCGTTCGTTCGTCGTTGTTTGTGGCTAATTGCCAATAAACTGAAACAGACTGCAGCTTTTTTTTGTGGCTTTCGTAGAGCTTGGAGGCGCACACTTGCCGCGAGTAGCTTAGGAACAAATACCAGGCGACTTGACTTTAGACAAATTGTACGATAGCTTATCTAATTTTTCCATTTTCTTTATTTTTTTTGTTTGTTTTGTGGCTAATTAGTTTAGTCAAATATTTGTCTGTGATAAGAAATTAAAATAACTGTTTGCTTTGCTTTAAATAATTCCAATTAAGTTTGGGTGCATGTCAACTATCGGATTAAAATATTTAAAAACTTAATGTATAAGATGTTAATTTGTTTGAAAATACTTAATTATGAGATACTAATATTGAGATATTAATTTAATTTTAATGAGAAAATTTTTTTATCAAACTTAAAAGTTTGGTTTATAACTTCTTCTTGCATCACCTCTTCAAGTTTCTTAACTCATCTTTAGCACACACAAGAAACTATTTAACAATTTTTTTGCAGACTTGTCTGTCTGTCTGCCTGTCTGTCTGTCGCTCAGTCAGTCAAATCTATTAAAGTGCATTCGAGCTTTAAAGCTAACAATAAAAAATAAAAAATAAGAGAATACCAAATTCTCATGAAAAACTCATAAATCGTGTTAACGTAATTTTTTATTACATTTCCTTCGTGCAGCACTGCCGCAAACATTTTTCTGTTTTTGTTTCTGTTGTTAGTTTTGTTGCTTTTTTTCATTTCAATTTGATTGCCAACTCTTCTTTTTCTACATGAGTTGGTAGCATTTTTTTTTGCGCCTTTGTTGGCGCGCAAAAAATCATATTTTCTGGTATGAATTTTTTTCATGGTTCGTTGGTTTTTTCGCTGGTGCTGCGCGTTGCCAATTTCATCATCAATTTCTTCAAGCATCAACATCATCGCATCCACAACAACAGCAACAACAACAACATAACCTGGCCACTTTGGCGGCAGCTCATGCGGATTTACTATGCTCATAGGACTTAATACAAGTACTTATGACGGCGCACTGTGTACTCTTCGAGCGAAAATCATGAACAAATTTATTTTCAATAATTTGAAAAAAGTTAATATCCAAATAAATCTTCGCTTTTTTTGTTACTTGCTTTATAATTCCAATACATTTTGTCGAGAATCCTCTCAAGAAAATAAAATAATTTTAAGAATTTATAATCAGGCTCAAATACTCAGTTGAATTGACAATTGAATTATAATATCAGTATTTGAAAGACAATCAAGTATTTGAAAGACAATGCACTCCTCACTAGTATTATGTGGCGACACCTACCGACCAAAAGCATGATTTAAATACAAGTTGCTGAGTTACATAAGGCTCAAAAACCATAACAAAATTTGTTTTAATGCGCTTCTAACCTAAAAACAATCCACAGTGCGACATGAAAGGCTGCAGCCAGTGTTGCCATTCGTTTTTAAGTATTTTATTTTTTACTTTCGCATTATTATCGCATTTACAAATGTTTGCTGTTGCTTTTGTTGTTATTGTTGTTGCTAGAGTCGAAGGCGGATAGGTTTGCCACCACACTTGTTAACAGCAATTTTTTTCGTTTGTATTTTTGTTCTTTCCAATGATTTCACTTGCTTTTTTGTGTGTGTGTGTGAATTTTTTAATCATTTGATTTTTAATTAAAATTTTATTATTGACCAAGCTTTAAGTAAAATGCGAATTAATAATTGAATGCATTTTAATGAATTTTATTTAAGTTTCTGGCATGGATTGCGTTGTTCGAGTGTAATGGAAATAATTGCGAAAGCAGTTGAAATATGCCTCTAAAGTTAATTAGTCTAATTCATCCTAAGAAACCAACTTCACTATTTGTTTTTGTTTCAGTATTTTTTTAATAAAATAAATCACTGCAAAAGTAATTACCAATGAATTGAAATAAACGTTACGAAGTAATTTGAGGCAGTTAACGAACTTACGAGTTAGGCGCACTCACGAAGTGAACATTAAAGCATCTTTAGTTTGATACGAGTTTAATGAGGAACTTGTTAATATCACAACTTAATTTTTCGAATGATTATTTTGAATTTTTAAAATTACCCACAAAATCTCCCAAAAAAGGTCAATTTAATCCCAAATAATTTCGCCTCAAATCACACATAATTATGGCATTCATAAGAGAATAACAAAAGACTTGCCTCCTGTGGCCGGGCCTTCCTTTCTTTGGTAATAAATCGTTGCCTCATTTAAGCCCCAAATTTATGTCTACAAATTGTGTTGCAGCACGCCACGCAACGCCACGCCCTTTAAACATTTTTTCCAAGCAATTTGCTTAAAACTCTCCTGCCACTTTATCATTTCAACGGCAGCGGGTGAAAAAAGGGATTTTTTCCGAGGCATCATTTATCATAGCGCAACAGCATCATTATGCTTCTGGCGCGGGCTCTTGGAGGCTCAAGGAGGGTGGGCGGCGTTAAAATTGTACGTTGTGTTCCCTTCAGGCATTTAAATAATTTACTTATGTTGTGTGCTGAAAAATGGCAGCTCATTAAAAAGTGTTGCGGGCGCACATGTGACCAGTCAGCCAACCAACCAACCGGCGGACGGACGGACTAAGTGGATGGATGCAGTTTAAATTCGAGTGCGACGGGCATACAAAAAATGTAGGTGCGAAAAGTGTTTTTCTCCCTTTGGGTGGGGGAGAAATGAAATATCAGGCAGCACACACAAACAGATTTAAGGATGCAATCCCTCGGGAAATTTACTTAAATAGAGCAAGCACACACTCCTAGTATGAATATTAAAAATAAACGTTGCTAAAATGGAACACTTTAGTTTATTTTTTTTATTTTAATAATAATAAAGTATTAAATAAAGAAAATATATACTCAGCAGAAAAAAATAATAATACGTCAATTTCGAAGTTATTACAAAAATCAGTATTTAAGCAGCGAAATCACTGTACAAATCAGTGAAATAGCAGTGAATTCTTTTTGCAATCGCTCGGCGCCATCGTAACATCGAAAACTCATTACCATACCGACACGAACCACGGAGCGCGACGCAACGCAGCGCGGCGCGTTTGTTTCCACTACAGTAGTTTTTCACCGACCATATTTTATTTATTTTACACGCCATTTCACAGATCGTTATCTGTTGATTTGACAACAAAAGCCTGTCAATTTAGCAACTTAATTAAAACCGCGCACAAAGGCGAGAATTAATTCAAACAAACACAAAAAAAAAAAACAACTCCGACTCTTCAAAGCTAAAAAAGAACGCGCAAAACAAAACGAAAATCATTGAAATGCTAACGGCAAAGCTGGCGCGTTATTTCAGGCCAATTCCGGCGAACAATTCCGCCAATTCGCCAATTCAACCAATTCAACCAATTCAGCTAAACAACAAACGAGCTGAGCTGCAAATTCTAAATTGTTGACTGGTTCTGTGCGGCAAATTCTTTCTGGAATTTGCATACCAATTCGATACGATTTGAATGTTTTTTTTTTTTTGAATGGCACTTCCACACGTTTTGTCAATTTCAGTTTTTAAATTATTATTCTTGGTTTTTTTTCCAAGTTTATTGGAATGTATTTTTAAGGCAGATTCCGCTTATTTGCTTTTGGCCATAATTTATCAATTAAGTTAGCATTCATGGCTGGCTTTTATAGTCAACAAGTTTTGTATGTGAATGAGTTTGGTATAGTTGGTAAAAATTTAGCAACAAGTTGGTGAAGCTATCTAAAAAATTGGTCATGAATTTTGAAATGTATCGGCTTTAGTTTTGTCTTTTTGTGGTTAAAGCAGTACATAACCTTAAATTACCAACAAACAAAATATTCAAAAAATTAAAAAGGAATTACAAAATTTTGCTCTTAAAAGTGTCAGTAAATTCTGACACTATTTGTCGGATACATTTTCATCCAAAAAAAGATTTTTTTGTAATATAATTTTCATTTAACATTTCATATTTTTTATTATTCCAAAAAAAAAGTTGTCCCCCGTTTGCTTCTTTTATGTGGAATCGCTTTACAATAATTAAGCTCATTCAAAAATAAAAGTAAAACGTTTGCCTTTTTCATTCGAAATATAATTCACTTACTGGACGCCATTTTTAATGTCAATGCAACCCCTTTGCGGGGGCCGCCATATTTAAATTGCCACTCTCACCTCACTCTTACTCTTACTCTCACTCACACTTACACTAATTTCGGTTTCTCTTTTTTTTGCAATTACAGCAATCACTGCTCGCAGGACGCATTCCGGTCGCCTCGATGACGGGTCCAATTAAACGCGGCCTTTTGTGGCAACAACGAGATCGTTTATTCTCGCGCTGGAAGGAAAGGTAAGCGCAAACAAGGGACTGGCAGGGCGGGGCGGGGCGGTGCAGAAAGGAGAGTGCAAAAAGCGAGGAATTTTCGGTAGTTCAAAAGTGCACGTTAATTGCTGACAATAATTGACAGCGGCGCTGAGCGAGCTTACATTTTTAATGATTTAATGGCATTTCGGTTGCACAATCAGCGCCGGTAAAAAACAAAAAAAAAAATGCCAAACGTAAGCGCTTTTCATATTCATAGCTATGGCCATAGCCCTGGAGGGATTTCTGCATATTTTAAAAGGGATAAACGAGAAGCTTAATTTAATTTATGTCTGCGCTTAAACGCAATTTTAATAAATGGAAAAATGAAACAGAGCCGATATTCGCAAACTGACTGTGGGTACCTCAAATACATACAGACAATTTTGAGCATTTGTAGGATTGTGTTTTGTAAAGTATCTGCACTGTAAAAACTAATTTTTGGCACTTCGAAAAAATAAACAACAAATCTTTGTGGAATATTTTGCAGTCACAGAATTTTTAAATCCTTTTTATGTCATCTGAGCACGGGAGGAAAATCGCACACAATATCAAAAGGAAAACTCTTATAGAAATGAAAATGTAATTTTGCTGCGCTTGCAACTTTTCCGCTCGTGCAAAAAGTGCAAAAAGGAACCCAGAGCCCAGTTCGCATCTGCAAACCTGCAAGAGATAAATCCATGCGAAATAATCACTTTTTGGCAAAAATCTTTCTTTTTTATTATAATCTTTTCTCGTTTTCCTGCAACAATTTGCAATTCATTAAATTTTTCTCGCATTTCCGCTTTATCTCGAATCGTTTTGATTTTCTGTTTTTCTTTATGTCTACGTGTAAAAAAGCATTTTATACGCTGCTCGACCAGGAATTCTTGTTGCATTATTATTCCCTTATCCCAGTCGCGTTGTCAACACTTAAAGTGATCTAAGGGTCGGGGGCAATTGTTGCTCGGTTCTGGGGACAACTTTTGTAAAATACAATGTTTGAGTTTATGAATAGATTTAGAATAATTTATGAATTTTTTTTCGGATTTCTGAATTGATTTGCTAAGCTTTCCTAGTTAAGTTTTCAATAATTGTCATGAACTTATTTTTAAAATTTTCCAAATGGTTACTAAACTGTTTTCTATTAGTTAGCATTCACTAGTCTATATACCAAACATAAATAATTTTATTTAAATTCTAAATTCTATGTTACAAGTTCGCCACAACTAAATGACGTAATTTGCACATAGCTAAACATAAATCAAAATGTTCTTTCATTAATTTTTTAATATTTAAAAGCATATTAAATAGCAGTGACAAGCGCAGCGCGTCCGTTGCTTGCCGCATCGGCATCATTCTAAACATGCAGCAACAGTGATGCGCAAAACAATCTGCACCACATGTCGAGCAAATTAATAAATCATAAATCATTGCGATTGCGATTGCAGTCGTCTCGGCGCGCTTTGCCTGCCCGCCTGCCTGCCTCAATCGAAACAATCATACAACGCGCTTAACCAAGCGGCCAAGCAGACTTCCAGCAACGCATTCCACAGAATTCGTTTATGTACCGAGAAATTTATATAAAAGAATTTGCTTGGGGTTTCTTTTATATGTATGTGTATGTGCAGGCAATAAAGCATTTTAACTTGTTGTTGGTGCTTTTGTTGTTGCTTTTGTTTATGTAAACTATACGATTATTAATAAATTTGCATGCGTTTATTTTGGCAACAGTTTCGTCGAAATAAAATAGTTGGCACATTTTTGTATCGCATAGATTGGCTGCCGGCGGAAACCCGAAATTAATAATGCGCACATAAAGATTCAAAATGTTTGGCCGTTAAATGTTTTATTTGGCTATTAAACACATTTGAAATCAAAACAACAAAAAGTTTAACGTTAAACTGGCGGATTAACAATTTGCACGTATTTTAACAAAACCAACAAAAATGTGTTAAAAGTTGTTTTAGAACTAAACTGATGAGAATTTTAGAGATAAATTTCGGTTGAGAAATGTAAAATTTGAAAAAAGGAAAAAATTAAAAGTCATAACAATTACGTTAAAATAGTTTTTGCTAAAAAAAAAGTTTGTTAGCTTAAAATTTTTTAATTTCTAAATAAACGCTCAAAGTTTAAATTAAAATCTGGCCAGTTGAAATTTCTTCGCTCCACGTCGTCTCACGCTCGATTTGTGCATGCTGCCCTAAGGCGGTTATCCTTCAACAAGCCGGAGTACTAAACAAAACCAACAACAACAAAAGACAAACTTAATGCCACAAAATACCTTAACAAATCCTGCAGTTTTTTTATGCTTACTTTTTGCGCTTTTGTGGTTTTTTGTTTATAATTTTTTATTTTGCTGTTGTTTTTTCTTTCTTGAAATCCTTGAAATACGAAAAAAGTTTGGACACTAATCTGCACAGCAAGCAGACGTCCTGCTATCGTTCCGAATGCATGTGTTTCGGTTTTGGTTTTGTTGTTTTTTTCTTCATTTGTGTTTTTTTTCTGCACTGAATGAATGATGAACTGTGAAGTTGTTGCCATTTTTCATGGGTGCTCTCGCTACTGTTAAACTTTGGCAAGCCAAAACGAACCGAAAAGCATTTTGACAGACAAAACCGAAACGAACGCGCAACTTCGTCTGCGTCTTTGTGGTCAAGTAAATTGACCAAAACGAAAAAAAACAGAAACAGAAAAAAAAAAATACAACACAAACGTTTGAGTGAAATGAATCGAAAAAAGAAGAAAAATGCGCAGAAATTTAGAGAATAAAAAAATAATAATGAAGAGTGAGCAAAAAAATAGAAGAAGAAGAAGAAGAAGAAGAAGAAAAATGCCGCCTTAAGATAAATGATTCGAAAGGCGGTTCGGGAGATATGGCCCGCGGCTATCGCCAGACCGAAGAGCAGCAGCAGAAAGCATCTTAAGCGTGTGATTAGATGCGGTGGGCAAAGAAGTTTTTTAAATTGATTTTCTTTGGTTCATTTCTGCAGTTTTCTGATTAAACTTTTAGTGTTTTTTTTTTAAGGTAAACATTTTTTATAAAATATTTTTTAAATAATTCGAAAATTCGTATCTAAATTCATATTTCAACAACTCCTTCCGTTTTTCCTGATTGTCAAATTTTTAATATTTCATGGCTTCATATTAAAATTGAATAATTTATCACTTAAAGCTAAAGTCGAGAATTTTACTATTCCAGCTTCGCAGCTTTTGTATCTTTTGCTTATATCTACAATCATATAATAAACGTATAAATGCTTCTTTTTTTTAACCCGACAGATACTTTGTGCTGACACGTGACTATCTGCATTGCTTCAAGCGCGCATCAGGCTCAGCGAATGAACGTGCCTCCGACATGGGACAGTTTATTTTTAAGGTAAGTCGGGCAGGCATCATATGCCAAGCGCAAATGTCAAAATAATAAAGCAGAATGTTATAAGCAACGTCGAAAAAAAAGTCATCTAGCTCAAGCATCATAAAAAAACAAAAACAAAGTGAATAATGATTGTGCAACACGGTGCGACGCCGCCGCTGCTGCCGCTGCCGTTGTCGCATGTAATTCACCTTTTGACTTGTCATTTTTGCTAGCGCAAAGTATTAATGCGGATTGCGACAGTACCGACTACCTACCTGCCTACCTCACGGATAAATTTTTTTGTTTGTTTTCGGTTTGCATTCATCTCGTAGATACTTCTTGGCGTAGTTTTAACGAGTCTTTAATTCTGTTGCATCAACAAGTGGCGGCATATCGCATAATTTATGGCATCTTGTTGCGTGTTATGGGAAACCTTACTTTCATGTAGTTGTTATTGTTGTTGTTATTAGTATAATAATGCAACATAAAAACATGAAAAGTACGCGCGGACACACCTACTTTTCGTGTTTGTTTTTTTTTTCTTCAACTTTTGCAGCATTTGACCTTAGTTTGTGCTATGAAATACGTTTACGTGATTCATAACATTTCGATTTCAATCTTTTTATATATATACATACATATATATTGTATATACATATATATACTTACTTAGTGAACTGCTATAAGTATATTGTCAGTGCTGATTTTTTTTTTTCGTTTAATGGAGGCTTGTAATTGCTGCGCGATTGGGTTCAGCTTAGTTTTCATTTAAATGTAATGTTGAAGTTGGTTTTCAGTTATGGGAACATTTTTAAAAACTTTTGTATTACAACAACGATTAAGTTTATTTAAAATGAACTAAATAACATAAATGAAAATACGTTATTCGACTACTCACTTTAATCTAGAAAATATTCCTATAATAGATCCATATTATAAGGATCTCAAATGTCGTATACTATAATTATAATATCCTTTACGATCTTCTTAGTTGACTTATGAACAAAAATATCTTTCAGTTGTTTTTCAAAAATGTAAAATTTGAAGTTCCCTTTTGATTCCGGAAACTGATCAAGAACACGAACGAGATTTATACTTGATTATATTAAAAAAAGGGTTCCCATAATTAGGTAAAATTTTTCGACCTACATAGTTTTATAATAAAAAGTTATTGTTCCAGCTCAAGGTCCATTTAACAAAAGGATTTTCTTTTGTTAATATTTAGGCAACAGTGATACCCTTCCTCATCTACAACATTTTTATCAAATGGTCGAAATTTCGCTTCCTAATTTTTCCAAAACTTTGATTTAGTGACCTTTTTTAGGTTAGGCCCGATTTGAAATCCTAGTTTAAGTTAAATAATGAATAATAGAGAAAAAAATTGTTTATTAAATTAACTAGAGTCAAATTTTTTTATTACTATGACCTATGATAGATCAAATATTTCTGAAGACAACTTTCAGCGAAAGCTTTATTTTTTTTATAAAAAAGAAACAACTTATTAATTTTTTAAAGTTGTTTATTTTGAACACTCTTTTATCTTTATGAATAGTCATTTCAATGACTTGGCTCTTTTGCCATAAATGTAAAAGCAAACTAACAGTATCGAAAAACAAATTTAAATTTTATAGAAAAAATGACTTGACCTCTTACTTTTGAACTTTTGCTCCAAATTTTTTCGACAATCTAATTTAATAGCCAGACATTCTTAGCGTACATTCTTTTTTTTCTGTTAAAGCAAAAATTTTAAATTTACTAGCTTTTAAGCTGGTAAACTTTCAAGCTTCAACATGCAAAATTTTAATTAAAATTAATTTGAAAAATTCCAAAGCACAATTCAAAATTTTCTTTCACCCCAAAAATGGGTTTCATCCGTCACCAAAGCAACGACCCTCAGATTGAGCATGTTTACATCTCCTTAACCTCAATCGCTTAGCCATGTGTAAATTCGGTTTTCATAGCGCTGTGTAAGTGTCTAATTAAGCTCGAGTGTTGGACTCAAGCGGACAGAGGCAGCAGCTTCCCATAAAACTGACCTTAGTCAAAGCCAAACTGACCACCAACACCGTGTCGCGTCGCGTTGAGTCGAGCGTTATAATCTCGCGTCGCACGGTCACCGACACAAACAACCAACCAACAACAGTAATAAAATAAAAACAACAACAACAATTGAACATTTAACGTTTATTTATGGTTTATTATGGCAATCAGAGCAAATTTCAGCTCAAGCGCGCTCAAGGCTTTTCCAAAGCACTTTATGTCACAATTCAATTTTATTTAACTTTAAAGACGGACACTTTTTATTTTTTTAGCTTAATTTAGTTTTAAAGACTTTTCCGTTTACAATTTTGTGTTGTTGTGTTTTTGTTGTTGTTGACAATTTTCAAATAATAACGACAATCTTTTGCGGCGGCTCTCGATGTTGTCAATTTGTGGCAATAACAATGTCAATAATAGCAACACAACTATAACAACAACAACTACAACAATAACAACAACAACAACAACAACTGTCTGACACCAGGCGTGCGACTGTCACTTGTGTGGTGCCTATTTCAAAACTTGTGTATGACAATTTTTACCATAACTTTTGTGTTTGTTGTCTTATTTTTTTTTCTTTTTCTATTACCAATTTTTTTGTGCACCATAACTGACCAAACGTGACTAATCTTTGTCATGTAAAAATATACAAAAATGGGTTTGGCTTTGGGTGCACGCGCGCGCTCGCGCAGACTTTGGCTTTATAGTATTTCGACTGTGATCCGATACGACAGCTCAATTATGACAAATTTGATTGATTTTCTTTGTATATAGTATAGTTCGATATTATAGCATCGCAGTCGCAGTCCCACTTTATAAGATAAAAGTGAATGTTTATCGCATTTATAGGAAGCGTTTGTCTGTCTGTTGGTTTTAAACAAAGAAAATCTTATTTATTGACACTTTTGTGTATCGAATGGATATTTTAATTCTATGCAAATGAATGCGAAATGAAGTAATTTTTTGGTGCAAAAAAGATTACCGCAACTGAATTTATTTAAGTGCAAATTTTGTAATGAAAAGATTTTGCTGAATTTTATTTACTTAGTATATTAAGTTTGTATTTATTTAATCAAATGAAATATTTGCAATTATAAATACACAATCGATGTATCACCAACATTTTCGCGCCGGTTTATTTCCTGCTCCAAAATATTTATTCTATTTCCAACTTATTTTAAAATAAATGAAAACTGTTTCTCAACTTAATCAAAGCAATTTAAATTTTAAACATTTTCAAATAAATTACTTGCTGAGCAAATTCGAAAACAATTTTCCGATAAATTTATTTTCCAAAATTCAATTCAAGTTGGCAAATTGTATCGATTGCTTTTGGCTTTTGGCCAGTCATAATAATTTTCGAATTGCCACAAAATGTTAAATCTCAATCAAAAAAAGTTTATTTTGGCATTAGCTTAAATTTCTCAAGAAGAAAAAGAAAAAAGTTTACTAAATTTATAAACAATTTTTGTGGATTTTTGTGTGCTGTAAACAAAAGCAGTGAAACACTGACCGTGCGGCGTCTTTGTTTATTTACATGGCAACCCCCGCACATGCACGCTTTTACACAAACGATATTTATCTGGTGAATGTATCTGTATCTACCGGTTTGGCATATATGCAAAAACTCTTTCCCATGATCTTTGCTATTGCATACGAACTTTAATCATAATAATCGCCTGAAATAACGACTTTTGCAGTTGTAAACAAAAACAAAAAATACTTCCCATTATTAGCAAGTTTTTGCGTTTATTTAAATTAGCCTTTAATGTTAGCCATAATAAGCCATAATAATTTGTAGTATACACATACAGTTTGTAGTTTGTTAATAAAAACCAAACAAAATTTCACAACCGTTTTATAACAGTCGAACTGCAAAGAACAATACAAAAACAATAGCAACAACATACAACCAAACACAATTAACAACAACATTAACGGTTAAGAATTATTTATGCTAACTTTTATTATTGCTTGCAAACGAACAAAAAAAAAATCAACAACAGATTAGATCAGAGCAGAGCAGCACAGCAAAAAATAAAAAAAAAAGCTAGATAAATTACGAAGATATCTTTATAAGCCAAATGTAGAGATGCCAACTTTTAATAATTCATCAGCAACAAAAACAATAGAAACAACGAAAGAATTGCCTAAAGGTGGCCACACCACGAGACGGCGCCATAAGCCATAAAATCCATATTAGCCACATAAATAAACTTGAAGTTTGTTTGCACTCGGGTTTTGGCCATATTCGCTAACCACCATACCATACCATACCATGCCACGCCACGTACGACGACAATCAGCAGCTCCCCTGAACTGTGCTGATGAAGATGAACGAAAATGAAAGAGCGGACGGAGTACGTACGAGAGGAGAAAAACACAGACGAAGCACAGTGAAGTTGGCAAAAGTCATTAGGCCAAGTTTTCTATTTTTTTGGCATACTTTTGTTTAATTTTTTTGTTTTTGTTCGTTGCGTTTGTTTGCGTTGTTTTTCGCCGGATTTTTATGTGTATTTTATGTGCGCCTTTATGGCTTTTATAACAGTTTAAGCCATTAGGCAAATATGTTAGTAATGTATGAGCACACAGTGCACAGTGCAGGGCAATTAGCCAAGTTAGCTGGATTAGGAGATTAAGTTTTCAACCAAGTTTTTTTTTTCTTATCTGGCAGTTTATTTGGAAAATTATGTTTTGTAGATATTTCTTGGCAGCTTTAAGTAGTTTTATTGTTGGAGCAAAAACAGATACAATCTTATGGATCTGAAAACTTTCAGTTCTCATTTAAGGATTTCATTTTATAAATATTTTCCGCTGCTGTTAGCCAACTTTAATATTTCATATTACTTTCCTTCCTTTTACCTTACATCGCTTTCATGTTAATTAGCTCGGAAAAAATAAAATCATTTCGCTCCTGTGCGCCACAATTTGTCATGACTCCGCCGTCATCTGTTTCACCTGTTTGCGTTCCTTAATTAACGCCTGCCGTCACGACCAAACGCCAGCACGCCCGCTCGTCCGCCTGATTGCCCCTTTGATTTGTGTGAATTTCGTAACTGATTGCGCGGAATTCCCTGCGGCCACTTTTTAAATGCGAAAATTGAAACACGCGAATTGATTTTCGAAATTGATCGATTTGAAATTTAAATGCGACAGAGTCTCGAGCGAGCGAGCGTCTGAGCGTGTGAGAGAGAGAGCGAGACACGCAAAGCATTTCTGTTAATTAAGCATCGCAAATGTAATTAAGTAATTAAAGTCAACAGCTGGGATTCGGAATTTCAAAAGGGCAGGAAATTATTTAATTATGTTATGTTATGTCAAATAGTTTCTGACATGTTCAAAGCGTTCATTTGTCAAAAACTGATTTAATCGGTCTTTGATGTTTTCACAGTTTACCTTAAATTGAATTTTAGTGTTTTATAATAAAATTGAATTTTTGAAATGCTTCCGAGGGTGGTCCGAAAAGTCCTTAGCCTACAAAATAAAAACGAAAATTCTGGAAAAGCGGTTATTTATTTCTCAACATAGTCTCCTTTTAGCTCGATTCACTTAACGATGCGATGCTCCAACTTCTTTAACCCGTCTGAAAAATACATTTACTCGAGGTCTACAAAGTAGGCCTTCATCAGGCGGTGAGCCTAAGCACTTAGCGGACCACCCTCGTATAATCAAAAATAAATTTAAAAATAAAAATTCGCGCAACCGAACTTTGAGGTTGATTTATTATAAAAAAATTTTTAATTGATTACATGCCATGAAATTAAATGTAAGAAATCTTCTTTTATAAACTCAAACCAAAATTACAACTTTGCCATCATAAATCATTTTCATCGAAGATTAAACTATAAAATATAATCACAAATGAAGTGACAGCCCACATAACTTCCTCACCTGTAGATCTTAACGTGACTCACAGACACTTGACGCTATTTAAGTCAAGAAATTAAAAAAATATTAAATAAACCATAAAATAAATGAACATGCCAAAAGTTGAGTGAAAATGTCTTCCAACCACGGCAATACCGATGACAGCAAAAATGATGTGAAAGCCGCACAAAATGGCAAACAAAACATCCAACGGATACACGCGCGTTTAGATAGACAGATTCGCAGATACCGCAGAAATTTCTTCTCGCACGAATCGGTCGAAATCTTTGCGCAATAATTGCTAAACTACAAAATTAATTTACAATTTTTCGTTTAAATAAACTAAAAAAAAGAGTAAATACCAAAAGCAACAACGACAAATGATCTCGACGCATGTGATCCAATTTCAGCATTTTCATTTTATGTACGCGACGACAGTGAATTTCTTTGTTATTGTTTTTGTTTGTTATTATTTATATTTATAATTATAGTTTAAATACAAAAATATTTCTGTGACCAAGTGAGCTCTTTGGCATCTCAACAATTATTGCGCAAACTTTTCTCGGTTTTATTAAACATTTGTGATTTTCTTTGGCCAATTTTAATTAACCTTTGGCAGTTGGCCAACTCGGAATTTCGTAGATTTCAAGTTCGAATTCTTTTGGCCAGCATTTCAACTGCTAATTAAAATAACACCGAACAACAATAGAATGAAAATTATATTTAAAAAAATATTTCTTTTGTAAATGCGATTTTTTTAATCTGTGAGGTTTTTAAATGATTTTCAAAGGCTTCTTCTTCAGATCCTAAAACCGTTAACATAACTCTTGAATTAATAACCAATAATAAAAAAAAATCTTAAAATATGTTCATTTGTGTGTAAAAGTCATTTTGGCATTTACCAAAGCTGCACAAAACAACTCTAACTGAGCTGAGCTGACGCTAAGGAAGATCACATCACGTCTCGTTGACATGATCCACACAGCGGGCAATTCGCTTCAACTCCCACAACAAAATAATTGCATTTAGATACTCGTACTCGTACTTAAACTCGTCGTATTCCTATTCGTATTCATGTCAAACTGTTTGTCGTTCTCTCTTCTTGCAGGTTAAATTGGTCGATGTCGAGAAGGTGGAATGGCTAAATCGGCGCTCCTACAGCGCAATCGGTTTGCTGCTGGGGCGCGAGGGACGTGTTTTATTGCGTTGCGATGATGGCCTCGAAGATTGGTTTGAACTGTTGGAGGTGAGTTTCTTGGTTTTGTTTTTGTTGTTATGTTTATGGTCTTCCCGCTCAAGTTTATTGCGGCACAATGAACTTGCCAAGATGAGGTTAAGTGCCGTTTTTTATTGCAACTGAGTGAGTTGGAAAGAAGTAATCGGTTTTTTTAAGCAACGGTATTTTATTTATCTAACAACATTTCAACCGAATAATAAACCGATTACTTTTAGAAATACCTTATTTTATTTTACCATATTTTTTTTTATTTCTCCTTCCATAGGAATGTACTGTTACCTCCAAAGAGCGTCGCCGCGCACTTAAAATCGCTCAGGGCCCGCGTTCGCGCGCCTCTCTTGCCGCACCCGTCTCACACGCTTCGCTGCAATTCGGTCTGGGCAGCACATATTCCTCAGCGCTCGACGATTGGTTGATGACCGGTGGCCGTCACAAAATCGGCGCCGGCAGTATGAACGGTTTCGGCAGCAGTAATCCCTTTCTATTCTCTGATTCAGTACCCGATCTGAGCGCTCTGAACAACGAGAACCACAATCACAGCAGCGGCATTTCAACCAACCACTCAACGCCGCAGAAGATACCCTATTCGAATGGCGTCGGCAATGCTGCCCTAAATGGCAACATTAGTCGTTACTCGAATGGTTATTCTTCGCAGAATTCATCCTTTTCGAATTGTGCTGGCGCCGGGTTGTATGGTTCGCCGCGTCGTATTTTCATAAACAGCAGCTTCGGTTCGAATCAGGTCGTCGACGAGGAGACTGAGGACGGCGAAGTGCAGTTGAGGCGTCCGCGTATTTTCCGCGGCAACAGCACCAACAACAACAATACGGAAAATGGCAACGAACTGGATCACGACTGGCTGTACCGCAAGCCGAGGGCGCCAACCGATATGCGTCATTCAGGTGAGTGAGGCGGCGATAAGATTGATTTTTTAGTATCTAATCCGTATTTTTCTCCGCATACACCCTGCAGTGCAACCGATGCTGCCCACGACGAACAACGACAACAATTCCTCCTCCTCGAATACGACAAACGGTGATATCAGCTATTCCGCCCACGACAGCGGCGTTGATACGCCACCCTCCACACATCGTCCGTCCAGCTATCGCGAACTATCAACGATGCACGCCCACCAATATGGACAACACGGCTCATCGGCGCGTGACTCCAGCGAAACGACGGTCAGCTCGTCACGCGGCACACTTCACAATTCGCCGGGCGGCAGTTTTCGTCAGGCCAAGCTGCAGCAGCAGCATGTGTCCAATCTGAATCAGGTCAATGCGTTGCATGGCTCTCGATACAGTGTCCAGGAGCGCATTCTGAAAATACGCAACGAGGAGGATCAGCAACGTAAATCGTCGTCGAATCGTCTGAATCAGAATTCGGGTGCCGGAGAGCTCTACGATCCGAATCAGAATCGTTATTACAAAAATGGCGGCAGTGGTCAACAGTCGCCGGCGGTATTGACGCCGCAGCATACGCCCATGAAGCACATGCACGGTCACAATGGCAACGGCAACGGCAGCCATGCCGCCCACAATGGCAACGGCACTCTGAACAACGGTAATGGCAATATGGTGCCGAACGGTTCGGCTATATTTCGCGAACGCTATCAGCATCCCGCGCTGGCGGCAATCATTAACGAAGCGCAGGGCATGAAGTTTCGAGGTAGGCGCGAACGTTCACAAGTCCATTTGGAGTTTTTCCAACACTTTCGTTCCATCTTTTTAAGAAAAAGCATGTGAAACACAAAATACGATATTTTGTAGATATAATATTGGAATGATTTTTGACGCGGACGCGACTTTAGCATTTAAAACAGACATGAACTACTTTAAAATGACCAGAGATTTTATTAAACATTTTTATTATGAAAAAAAAAGTTTGCTCTGGTCAACTTGAAACTGACCATAATGACATTTAAGCAAAATCAGATGACCTTCACGAAAACGACTCAAACTGACTTCAATAATTCACTCAAAATTTTAATTTCATGCGAATTTCCACAATTTGAAACTAATTGTAAATTTTATATATTTCTTTTTTTATTTTTCATGTTTTTTTTTTACAAACATTAATTCTAACTGCATGCCCGCACTTTTCACTCAAAACTAAAAAAAAAATATTTACAAAAAAACAAAAAAAACTCATTTTGATGCATCCCAACAAACACGCTCGCACGCGGCAGAAGCATGAATCACTCTCAGGTGTTTGATTTTGTTTACAAATATTACAAATTATTATTCATTTTCTTTCTCTTAATGGTTAATAATTTTTGGAATTTTCTCAATCGCACAGATCGCTCGTTTTCGGACTGTCAGCAGATGCCGCCGCGTCGCAGCAACAACAACAATCCGTCGCCATTGACCCAGCGCCGCAATAATGCGCCCATCTTTGGCACGCCCACACGCGTATAGCGTTTAAAGATCTAAAAGGCGCAGATTTATGAAAGTAATGATTGAGACCTTTTTGCAGAAATCATCATTTGGAAATTTACATTCGAGATATTTTCGAAAGCGATTTTTGTTTTTGTTTTTGGGCGCTATGAATTAAGCAGGACCAACGAAGTCAAGGACAATTGAATAAAATATAGCCCAAGCGATATTAAAATAGGATTCTAAAAGGGTTCGGCATAGACTTTCGAAGTTTTTTTCACCAAAAAGTTGTTAACTTTTTCAAAATGAAAAAAATCCTTTTTTGTATATATGTACATATGTATCGCTTTGGACGTTATTTTCTGAGCTTGTTCTTTACTTTACTCTTGTCGTTGGTCGCTTCTTCATAGCTGTTGAGTTTTTGGTTGAACTTTTTTATAAAGGAATAAAACAGGTTAAAGTAAATTTTAAACTTATTTCAATTAAACGAAAATTGAATCAATTTGAGATAATAAACGTAAATATAAATCCACGCATACATACATACATACGTACGGTACGCCTCACATATACTCAAACCTTATTTATACAATTCGGTATTCACACACACATACTTAGTGCTTAAGTATTCTAATCACTTAATTACATACGATAACAACAACAAAAACAACAACAACAACAACAAAATAACGTAAATTCAACTGTGTTTTATTTAAGCGATTAATTTTAGTTACCGATTTAAATTAGGGTACGAGTAACCGTTGTAAGAAAGAAAAAAAACACCAAAAATTTAATTAAAACATTTGTAGGCGAATTTTTTAAATTAACTTAAAATACAATAAAATTAAATTATTATAATAATATTCATTATTAAAATTTATTGAAACGATTCGAGAAAATAAAAACAATTAAAGAAAATTTCGCTATAGTAAAAGAATTAAAATGAAAAGAAAAAAGAAAAATTAGCCGCATGTAGCTTTATAAGATTTATTGCTTTGAAGCGTATGAGAATTATACGCTACATCAAGAAGAAACGACGCCAAGTGGTGGAACTCATTTCAACTTTTTGTAAGTCTCAAAAGTTCTCGTGGAAGCTGTTAAATACTCAAAATCGCTTTCGAAAACTTTTTCTTTACTCTTTACGAGTTGAGCGAGAGACTGCGAGTATATAATATACATATGTATATACTTTAATGGGAAATGAGTATCCACCGAATATACATACAAACATACATACTACTTATTAATTGTCCCATAAGTTTAGAGATCTTACTTTAAAATTGTTGTTATTGATTTGAATTCGAAATTTGATTGAAATAAAATTAATTGCTGTGTTAAAATTTTGCACACTGTCGGAAAGCTTAAAAATTGTTCAATTGTCTTTATTGTATAACATTGAAAGAATCTTCCAACTTTTGTTGAATTTACGTTTTGTTGCTTACCACAGATTTTGTTGTACTAAGTTTAAGAAAAAACAATTTAAATTTTAGTTAAATTTTCGATTTTGAGTTGAATAGTCTTAGAAGTCTTAAAATTTCGTATTGAACTAAAAGGAAATTACACTATGAAACAATATAAATAAATACAAAAAATTGAAAAATTCTAAATAAGAGCAAATAATTTTACTATTCAAGTATTTACCTAGAAAAGTAATTATCGTAAATGAAAAAACTAATTTATACCTAAATAATTGTAGCTGAATTGTGAATTAAACTCTGTCGTAAAATACTTCTACTTACTTACTTACTATTGTAATTTAAATTGTAGCAATTATGTAATACATATTTCTAACAGCTGAAGCGATTGTCTCAAACTGAACCAAAACAAGTTAAAGAGAAAAAAGTCCGAATTACTAAAATGATTCCAGTTGAAAAATGTTCTCCTTACTCGAAATATGTGAGAAAGCATGGTGTAATAAATATAAGGTGAGATAAGTAGAAAAATGTCCCTCTCCACCTCGATATTTTTTCTCTCTTTGCCATGGTTGCTACAAAATTATCAAGAAAATATAAACAACCAAACATCAAAATATGGCCGAAATCGTGGTGAGTTCGCTCAATTTGCGTTCTCATTTCTACTTGTCGAACCTTATTATTCAACCATAATTTTTGGCTCTGTACTTTTAAAGGTAATCTGAGAACAAAACCAATAGTTGAAATAAAATTCGTTAATAAATGGGCGGATTGGGGCTCGTAGCTATAACATATTTTATGATAAATTACTAGGCGCATTCGTTAGATACGAGCAGTATTTAGAATTCAGAAATAGTCTAATTTGACTTTGATTGGTTCAGTTTGAATTTCATCGAATTTTGCTGTTTATATTTCTATGATATTTGATATTTTATGTTTGTATGCTTAACAAAAACTACGTAAATAAATAAAATAAATAAAATAAAACAAAACAAAACAAAAACAAATGGATTTTAATTGATTTTATGAATGTGGAAAAATTAATTTTATTTATTTATATATGGATCTGTGGTTCAAAATCAAAAAAATCAAAGCTTCGAAATGTATTTCCTGTAAAAGTTTACCTTTTCTTCATTGCTTTCAAATAACATGTGAAAGTTTTAAAAGAAGCCAACTAAGAGCGTTTAAAGAGCTTTCCACTAAAGCTTTAGACCAAAATCATGTATTGAAACCACAATGTGCTTTAATAAATCAACATACTTTCCACAAAAACTTGCCGCACTACTTAAAGCTCTGCAGCAATCCTTGAAATAACATAAAAGATACTTAACGCGTAAATTCGTACAAAAGCTTTACGAAGACCATTGCCATAACAACAGCGGCGATTTTTTTATTTTTATTTTTTGCAACAAAAACACGTTGGACTCCACCATGCCACCTCAACTCTTCGCCACAGATACACAGGCAACAATAATAATAATAATAAAAATCCTAAGAAGCTTTTCTGCACCATGGATGCACCGTGTATGTTTACATTTCATCCCCCAGCGTTAGCGCCAAAATGGACTTTTACTTTGTCATCGTAAGTATTTCCTAGATTCACTCAACGGTATACCTACACACACAAGCACACAGATACTTTTGTTTTCGCTGGATTCTTTATGGAATGCCAATTTTTCGGCAGTTCGCAGTCGGATTGCGAAGATTCAACTCAGCGCGACCAAAACTGTCAAATCGGAATCGACGAAAAATCGAAGAAAAAGAAGTAAAAAAGTTGGCACCAAAAAAAAAACATAAATACAATAACGGGATATACGAAAAATCTTGTGGATAAAAATTCAGACTGAAAAGTTGTTTTCAAATTAAACTTTAGTGAAACAGAAACAGTTGAGTTAGTTTTCAAGATAAGTGATATAAACTAATTGAGAATTTTACCGATTTTTGCTATTCATTTTAAAATAAAAGTTCAAGTTTCTTCGATTGCGTAAAGAATTTTTGTGGTGTCGTTAAGTGAAAAATTTATTTCGGAAAATTGATCACTTTCGAACGCCCACTTTAAAGACAAACTCGCAACCAACCTACTCACACACACACACCGTAAAATGCGGAGTCGCACCGAAATGGTCACGACCACCTTTGTCGATTCCGAGGAGGAGTTCAGCGAAGACGATGATTCCGAAGAAGATTGGCGTCCGTCCGCCTCCTCCAAGAATGGCAAGAAACAAAATCTGGCACGTGGTGCTGCAACTGCTGGCAGTGGCACAGGTCGCGGCGGCAGTGGAAGCAGCAGTGGTCGTGGTCGCAAACGCAAGGGTGGCGGTGCTGCAAGTGCATCGAAAGCCAAACGCAGACCACCCTATGAGGAAAGCGATGACGAGAACGACGATGTCGATGATGACGATGAGGACGAACCTAGCGATGAGGATTTCGAGGATTTGGATGATTACGAAGTCGCTGGCGGTAGTTCGAATGCATCGAAGAAAACGAACGTTGTTGCTGCAGCTAATTTGCCGCCAAAAAAACACTTTGCTGAGAAAAATTCCGGCAGTTGTTCTACGGCTACAACGGCTACATCTGAGGAGACGTTAGACTTGTTGTTGTACAAACGCGATTTGAGCGGCGATTATTCGCGAAATAATCGATTGTGCCTGTGGCGCAAGGACGACAACAACCTCCTGCAGAAGTATATACGCGTGAAGACCGCCCCCGAAGAGTTTCTCTTCACATCGAGTTCAGTGGTGAGTAGTAAGGTAGCTGGGAACAAGAAGGTTGTAGAAGCTAATCTAAAAGAGTTCTTATTTAAAATAGTGTTCAATCATTTCATTTTTATGTAGAAGTCTTTGTAAATCCTTTCCTTTCAGTACTCCAGTTGGGATGACAAAAGAGTGTCCGACTTTGCCACTCTAAAGGTTAAATGTATGGATCCTAGTAATAGGCGTGTTAAAGTTTTGGATACCGCCGAGATGAAAAAACTGTCCGAAGAGGAAGCAGAAAATGCCGTAAAACGAAAATCAAACAAAGCTGAAGACGACGATGAGGATGACGAAAATGATGATTTGGACGAAGAAGACGATCTCAGCGATATTGATAATGAAGATGACGATGACCTAGACGAACTGCAAGATGATCTTAATACTGAAAATGCTAATGAACAACCAGGAAAGAGTACAGACAAATTAGGCGACAAAAAGAAAGAGGGAGAATCAACCGAGACTGTCAGGACACAGAAGAAAGACAATGTAAAAACAACAACAGCAGCAACAACAGCGAAGAAATCTTCAAAACTGCATGATCCTGCCGATGATGAAGAAGTGGAAGAGGAAAACGACGAAGAAGAAGATTTAGACGATATTGAAGAAGACGACGACAATGATGAGGAGGAAGAGGATGACGACGATGATGAAGATGTAGATGATGTTTAAATTTTTGTCTTTGAGGCAGCGAAAGAACTACAGTTTTATTAGAAATTACAATTACAGAGTTCTGTACAAGTAGACTTAAATTTTGCTCTATGTCTAACTTCCTTTGTGTAGAACATACGAGTATGTATGTATAAAGTAAAGTAAAGTAAAGAGGCTCAAAGAAATAGCGTGTAATTAAAAAAAAACCGAATAGAATAAACTTGAATATTTAGTGGGTTAAAATTACATTTAGGCTTAAAAAACGTTTTCGAATTTTAAATGTTGTAAAGAAAACAGAAAAAATTTAAAAAAAATTTAAGGCAGCCAAACTTAAAGAATTGTTTTTGCAATAGTATACAACAATTACTTATAAAAATTACATGCACACACACAGACATTATTGTCTTAAATTAAATTTTTGAAATTATATCTACATATATCAGTGTCCATTATATAACTACGATTTCAAAAACAAAAGACAAAATCAATTAATTACTCTTATTTTATAAGACCGCAACAGTATTAACCATTTCAAGATAGTATTCCATTGAATTTGTATTTGATTTACTATTTAAAATTACAATTACAATTAATTACAATGTAAGCGAAGTTGTCGGCGTAAGAATTTGAAGGCAAAACTTTTATCATTAAAAGAAAAACTAACTTTAAAATTAAAAACATTTTCCGGCATGTTTATTTTATTTGCGAGAGTTTATTCTTCGGTGGTCTCGCTGACATCGCGTTCACATATAAAGTGACGATGATAGTAACAGCGATTATCGTTCCATTTGCCCAACTCGCGGAAGCCCATCTCGACGCAGTGCTCGTCCTTTCGCCAATTGTCGGGCATGTTCGGCAGCCAGTTGGTGTATTCGAATTTCTCACCCGTCGATTCCCATACAAAGTTGCCCTCCGATTTGCGATCATTACCGGACGTCCAATAGATGAAATCGTTGCCGATTTCGGGCTTGTCAACAAAGTCTAGAAAATATTCAAACGATCAGATGAAGAAAGGGAAAATACTTTCTTAAGTATCGACAAAGTTGTTCAAGTTGATTTTGAATAACTTATAATGAATCTCGTTTAACAAGTAAATTTGTTGAACAAGTTGTAATAAGTATAAAGGCCCAACAATTTTTAAAACTCACCCATTTTCAAAAGGAAATCATTGAATTTTTCCAGCTTCTCTTTGGTTTGGAAGCTCACCAATTTCATGTTTTTATTTTCGCAAAATTTTTTCGCCTCATCCCACTTGAGCTATACACAAAATAACAACAAAAAACACGTTATATAAATCGCTTTTGAAATTGGAATTCTAATTTTGGAAACTTGTTCTCTAACCTTATCTTTATTCCAAACCAAGTAAATCGTATTGTCCAGTGTGATTGTTGGCGTCGTCGAAACTGCTACAAATGCAAGATTTTTTAATGTTCAAATTGTATTTTTATTAAAGTTGTTATAGTATAAAAATGTTATGAAACTTTTCATCCAACAATTTTTTTTTATCACACAATTAAAACTTCTAATTGAATCTCTCTTTGTTTAAGCCAAAACTCACCGTCTGCTTCGGCTTGATATGCGATAAAAATGATGGCAAAAATTAAAACGCCGCATAAATTTGCCATAATGTATATACAAAAAAAAAAACAACAACAACAAAAACCAAACAAACACTTCTTAGTCGTTTAAGCTTAACTAATCCACTGATTTGATATCGAAAACTGAACTTGCTTTTATATTTATAAAGCTTAGTTTAGTCGTGCTCCACATACAAATATCGATATCGACCAAATGAAATTTCTTCAAAGTCGATGACGTCGATCGCAAGTTTAAACCCGTTTTTTTTTTCTTTTCTTTTTTTTCATTATTTGTTTTATATTATTAATAAATTTTAGCTTTAATTTGAGTCATCCAGAAAATTAGTTTTTGTTGATTTTCTTAATATTTGAATGCCCCAAACATCTGTTTTGGATAGCCTAAAGATAATTTTATTTGAAAACAACATATCTAACCTTAGAATAAGAGCGTAAAGCTAAATCGCCAAAGTTTAATCGCGCTCCAATTCCACTCTTCTCTCTTTGCTTAACTACCAACACAAGAGATAAGCGAAAAACTGTCTTGGAGTTTTAGAACGACCTAAAGTAACTAATTGAGCTAAAGAAAATCGATTTAGAATCAATAATATGTTAATATAACAAATTTATTACACAATGTTATAATTTATTGTTTCTTTTTTGTGTCTTCAGAGCTGTGCACAAGCCATGACGAAGGATTATTGTTATAGCCCCAGCCGTATCCACATCGGCCATTTTTCGATTTCGCCAATAAACAGTAAAGTGAGCAACAGTCCTGATGTCTCCAACACGGTTGAAATGGAATTGTGCAATTCTGAAAGCAAAGTCGATGTTATATTCGAAAAGTAAATAAACAAAAGCCAAGAAATTCATCGACGGCACCAACTAAACCTACCGCCGGTCGACCACTTAACAATGTACTCATAACAACATTGTAGAGGCAAAGCAGCCACAGCACTGGGAACACTTGGAAGTATCTCATTTGAACGAACGTCTTCTCGTCGCGAGTAACTTTGATAATATTTTTCTTGAAGCAAACGTTACTATAAAATTATTTGTAGTAGATAGCTTTTTCATGACGGCATAACATTTACATATGAAACAAATCTCATTTCATGGTGCACATGGTGCCGCGCACCTAGTCGAAAAAAGCTATCCAAGTTTATATCCCGATTCAGGTCAGAAAGAAAGTGTTCGAAATTTGGTTGGAAATGGGTTGGGTAAAATTCTTTTTTTGATTCAATTTTTTTCCGATAAGTTTTACGCTTGAATCGTTCAATTGAGTAGAAATAATCTTGGCTTAAAAAATAATATGATCATTATAGTATTTCAAGATCAAACGAAGTTTCGTGATATAGTTATATTAGTTTTTTTTCAAATTATCAGTCTAAGATAAAAATTTTGAACAAAAACTTTGAATATATAAATGATTCAATGGTTTAAAAAAAAAGTAATAGTAAAGTGAACATTCCGGCTTATCATAATATTAACTCGTTTTCCTGTTGGGTATTTTGTTGTTTTACGCAAATTCTTTAAACTAGCACGTGTTGCACGGTACATTTAAAATAAAAGTAAACCATCTGAAGAGCAATAGTGTAACTTAATTGAATTTTTTTAAAAGAAACTCGTTGTTTCTCCAGCTAGTTAGTATCACTCACAAAACGCTGACGAAACGTTGTCTTTTTTATGTACTTTTAAAACTTTTTGATTCGAATAGAAGTGAAAATTTTAATTTTTCGACTTTAAGTAACTTTTTCAGTGTTAAAATCTATTTCTAAAGTTGTTTCCTCTGATATCACAAAAGTTTTATCTCTTTGGAGCATAAAAAAAATTGCACTTGGTATAAAAAAGAAGGAGCAAGTACAAAGTTATCAAGAAAAATTCAGGAAGAAACTAAAACCTGAAGATTTCTCGTTTTTCCATAGATTTAACAACAAAAATTGTATTAAAAAGTTAAAGAATCATAACAAATGTTTTGCATAATAAAAAAGTATATACAATTTCTTTAAATTTTCTTAAAAAAAACCTCGAAATATGTTTTATTATTAAATATTTGTTTAAATTTTGACAACAAAATAACGAATTGTGAAAAATTACAAAAATTTATTCAAAAAGAAAAATTTAACTTTTCTCAAAAATTTAAAACAAATTTTACGATTTAAATATAGTTAAACTAAACATATATAAAACCAAAACTAAAATATTAAAAATAAAGTTACAAATATAAAACTTAACATTTTAATAATGAAAAAATATTTTCGATAAAAGTACACCAAGAAGACAACGTTTCGCCGGTCTTTTGTCAGTAGTTCTCTTTAAGCCGTTCAAATTCAACATGACCGATTAATCATTTGTTTGAATTTAAAGTTCACAAAATTGTTGACGTTGTTGAAAAACAAATAAAATAATTTTTAAAAATATTCAGAGGCTTTTAAGCATTTTTATGGTAATGGCGAAGTTGACGTTTCGACTTCACTGGGTATGTCTGACATCGTTGTAGTTTGTATTCCAGTTGTCGTAGGTATGTCCGACATCGTTGTAGTTAGCACTTCGGATTGTCCCTGTATAATCGATTTCTTTGTAGTGCTTCGCCTGGATCTGGCCAATTTCATTGACTGAGTTTTGTGAACCCAGCCGTATCCACATAAGCCATTCAATGAACCCGCCAGTAAGCAGTAATTGGAGCAACAATCGAGATGTGCCGAACATTTTTGAAATGGTATGGTGCACTTCTAGAAAGTAAGAAAATGTATAACAATTGTAATCGAAATGTGTTATAACTAAATTAAACTTACATCCATCGCAAAACTTTGAATTATTTCTAGATAAATGAAGCAGACCAACAATAGCTGACAGAATATTTTGAAATAGCGCATTTTTCTAGACGTCTTCACGAGCAGTTGAAAGAAATCGTTTTGAAGTGCATCGATAGTGTTGTGAATTTATAAGTTACTTTAGAATGTGAAACAAATTGCCGCCTTCATGCCAATTCAACTTAATATTTATAGTTATAGCAATAAAAATACATTTCTTATTGTCATGCATAACTTACTATCTTTTTCAAATGTATACATCCACACATATTTGATTAAAATCAAGGTCATCATGTTTTCTTAATTTTGAGGATTACAATTCAGTAATACAATTTGATTCGTTATCACCAAAAAAACTGCAAATGCCACACGAAAATGACGCTAGCACAGTTATATACTTTAAGAATCATACAAGTCAACAAATACTAAAAAAAAAGAAGAAATATTTTAATACAAATATATTGTTTCAAAATACATAAACATCATTCTTAGTGGTTATTTTTTGTCAGCGAAGCCTTAAGATTGATTACATGAACTGAACGATAAAGGTTTACATTTATATGTACATATGTATGTATATATGTTTGACATTTTCAATTCATTATTGTACATTAAACAACACTTTTTTACTATACTCTCAAAAAATTTTACAAAATTACTAAAAATTAGTAGTCAGAATATAACCACTCTTATTAATTTTAAATTGCAATTAAATATAGAGAACAATTGTAAACAAAAGCTTCTTTTTAATATTTTTAAGAGGCTTGTAAAATATTCCCATTCCAAGCTTGCAAAGAGCAATTGCGGTAAATATAAGTGCAATTCCAGTTTGTGACTGTCCAAAACTTGACTTGCTTATTTTCAAACAAATATGCGGCTAATTAAAAAAGAGAATCAATTACTTCCTACTGACTATGGTCTCAACACCAATTGGTTCATTTCCATTGCTTGTTTGACATTTTTAGTGCAACCTTCGCGTCTTTCAGACAAATGTGTTGAGAGCAGAACTGAAACAAATACAAAATTAGTTATCTAGATACATTTAATCATTAATTTAACTTACTAAACCAGATACGCATAGCCAAAGAGAAGTAACAGCAGTTGAACAAGCTGTGTGGAGAATCTCATTTCGAATGTGGTTTTCTTGAAGAACACGAAAACGCTGTTTTAAATAAGTTCGAGGAGCTGAGAAATCAACATTTGTCATGGCAAACAAGTATATACATATAAAGTTTTTATAATATAGATATTAAATGGAACAAATCAAAAATTGATAAGTTTAAAATTTGTATATACAAAAATTATTTAAATCAAAAGAAGTTTTAGGAAGACATCGATTAAAACTCATTCAGTTCTCTCGGGCTGTAAAATCTTAAAAACAATTGTAATATATCAAATAAAAATCTCAAATTGAGCTGCTTTAATATTTAATTGTACTGATATTTTTTAAACAATTAACAAATTTGTGAAAAACATTTGAAGAAAACATTCAAATTTTATTACAACTAAAACTATTATTAGGCATCAAAATGCCTTGACAGTGGTGAAAATCTAATATGGATATTTTGAATTTTTTTATTTCAGAGAGAAATTTACTGAATTTGTAAATAAGAACGCACGCACTCCAAAACCGGCTACCGGCGACGCTCTCCTTTGACGGTTTTGCGCTTTTCCTTTTTCTCCTCGCGCATCTGTTTCTGTTTTTCGCGATCTTCCTTGTCCTTTAGTTTTTTAGCTGCGCTATCTGCACGCGCCTGTTCGCGACGCTCCTTCTGCAGCTGCATCACATCGTGGGCATTGGTATTGCGCTCAAGAGCAGCACCACCACCTCCTCCGCCAGCACCGCCAGCGGTTTCACAATCATCATCATAAGAGTCGTCGGCCTCTTCGTCGCTAACAGCCGTCTGCAAAAGTATAAAAACATTAGTTTATAAATTTAATAAGTTTCATTAAACGAGATGAACCACCTGTGAGTACTGTGCCAGTATTTGCTCCTTTACGCGACGCTCTTCCTCTGTCATAACACGCTCTTTAACCGTTTGCAGTTTTTGTGCTTCCAGTAACTTGGCCAATTGTTCGTTGACATCAATGGTGAGTCCCTTCTTCGGTGGCTCCTGCTCATTGGGTTGGCATTCCTGCCATTTGTTGAGAATAGTTGCTATCAGCTGGTCAATGTCATCGCTCTGGCGGAGTACATAAATACATTAATAAACAGTTTCATAGTCAAACTTATTATAAGCACATACAATAATCTCGCTGAGTATGTCGGTTAACGCCTCAGACTTCTCCTCAGACGTTTCATCACCCTCAAGTATTCCGGCGATGTAGGCACCAAAAACGCTTTCGTCCGTTTTCAATTCGCGCAGTTTTTCATTAAGCCAAGTTGTGAAGGCGGCCGGCGACGTGCTCATTTTGGTGGCCTCTTTTTTTATATAGTGTGCGCTGCCTTATAAACTCTTTTGCCCCTTTCACCTTCCGATCTGGTTTATCTGACGTGTGTGCTCTTTTGGTTTTTGTTTTATTTTTCTGTACCAAGTTGGCAATTTTATTTTATTTTTAACTTATTTATTCAGCAATGCTTCTTCTTCAAAAAACAGCTGTGATGGCAGCACATTTGTGCCTGCCCTACCCCCACAACAAGATTCCTTTTCAAACGACTGAATTTATAGAAAGAAGGGTAAGTGCTCTTAACTGCGGGGAAAAGAGGCAAGGCAACCAGATAAAGATTAATATACAAAGGAATGTTTTGAAAATGTGTAGAGGGAAAAATTTAAGATTAGCAAAATATTGGAAAAGTTTGGAAATCGGAAAACAAAATATTTTTAGATAAGTTTGGAAAAAGTTTGATATTAACAGTAATGGTTTTTTTTTTGTATTTCATGACTAGGACGTGTGCCAACCATGCTGAAACTGATACCAATGAATCATCGTAAATATTTGACCTTTACTCTTATTCTAAAAAGGGAAAAATTTTAATACCGTTTAATTTTAATAATTTTAATCTGATTTGAAGTTTTAAATATTTTACACGCAGAATGTAGTAATAAGTAACTATAAATTTGAAAATGTCGAATGTAGTTATAGGTAAATATTAATAGGCGAACAAAATTTTTGGTAAAATGTTTCATCTACGCCTTAATTATTTTTGACTATATCTTTCTGAAGTTTTTGTAATTTTCCAAATTGTAGTCACATACGTAAATTTTACATAAACTACGAAAAAATTAAAATAGTTACTATATTTTACTTTCATTGCAGGAATTTTTACTTGATTTAATTACAAAAAATTATTTAAATTTTGAAATTGAAGATAGTGGATCGAATATTTTCAGTCTTATAATAAAAAAATAAAGCAATAACGAAAAACCACCTAAATCGAGTTAAAAGATTGTTTCTTGATTAGTGTGTAGTGGTCTATGCATGGAATTATTTCATGAGGTCTTTTGAACTTGAAAAACTTAATTTTTTTATTTTTTCTTTGAAAATGTTTGTAAGTATTTTATATAATTATTGTAAAAATTTTACTTTTTTGTCAAAACTAGTCATTAACCCGAAATATTTTTTCTTATGCTAAATAAGCAGTTAAGAGCAGACGGTTTACTGTAAGTAATCTACACTGGGCATTGGTCGAAATTGTACAAATCTGGTGTTTTTTTTTTTATATTTTACTTAATTTTTTTTTATAATACAAAATATTAACAATTATAATTAAAAAAAGAAATTTATATTAGAAAAAGTATCTATTATATAATCAATTAAAAAAATACAACAGCCACGCCCATCTGGATGAAGTTGAAAACAAAGTCAGCTGTAAAAAATATGTAAATGTGTCTATTTGGACTATCAATAACCATTTATATATATATATATAGATAAGATCAAAATATTTATATACATATGTACTAACAGGGTGTGGGTACATATGAAGGAACATGAAATCTATGAAAGAGGCAACGGGCGCGACTACGGCGGTTCAAGGATTCGAATTCGATTCAACATGCGCACTCAAGAAGCCCACTTGCCGCGCGTAGTCTAAAACAGAGAGCAAGAAATGATTGAATTCGTCGTCGTCGTCGTTGTCGTCGTCGTTGACGGTTTTTGATTGAATTTGCTTGTACAGCGCCGCGGGGGGTTGATGGCTTTTTTTTTGAAACAAAAACAAAATAGAAAAGCACCATTTCCAAATATTGCCAAGCAACCAACCAACATCGGGCCCCTGCTCCGATCTTCATTATGGTAAAAGTGGAAAAGTGGAAAAGTACAACAAGTGGTGCATTTGATTTGGCATTTTCTTTTGGTTTCTTGGTATTTGTTATGTGCGACATTTAATGTCACAAAATGCGAATGTATGTCACCAACCAATAAGTGGGGCTGCTGTGGCGCTCGCTGCTGTCTATGCGTGTGTGTGTGTGTGTTTATGTGTGTTGCGTAATTTGGTGTTCGCGCGCGTGTGTGTGTGCGTGTGAGTTGGTCGTCCCTGTCGTCACAGTGATATATTACAGCATATTGCCCTTTTCAATCGTGTACTTCTACTTCTGCTGACGTCTGCCTCCCGCCTAACCAATTTCAATTAAGTGTTCCAATACGGCGGCATTCCATCACGCCGAACAACTAAATCTTTTATGTTGACTGGGAACGTTTTTTTCTCGATTTTGTTTTGGTTTTGTCCTGCTCCTATTTAAGTTTTCGATTTTCAGGCACTACATTGGAGAAAAGTGGAGTATTTGATTAATGTGGAAAGTTTAAAGAGATTTTTAAAATTTGTTATTTTTTTAAAAGGATAATAATTTGTTGTTGGCAAGAGTTGTGACTTGTCGTGCTCACTGCAAATATGACGCATAACTGTCAACACTGAGAGAGTTGAAACAATGCCGTGGAATTTTACGGCGCCTTAATCTAAATTTTAAAATTCCAAATATAGGCATTCAAAAATCATATAAATAAGAAGATCATATCGACGGTCCATTTCGATTTAAAAAGGGTTATGTCCAACAGATTTCCAACAGATGATTTAAAATTCTCTCCTTTTGGGATTTCGAGAGTATCTCTGCTTCACTAAGACCGCGCAGTTAATACAGTTAACCAACAGAGGTGGTATTATTATTATCTTCTTTTTTTTTGGTCTCAACAGTTTGTGTCTGATTTTTACTGCTTCCTCTGTGGGTTGCCACTTGTTTCTGTTTCTGCTCCTCATCCGTCCATATGTTTATACACCACTGCTACACGCTTATGCTTCTAAGCTTGTTTGGTGTTTGGTTGGCGTGGTGTGTGCGCGTGTGTATGTGGTGTGGCTTGTTTATGTTTCATTTCCCGCAATAAATTTGCGGTAAGTTTTTATGTTGATGTATGCCACCGCAGCAGCATGTGCAATTTACCTTAAGCAAAATGAAATATGCTGCTCGCTGCTACGCTTGGGATCTGGGTGGCAGGCAGGTAGAAGCAGGTAGAAGCAGGCAGCCAGCAGACATCACCATCCAGCAGCTTGGCTTGGCTTGGCTTTGATTGTCTTGTCTTGGCATCAGCGTCTTTAACAATGTTATTGTATTATTCTGATTGAAGTTTAAACGACGAGTATGACGAAGCTAGTCTAAAATTATGTTAAATTCAAAATGTCGGTTGTAAAATGTACTGTACAAAAGAATGTTAATTTAACATTTATTGTGTTGCCAAATATTTTTGCAGTTAAATTTTACAACTAAAATGTTCTAAGAATATTTTTAATATACAATATCTTGACAGTGTATATGATAATTTAACATTAGTCAGTGTTAATTTAACATGTATTGTCATGAATTCAGAAATGTTAAAAATTTGCCTGTAAGATAATGTTAATTATACATGATATAGTGAACCGTTTATAAAATTAAAATTTTTAAAGTTAACATACTGCAAAGGTTTTGCAAAAATCAACGCGACACAGAATGTTAAATTAACATTGGCTCCTATTTGCTTAACATATTACTACATTAAATATTGACAGAATATGTAAACATTTTTAATGTTAATTTAAATGTTCATTTCATGTTAATTTTACAAGATTTTTTCAGTATTACATTCAATAAATCGTTTACCCAAATCCTAACTACAAAGCGTGGATAACGAGACGTATCTTTAAACTTCAAAGTTTATATCTAAAATAGGCAAGTAGTCTTTGGAATCAGTCTATGTTTGAGAAATAAATCCTCTTTTAGTCAATTAAGGTTCTAATATAAATTTTTTTAATTCATTACAATATTTAATATATTTTCGAAATTCTAATAAAATAAAATCTCAAAAATTTTTTCGCATTCGATTTCATGAAAATCATTTAAAAATCGTTACGATTTCGATGCGAAAACTTTTTTCCGCAACTGATAATAACATTTAGGTCAAAAGCTATTGAACACGCTTTAAAAAAAAAACAGTTAGCGCACACCTTGCGCTTATTCATTGCTTCAATTTTTTTAAATTTTTTCTTACTACAATCGCCGATAAAAATTTTATTTTACTGCGCCAATTTCGCTAATTTTACGACATCATTTCAGATAAACTTCACAAGCAATTTTGAAATTCAGCATAAACATAATAACAACAACAACAGCATGCCCAACATGAGTATATGTGTGTGTGCGTGTGCCATACTCAAGGTACGAGTACTTGCTTCAACAAATTTATGAATTGAATTTATAATATAAGAAACACAAAAATTAATAAAGAGACAAAAAAGCATTTATACGAATATATACATACATATATGTATATATATATGTTTTTAATTTGCGGCACTTAAGATACGCGATAAATTCATAAAACAACAACAACAACAAACTAGAAATGACGTAGACCTTAAGAAGGCTCCTCCTGCCTCGGTGCGAATTTATGTCTTTCACTTTTATTTTTATTTTCATTTTTTGTCATTCCTCTACCTTCGCTTTGCTACGGATGCGGATATGAGGAGTCCGAAAAAATGAAAGAAAACAATTGGAAGGGAACTAGCCGCCAGCTCACAGTACTTTGAAGGCAAGCATGGGTCAGACAAAATTAAAAGTTTAACAAGTTTAATACAAATCAAAATTTCAACTCATTCCGCCACAAAATGGAAGGAAAGAATTCGATGTTTGCTGCTCTTATTTAATTGTTTACTTTTTTTCAGTATTTTATATTATTTAAATAGTTTTTTTTTAAATAATTTTAAGAATATTTAACTACATAGAAATTGTTTTTTTATATAAGAATTTATTTTCAAAAGAGTTTTTCATGCCAAGCCACAATGAAAATTATGAAATTTCATTTGCAGTTTAAAAAGTTGTTGATGTCCTGTGCAGGCAGTTTCGTCGCAGCAACATCAAACCAGCAACGTGTTGCTTGCAATGAACAACGAACAACGAACGAACGACGCTGTTGGCGGCGGCAGCAGTCGTTTAGATTTCAGCGCGCTCGTAAAATTCACACGTTTAATTTTTTCTTGCGTGTTTTCGGTTTGTTTTCGGTTTGTTTTTGGATGTTTTTTTGTTGTATATTATTTTGTTGTATTTTTGCATTTCGCGATTTTTTTTGTTGTTTTTTTTTAGCTGAGATCGGGATTTGTTGACGCTTGAGGACGGACAGAATGGCGCAGGTTTATGACTTAAGTTGCCTGCTTCTAGGCGCTTGCATACGTCGGGTAGGTAAGAGTATCTGCAAGATACGTATCTATCGGATGCATTTAATTGAGGGAAGTTGTTTGCTTGAATGACGTGTTTGGGCATTTATTTAATTTTTACTGTTTAATTGTGATTGTGTTGGTGTAGCTTTGAGTCGTAAATTTTTCATTGGATTTTTTGACGGGAAGAACAAAATTTTGAAACTCTGCAAATGTATTTTGAAAAAATGTATCTCAATTCGATTGGTTCAGTTTTTCACAAAACATAAAAAAATTAATCAAAATTTGATTTTGTTACAAGTTTAACTACATTTTGCAGTCAAGATCTAATCCAGTAGGATATTCTCCAAATATTAAATCCGACAGATACTTTTCTGACTAAAACTAAATATTTCAACTTAACTGAAATTTTAATCCAGTTCGAATGACCTTAAAAATCTGCCTTCAATGAACTTGAGTTTAAACACCTTTTCTAATGTCAACGCCAACAACAACATTTCAATGTTCTTAGCCCTTAGCTAACTTTGCTAACTTGAAAAAGCTGCACAAAGTTACGATGGAGTTTCGTTTGCTTTTTGACGAAAGTAATAAAATCTCAGGCGATTATATTACGCCGAGAAAAGATTTCAAGCAATTACAAAAATACAAAACACAACAACAACAACAACAACGAAAAAACATTAATCGGAATTTCCTGGAAATTGTTCAAGTTCTAAGCACTTTTTCCGATTTACATGCATTACCCACAAAAACAAAAACAAACAGATCAGATTTCCAGCTTGTATTTTATGTTTTTTTTTTATTATTTACTCAAGCAACACACACACACACACACGATCCCATGTGCACAAACAAAAAAGTCCACAATTTTGTGTTTATCTTGCTTTTAATTTTTAATTCAAAAATTCGAAAAAAAAAGTTTAAAAGAAACTCGATTTCCGAGTATTCGGCGGATAAAAGTGACCCTCTTGCGTTTTGCGTTCGCATTTTGCACTCAACTGTAAAAGGATTAGAACCACTTGCGTGGTCCAGATCGACTTGTTGTTGTTTTAGTTTCGTTTTGTATTTTTTGTATGCTCTTAATTTTAATTTTATCTTTTTCGTTCTTTTTATAAATTCCGTATGTTTTGTTTTTTGCATCCTTTGGATGTGCTTGTTCTCTGCTCTTGTTCTATGCGTATTTTTAGCGAATCTAAGCTCACTTTAATTTTACTTTTGTTGTTGTTGTAAATTTCACGGAAATCTTGTTAAATTTCGCTTGATTAAATTTTGTTGACCAAGCGAAATCGAATCGATCCGTAGCGAAAGACTGGCCTGATGACGTTAACGAAACAGTAAACATTGTGGCCGACCGAGCTTATCGAGGCTTTTTTTTAGTATCTGTGAAGTTGTATCATCGTTTAGGTTAAGATTGAGCGGCGTTCGTATGGCGCTAAAATTTGCGGCTTTGTTTTAATACCAAGAATTGAATAAAAGAAGGCATCGATTGGCTTAAAAATGATTTTTGGGTTTCCATGTATTGTATCGATAATAAACCGATAAAAATATCGGTTTCGAAAAAGATTTTTTTGAAATAGTTTTCTTAAAAATTTAGAACCTTTTATTTAAAGAAAAATATCTTAAAATGCTAAAATTGTATCTGTCAGAATTGTTTAAATAATTTTAAATATCAAATCCTTTTTAATAATTTTATCTCATTTATCCCTGCTCAAAATGTCTTTTGTTATTTCATGACTATTTGTAGGATTTTAGTTAGGATTGTATTTAAATATCCATTAGATACATATTATATGTAGATACAATTTCATTTCTCTAATAAAATTCATCGCTATCACACAATGACACACACACACACAAACTTGCCTTTTGGGTTATTAGAAATCGTTAGTGTTAGTGTATTTGCATTTTAATTAATATTAATGAGTGTGGCGGTCCCACAGCTCCAGCTCCAGCTTCAACAACAACAACGACAACAACACAAACAACAACTAAAAGCTTTTTCTTTCTTTCTTTCTCTTCCAGTGCAAAAGTGCACTTCTGAGTAAATTGTAATTTTCCACGCAATTTTAATTTCTCCACTTGAGCGGTAATGTTAATTTTAATGCGTAAGCTATCAACAACAACAACAACAGCATTGCCACTAGCAGCAACAGCAGCAGTAGCAGCAACAGCAACAGCAACAGCAGCAGCAACACAGCAACACCAACCCAATAACTTAATTCCATTGAAATGCGTAAGTGTGTGTGCATGTTACAAATATAAATTTATACAAATACATACACCGCAATTACACACGCATATACAAACACAAACACACACACACATGCCAATGGCGAATGCTGCATGCGACACGTGCGGCATTAAAATCAAGATTGAAGGCTGTTGCAATTAGTGTCGCCAGATGGTCGAAAAACGATCAAAAATTTATGATTAAAATATGAATAAATAAAATGACAAAACTTTAATTGTGGGCGTAAACATGGGCGTGCCAAATCATAAATAGCCAATATCAAGTCTCGATTCTTCAAGATACTGTTTAATAAATTATAATGAAATCGGTTCAGCGGTTCTCGAGTTAATCCGAAACAACAGACAGACAGAGATGTGGAAAGAAAAGTCTTCAATGTGGCCACACTGGCGGCATTGCCGCCTGGCCAGATTAAACCGCCTCCTCAGTTGCGTATGTTGCTGTTACACTTTATGTTGCCGATGCTATTGCTGTTTTCTGTTGTTGTTGTTTTTGTTGCAACTGAAGTTGACGTGGGGAGGAGTAGGAGGTGGTTGTTGAAATGCAATCGTCGCTCGTTTGCGTTGTTTGTTTGTTTGCTCGCTTGTCGGTGTTGGTTGGTTGGTTTGAATGTGTTTGTTTACGTATTACACTAAAATTTTAATTATGTTAAATAATTTTAATGATTGCTCTTCTGCGAAAGTTCTCAAGTGCAATTTAAATAATTGAATTTTTAATTCGTGCCAAGATGAGTTGTTTTGGGATTAGGAAATGCGGTACTTTGGTCGGTTGTGAGGCGTCGTTGTGGTTTTGTGGTTATAGCTGGAAATTTAGAAAATACATTTTCTCTTGTTTTTTTAGAAGACTTATGGATTTATTATTGTTTTAAGGTTTTAATTAACATACATATAAATTTACTAGAAGTATAACTTTAATCTATTTAAACGAAATATAAAAGTACTACAACAACCTCTATTCTCTGATTTTCAAAACAATTGCTAAATATCTTTGAAGTACAATATTTGCTTCACAAAAAAGATACACTGGCCCATACATAAAATGGATTAAAAACTATTAGATGAGAAGTTGATCCTAACATATCTTCGATATTATCTCGACCATTTACACACATTCATATCATATAATCGTATATGAGAATTATACAGTTCGAGTAGATTCATTTCAAAAACACACAACGGATCAAGTCAATAAAAGTATTTTGAATAAAGTTTAGTTTGGAAAATCTAGATGAACACTTAAATGTATTTATAAAAAAGGTTTAGTTAAAGATTTTTTAAAATTACTTTTAATTTCCGATTTCCGATTTGTATCTGATAGATAACTAATTTTTGTTCTGCCAGCTGCTGTCAAAATAATTTCAAAAGATAAAAGAAATAAAGTTCACGCGTTTGATACGCTATCACAGAAGAATAATCAACGCTCACAAAACTTGCAAGCTTCGCGAAAAGTTTGTCAAACACCAAAAGCAAAAAACTTTAGCTGCAGCTTACTTAACAAAAAAACAGTAACAGAAACAAAAACAACAAAAACATGCCGTGGTTAACAAAGTTTTTTCATATAAAATTCGTTCATTTCTTTTGATTTTTGCCTAAACTTGAAGATAAAAAATAGAAGAAAAAATTTAAAAAAAAAACCTGATGGCGTTTCATTTGAAGCTTCTTGAGTTTCTTCTTCTTCTTATTCTGTTGCTGCTGTCGTTGTTGCTGTTAAAGCGACCATGCTGCCATAAAGAAATAATAAAATATTAAACATATGAAAAAAGAAGAAAAAACAACAAAGTACGTTTGTGTAGGTTAACAACAACAACAACAATACGAAAAAAAAACAGTATGGAAAAAGTTTAAATATTTTTGGCTGACTGTACGCTTTTGTTAAACATTTGTCTACGCGCGTTGTTAGCGTTATTTGTTGCTATTGTTTGTTGTTGTTTGTTGATGTTGTTGTTGTTGTTGCTGCAGTTTCAGCAAACATTTTACGTGTTAAACGTTGAGGCTATCTACCAGATACTTTTTCCATTGCCGCAGCTTTGAACATATTTTATATCTTTTTTTAAGCAACAACAACAGCAACTACAACAACTACAACAAAAAGTGCTGATTTTTTAAATAATTATTTTGTTGAAATTAAATTTTATTTTCGACCATTAAGCGGATTTTTTTTTTATACTTTAAGAAAAAGGTTTTATTTTTATAAAACTTTTGTCGTTGTTGTTGTGGTTGTTGTTGACTGTTGAGCGTTTCAACAGGTGTTGTAGCCCTTGGCGTTTTGTTCGTACCTTCACATATCTCTAAGATTTTATTTAATATTGTTTTGTTTTGTTGTTTGTTTTCTTTTTCTTTTTATCTTTAATTTATTTTTGCTTGAACCATTCTTTACTTTTTTTTTTGTTGTTCCTTTTTCTTTTTGTTATTTCTGAATTTTTCAAGCTCCGTTTTGCAATCATTTTTGTTTGGCTTTGCTGTGGCTTTGCCTCCGTTTCGCTTTTAAAGTTTTATTATTTCTATTATTTCTTTTTTTCTGCAATGCGGAAGTTGTTTGTTTAGGTTTGTTTCTTTCGATTTTAATTGTTTTCGATGAACTGCTTCGATATCTTTGAAGTTCTTTTTTTATCAGATATTCTGTTGGTCTCTTCTGTTCGCTAAAATTTGCCAAGCTTTAAATTGAAACCTTAAATTTATGAAAAATGTATCTATGAGATAATTTAAGAACCACATGTAGGTACAAAAATTTTTTTTATGGTTTGAATTTTCTAGATTTTCTTTTAAAATGTTATCTGAAACATCAAGTATCTAAAGTGATCAGTGAGTTAAAACATTTATAAATTTTCAGTTTTGTTTTAGGCAGTGTCCAAATCGTTACTTTAGACAAAGTCAGTTGTATCTGAAAGCTGTAATGAAGACTCTCAGCTTCAAATTTAAAGATACATTTTTTGGATACATTTTTAAATCGTTTTTAAATAAATTTCATTAATTTTAATATATGAAAAAAGATAAATTAAAGCATGACAGATCTTACGATAAAATCTACAGCATAATTCGGACCTTTAGAAAGTATCTTACATTATTTGAAGAATCTAAAAGTTTCGCATAGTACTTTCAATTTTCATCTCAAACGCCAAAAAAAAGTTTCTTAAAATTTAAAATTATTATATTAAAATATGATCATAAAATATGGTCACCCTAATAAAGTTATCAACTAACTAAAAGGCAAATTCACGTATTCCACAGATACTTCTTAACCCAATAGTTTCATTGCCAACATAAAAGTAAAATTTTCACTTATACCACATGCACAGATACACACATACACACACACACTCACACCTGAACTTCTATCTACAAAGCAACTTTAAATTCAAACTAAATACTTTCGGCATAACAATTCGCTTATTCGCTGCAATTGTTGCGACAATTTGATGACATCGTCAACTGAAGCCACCGAGCATTGCCACCGAACGCTGCCGGCGAGCGTATTTAAAAGTAAAATTTAAATATTTTCCATTGTCATATATAAAAAAAAATGTCGTTGTACAAAGTTGCACATCTCGCACTTGCGAAATTCGAAATTGTATTGCGTTGGCAACTCTGATAAAGTGTTTCGGTTTTGCGTTGTCATTAGGTTTTGAGGAGTTTCGGTTTCTTTTAGCACTTTTTTTGTTTTGTTTGTTGCTGTCGATCGTACAACAAAAAAGCTATTGTTGTTGTTGCTGCTGCTGCTGCTCATTTGTTGAATTTTAATTGTTTGCAACATTAAAAATAAAGTTTTAACTGTCAGCAATTAAGTGGGTACCTACCTACCTACCTAACTACCTACCAACCTATCTACCTACCAACCTACCCATCAACTACTCCGAATATAGCTATCAGCTAGCTCACCTCCCTACTCCTCGTCCTCGTCCACCTCCTGCTGCTAGTGCTGCTCTGCACTGTCTTCATGCGATTTGTATCTATCCATTTGTGACGTTTTTTTGTTGTTGTTCGTATCTCTTCGCTACTTTGCCATACTATATAATAAAATAATGTTGTGTGCTAGTACGAGTGCGAGTGTGGTTGGGGTAATTATGTGCATAATTTTATCAACGCCATTCGCCATTAGTATGCATAATTACAAGTTTACGAAATTCAAAATAAAGCAACAAAAAACGAAAAAAAAATATATATATGTATGTATACCAAAAATGTTTACAAAAATTAAATTGAAAATTTTTCAAAATGTCACATTAATGCAAAATATCTTCATTTATAATTAGGATGATATATGCCCCGGCCGACATTGTTCGGACGTTTCTTGGCTGTTTTGAATGGAAATGTCTTTTATAGTATTGTGTGTATGTATGTATGTATGTATGTATGTATGTATGTATGTATGTATGTATGTATGTATGTATGTATGTATGTATGTATGTATGTATGTATGTATGTATGTATGTATGTATGTATGTATGTATGTATGTATGTATTTAATTTTTTAAAAGAAATGCAGTAAAAGCGATTGAAAATTATTTATTCGACAATCATATCTTTTGTTGGTTTGAAGTACACTTTGATCAGTTTAACAACAACAAAATAAAAAAAAATATTTCTTTTATATTTTTATTCAAATTGAAAACCAATAAATTATTTTTGAAATAATTTCGAAATAAATCACAAAGAACTCGAATTTAAACACACAATTTCTTTTTTTTTAAATGCATATATAAAATGTGTTGGGTTTAAGTAAAAAGTATCTGAGAGGTCCAATAATCTTGAGGAAATATTACGAAAATATTTTTCTTATTAACTAACAAATTGCGAAATAAGTTTGGAATACTTATATGTATATGTATGTATATAAATATATCTAGAGTATCGATTTTTGGTTCGAAAACTTTTAATTTGTACTTATATACTAGTTTAAGTATATAAGATCAAGTTTAGATTCATACCTAGAACTGTTTCAATCCTAAAGGATAATCTTTTCCATAAAAGTTTTTTATTAAAATTTGATTATTTACGTTTTCCAAGTAATTTGTCGTTTTCCATTGAAGAAAACATTTAACGAAAATATCAACCTTATATCTCTAATGGTTCTCAACTTTAAACACTCTCTAAATTATAATTTAAAATTCATCTAGCATCTTGAAACTTTAAAACTTTGCCTGGGACTTGTCTATTTTAAATTAATAAGTTTAAGAAGCTGGCCATACAGACAGACAAACAGACGAGGTACTTTGAAACCTTAATGCCTATGCAAACTTCAAAGATACGAAGGCAGCGTTATCTTCTAAATTTAAGCGATTAGAGATAATTTCCGAAAAAGAACAAGATAAACCCAAATATCAACTATTTTGAAAAATGTTTGAAAAAATGCAAAACTTTAGTTTAAGCTGCAAGTAATTAATTTGATTAATGAACTGTGCGGAGGCACGGGGACCGCCTCTTCTCCAGCTTTGCATCTTCTTATCACGAAGACCTTTTAAGCTCTCGAGTGTCAGATTTAATTGCCTTCGAGAGTTAATAAAATCATATTAAATAAAATAGAATAAATAAATACTCAAGTGATTCTACGATGACGATGAAAGGAAGAAATAAACGAACGAACGAACGAACGAAACGATGACAACGAAAATGGATAAACATAATGTGAAGAAAGTCTTAAAGAAAATACACACATACACTGAAATATAAATAATTAATTAGCAAATCAACGTATTTAAAGAAAACTTTACAAATCTTTTGAAACTTTGTTTGAAAGCCAAAAGATAATAGCAATTAAATATAGTATCAAAAGTATTCGAAATATGTGTTGCTGTGTAGTTTGACTACGCACGACGGACGGCATTAAAAGCGACAAATAAACGCACAGCTGTGTGTGGCGACAGATACAATTTATGAGATTCAGATTCGGCAAGCCAAAGTATCTACAAAAATACAAAAACAAAAGAAAAATAGAAAAAAGTTTTAAAAACCAAAAAAGCAAAAAGTATAGACGAAGAGCTTTTGAAATTTTAATAAAACAACGAACGACAAAAGAAAGAAACAACTTTGCGATATTCAAGCTTTGTCAACTGGCGCTGCTAAAAAGAGCGCATCCAAGTGCACTCTTTACTACTACAGATACGCTCTTTAGTATTTTAGACGCATTCAAGTAACTCTCTGGAGTACCCTGACAAAGGTGAGCAAGTGAGCGAGCGAGCGAGCGGGCGCCGATGGATGAGCGCCAACAACATGTGTTTCGTCATCAGTTTTTGGGGCGAGTGAAATTTTGCCAAACAAAACGAATTTCGTTATTTTGTAGTACTTAGAATTTAAATTTAATAAGTTATTGACGCAAGTATCCAACGGATACTTTTTGATATCTCAAAGATTTTTGCATAAGCTCCAACGTCAATCAGTGAGTGGAAATTTATCGCTAGCGGGTTATTATTATTTTCGTAGCTTTTTATTATTATTCCAATCCGCCATTAATTTCAATCCAATTGCATTTCGCTCCTCGTCTTCTTCGATGCCGTCGTATCGTATCGGTGAGATACTTTTTCGCCGGCCATTATCGTTTGCCCTTTCGCTAACTCCCCACTGTGGTGCGCCAATGCCACCAGTGCGAGTGAAACAAAGCGACGCAATGCAAAAACCGAGAAACAGCCTTGCCAGCTCAATGTTCCACCAGCGGAGAGCGAACTCTCACGGAATGTTCAATACTCGCGCGCCCGCCTAGATATTTTCTCTTATCACTCGCCTAACGCGCTCTTTCGCACGCCAGAACCGTCACAGAAACTCGCGCCGCACGTTCGCTCGCTCCGTGCTCCGTGTTCCGTGCTCGTGCTAACTCATTGTCATTGCGTTCGTTGGAGCAGTCGTCAGATACTGTTTTCGTTTCGTTTGGTACGGATGGGAGGCAGTAACCGTGTCGCGCGTACGCGACTTTTTTGAACATAATCAAAAAGAGAATAATATATATTACAAAATAAAGAAGAAGAAGAAATTTTCCAACAAAAAAAAAAGAATTCACTTAAATATTTACAATTTACTAGCTACGACAGCAAAGCATAGCAAAGCAAAGCGAAAAAAAAGAAAGCTTAATCGTGTGAAAATTGCAAATAAGAAGTGCGTAAATTTACATTTTGAAAAATAGTGAGAAGGAAAAACGCCAACAGAAAATCGAAAGAAAATTGAGAAAAAAGAATTTAGTTTTTTTTTGTGTCTTCATTGTCGTCGTCGTCGTCTTCACATGAACATTGTTTAACACTTTGTTCGTTCCGTTGTTCGGTCGTTTCGTTACGGAATTTCGTAGCGTTTCAAAGTGCCGTTTCGTACCGCTTACTAGTTTGTTCGTGTTTCAATCGTGTTCTCGCTTTGTTCGTCTGCTTCGTGTACGTAATCATCGCTTGCGCGTTCGTTCGTGTTTCCAGGCTCTCTCTAATTATTCTCTTTGTTTTTTATGTTGTTTTTTTTAGACCGTGTTCTGTTTTCATACGTGCCGTGTCTGTAGGTGTGTGTGTGTGTGTTTGTGTGCGTGTGAAAAATTTTCCTCTTAATTTTTCTTCGTTTCTTTTTGTTGTTTGTTGCCGTTTTATCAATAATTTTCGTATTTTCAAGTTTTTAAAGTTTCGCATGCCGTTGCGTTCCTTTCGTAAAAACCAAAATAAAACAACAACAGCAAAAGAAATCAAAATTGCGTTTCTGCTCTGGCTCTCTTGTGACTCTTGCTATCACACGCTCTCTCGCACACACTCACTCACTCACACGCACACCGATTCGCGTCGTGCTCGCGCTCGCGCTCGCACACATAAATATTTTAATTATTACCACTTATACTAATAAAATAGAAATTTTTTTGTATTATCGCAGTTTTCGCTGACTCGGTGTTTTATTTTTTTTCGTCTCTTCTGCTTGTGTTTCCGAAAATGTATTCGAATCTTTTGCAAGAAATTGTATTCAAAAATATTCATTGAAGTCAAATAAAGAAAAAAAAGAAGAGAAAATATATGTAAAAATTAATAAATAAATAAAAAAATAAAAATACTAAAAGTGCATTTGGTGAAAAAAGTTACAAATCTACCGAAAAAAGGGAATATATAAAAAATATATATTTAAAAATATTACAACAAAAAATTATAAATATTGTAAGAAAAATAAATATTACACATTGAAATATAGAAAAAAATATTTATTGTGCAAATTGAATAAGAATAATACAAAAAATTCAAATCATAAAAAACGTGTCTAAATCAAATCGGTTTCATATATATCAAAAAAATAAAAAAAAAAAAATATAAAAGAAAATAAAGAAAAGTTGTTAAAATACTTATTAAAAATATTATAAAAAAATATATATCTGAAAAATATTTGCTTAAAAATACTTAACAAACCTTAACGTTATTAATGCTTGGATTATACACCAAATAAGAAAAAACAACAAAAAACATAAGAAAACAATCAAAATACAAAAGGATATTTTCCATAATTAAGATTGGATTATAATGCAGAACAAGGATTATCTGCGTCAAACTATTTAAAAACAAACTCGAAGGTAATTTGCAATGAAATCACTTTTTTAAGTTTTCAGATACTTTACTTATACTTTGGGGGTATTCACGACCACGAGTCTAGTACTTGAATACAATTGATAAATTTAGTATATGGAGTAAACTTAACGGATTTACAAAAACAAAACATGTACAAAATTTACAAATTTACTATTTTTACTCCAAATATTCTACTAAGGATCATGAAGGTACCTATTGTAAAATTTTGAAAACTTTTTTTAGCCGATATTTTCTAAATCTTTCGTTGAGCTTACAACAAGCTTCAGTTGAACTGTTTGAAGTTTTAGGATATTTGAACTCACGATATTGAGTATTTGATCGAGTTTTTGAGTATTTTTGATACATTTATTATAGAAAGTAAATTTGACAGCTTTACTAAAATAATGCAAGTACGATAATAAATTACTATTGTTTACAACAAACACTTTAGATACTTAAGATTGTAAATAATATGTTTATTATGAACATTGCTTAAATATATGTAAAAATATTCACTACTGAAAAGTAAAAGGCCATTGTGTACTTTGACTTGTAAGCGAAAGAGAATAACTATAATACAAAAGATTTGATTTGTTTGAAACGGAGAAGAATACGCAAGATTTGTGCTCAGCCGCATAATGATCCTTCTTACAAAAGACATACTCATCTACTTATCAGAGTTTCTTTGTTTAATATCAGAACATTACTAAAATTTTAAGGATATGCAGATATGAGCAGGATGCTTTGTCTACAAAGCAATAAAAAGGAAATACTCACTGAATATGAATACCCTGAAAATGAGAACGCACAAAAGAGCGCGTCAGAGTATTTCTTTGTGATCGCGATCCTTGTTTTTTGTCTCGCTAAACCAGAGCAAAAACTACTCATTGGCATTTACGTCACTTTTCGGATAGGTGTCGGTCGGGCGGTCGGTCGATGTGGTTCGGAGTGTGTGTGTGTGTGTGCGTATTTGGCAGGTTGTAAACGATGATTTACGAATTGAAAAATACAAAATTTTAACTACCTGCTCTCGCGCGTATTTAGAATCTTTCTTGTTTTTATTGTTGAGGTTGGGAAACAACAACTTCCGAAATCATATGATTTGGAATGGCATCACGTTAGTTTTGTTATTGTTGTGAAAAACGTCAGTTTTTAGTGGATGACGGATGAGGGAAATCCCGAATTGAATTCATTGTAAATTGTTGGCAATTTGTTTGATAGAATGCTTGATTATTGATAGAGAAAAATAAATTTTTGAGTACATTTAAATATTAAAATTGGTTTAATAAAATATTAATTGAAATCTAAACAGTTTAACAACAACAAATATTGCTTTCAAAAATAATTAAAATTCATTCGAATTAATTTTACAAAAATGTTTTTACGCAAATAAGATAATCAAGTTTATTAACAAAAGACGAAGAATAGCACGTAGAAAAACAAAAACAACAACAACTATAGCACAAGAAAACAAAGAAATTAAAAAATCAAATAAACTTAGAGAGAATAGAATTACAACAAACAAAAATTAAAGTTATCTCCACTTTATGCATTGAAGAGAGAAAAATCGAAAGAATCGGAAATGCGAAAGTTAAAAATCATAGAAAAAGAACCAACTAAAAGAACCTATTAAAAAATATATTCTAACTAATTTTGCAATATTCTATTTTTTGCTTCCATTTTTCTGACTTATTCGTTCGCTGTTATTCGCATTCTTTTCGTCTTCTACGCTTTTTGTCTTGTTACTTGTTCTGCGGCTTCTGCTGTTCTTTTACAGCCTATTACATAATGTCAATAATAATTCTAATTCAACATAGAACTAGCCACAAAGAACACACAAAAAAATACACAAGCACACACACTGGCACACAGACACACAGACACACACTTGGGCACCTTCCTCCACACACACACTCGCACGCGCGCGACGACGACGGCGACTCTTTTTTTCCGAGGCGATTCTAACTCTTTTGGCATGGTTGGTTGGTGGCATCTCTTCTCACTCTCAGATTTATAGCTAATTTTTATGTGGCTCTTTGCACGCACTCACTTACACAGGCAAACGCACACACCGAACACCACACACACACAAACACACCGTCTTCTATCAATTATGCCTTGTTTAGATTTTATTTTTCTATATTATTTAATTTTTTCATACAGAAGATTGTGTTTTTTGTTGTTGTTGTTGTTGTTGTTATTTTGGCATATTCGTTTTGACATTCGCCACTGCCAACAACTGTGCGGATGTTTGTCCGCGCGTCTCTTTCTCCTAATTGTATCCACACGCGTATCTATGCGTTACTTTTGTATCTTAAAGTGCGTGATTTGGTTGTTGTGTTTTAGTTTGCTTTTTGGATTTCTTCTAAAGATTTTTTTTCTAAATTCCTTCATCAATTTTAGTTCAATCTCGCATTTTGTACTCAAATTATTTTCAGAACGATCTGTTAGATACTATACTTTCGAAGATATTTCAATTACAAAAACAATATTGTAACTAAAACTCGTCAATGAATGAGAGAATCATTGGTTCCAGGTAGCACTTATCTCTGAATTTGTGGTTTTATATGTTCAAGCTGATTTTATGTTTAACTTTAAAATCTTCTTATCAGGATTTAAGACTTCATTGTGTTTTTTTTTTTTTTAATCGTTCGCTTTTTATTTCTCTAGAGCAAATCTAAGCTTTGCTTTTCGGTTCGGTATGTGCTCGAATTCAACAAGTGCTCCAGCAAAATTAAATTATAAGCCCTAGAGTAAGCGCATAGATACATTCAAAATATTTTACCAAACTTGAGTTTTGGTTCGTTTTCCTCGAAATTTAATTTTCTACTTTTTTGGTTTTCCTTTGTAATTATTTTATTTTCGTCTTCTTCTTCTTCTTCTTCTTCTTCTGCTTTTGCATGGTGAAATAAATTTGTTCTTTTCTCGATACTCGATTCTATCTGTGGAGAGCTGCAAGCGTTATAAATTCAATTAAGTGTTCTAATCACAAAGTCACACACACACGCACGCACTCATACACCCGAGTCAGTATCTGTGGAATAAAATAACTGCTTTTGGCTGTATTTGCTCTAAGCGGATTTATTATAATATTTTTTTCTACGATAAACTTTTGTTTGTTCTTTTCTTCACTTCGTTTTTGCTCCTACTCCTCGTCGTCGTCGTGTTGTTTGCTAATATCTGCTTAAGCGCACCAAAAATCAAATAAAAGTCTGTCTGTCTGTCCATCTGTCTAATATGTCCGTCTGTCTGTCTATTTGTCTGCTTGTATGAGTCGAACAAGTACTGTTATTATCCGACGGATGCATGATATTTACCAAGGAAACGACAAACGGAATATTTCGAGTTTTTGCTGTTGTTGTTGTTGTTGTTGTTGTTGTTGTTGTTGTTGTTGTTTTCGGTTTGTTACGTTTCAGTTGGGCTGGGTGGTCGCTTCTCAATTGACATAAGTCGCCGTCGTCGTTTTCGTTGTTGTTGTCGTCGGCTTTAATCGAAATTTATACGCTTCGGATATGTTTTTCTTTCGGAGAAGAAGAAAACGAATCGCTTTTAATAGTCGTCAGATGCTCTGTTGATTTTTGTTCTGAAAATTAATTGCATACTTTATGGCGTAAAAGCGTAGGTGTCTAATATTTTGTACAAATATCATGTATCGAAAGTACAAATATCAAGAGCCAAAGAATTCTTTTAATCATCAGATTTTATTTACTATCCAATCGATATAAAATGTTAAAAATAGTAATTCAATTATTTAAACAAAGATAAATTAAATATCTCCCTATGGTAAATAGAATTCGGAGAATAGTTATGTCGTATCTGAAAGATAACTATTTAAATATGATCATCGAGATGTGATTTTTATGTTGTTGTTTTTCAATAAAAATACATTTTACTGAAAATATAAAAAAATTCGGACATTTGTCCAATGTCGTTTGTTTTGATTTCTTACTGTACACATAAACGATAAAAACAACAATAAAAACAAAAAAAATTTGCATAACATGCCACGAACGAAACGACCAACTGCACTAAAACACAAACAATCAAACGCACACACTCACCGCAAATGTATCTGCGACTCTTAAGTATCTGCGTCAATTAAATCTAAAAAAACACAATTTTGACAGCGGCGCACGCTGCCGCTTGCACGTCCAAATCCACATCTATCCAAAAAATTAACGAAGAATTCCCACTAACCAAATAAAATTAAATATATATGCAGAATAATAAAGTACAGCACTCGGCGGTAGAAAACCGTAACGAACTGAACAACAAAAAAAGAAGATTGCAATTTTTCTATTACTGCAAACGCACAGATACAACAAAACATTCAAATTCGAATTTGAATACACACAAACGACGCGCTTAGGTTAAGTGCTAAAAAAAGAAGAACAAAAACAAAAAAGAACAACACGAAAAAAGCAACAACAAAAAACAAATCACAACAAAATATTTCAGCGAAGAAGAAACTACGCCGAAAATAAATTCGGCATATTTTTAATAAGAAATCTGTGCCGGGAACGCTTAGAATGAAGAATGTTAGTTATGGATGCGGAGCGCAAGCGGAGAAGGACATGATTGCTTTTGCTTTCAAACTGACCACCGACCAATGAAAGAGTCTCTATAGCTCCACAAAAGGGCTAAGTTTGATTGTGCGACGGTAAATATTTCACACACAGATACAAATGCTATAGCTAAAACTATTTTCGCTGGCGATAACTACCAAAGTCAGAGAGATAAATAAACGAAAAAAATTCAAATACCAACGACGACCACCTCACTACGCACAACAATAACAATAATAATAATAATTATATGCGGTTTACCCATACAGAGATACAGATACACCGCACTACATCAGAACCACAAACACACAGATACGCAGTTCACACACACACACTTGAACAGTCCAAAAATTTCATAATGTGGGGAAAAAAGTTGATTGCACTCGATTTTTAGATAAAGCTTTTTCAAGGTCATCACCAAAAAATTTTGTATTATTATTATTGTTGTTTTTGTTGTTGTTGTTGAATATATATATAAAACGCGAATTGTTGTCGTTGTTTTTTGTTGATTTTATTCTAAACGGTGATGCTCTCCGGCATTTGATTGTATTAGGTAGAAGTAGTGAATAGGTACGAAAATTCAAAAACCACGAATTAAAGCAACGCCAGAGAACACAAAAAAGAAGTAACAAAGCTCAAAAGAAAATAAATAACAAACCGAAAATCAAAAACAACAAAAACAACGAGCTACGAGATAATGTGAAGAATCAGTCCAATTAAGTCAGCTTTAGCTTTGATTTAAGACAATCAAGATTCGGGTTCTTCTTATATGAAATGTGGACGAAGTGGACGAGAGATCGCCAATTTTTGGGTTTCAATATTTTCTTCTGCATATCCCTTTAGATTGTTGTCTTATTCTTTATTCTCTTTATTTGAATTTAAATATTTTAATAGTTTGTTGTAGATACATTTATTAAGTCAATTATTTTAACCATCAAAGTTTTTTTTCTTAAGATTCGTCTCGAATGAAATATATAAAATTCTTACCGCAATTTGGATCTGCTTTACCCAAATACGTTTTTTTTCTAATAAACGTTTTTATATCTCAGCTAAACGTGTACCTAAAATTAGATTTCTAACCTTGAAGTTGTGGCGTATTAATCACGATTCATTTGTTGCTCATTATTATGAAATAACAATGAGAGTAGTATCCCCAAAGCCACGCCCACTATCGGGTTTTTGGTTACGTAAACGTTATCGAAAGTTTAATCACAAACACATGCACACACACATACTCGTACATACATATGTGCATATGATCAAGTTGACTTGTATAAAATATTATATCTAATCTCTTAACTTGGTTAGTAACTAACAAAAAAAAAAAAAAATTACCATTCGTGAACTTAAAAAAATTATTAACATTTTAATATTTAATGCTTTTAAGACGACTTTCAATTGAGTTTTTACTCAAAAACTTTTCTATGAATTCCATTTCTACAACAAATCTAATGAAAAACAAAAAATGAAGTTGAACAATTTTATTTTGCTTCTATAATCTATAAAAAAAATGAACGTTAACGTTAACTGAAAATGTTCGATTGTTATCAAACTAAAAATACGAACAACTTGAACTTCAAAATTTGTTTAGATTTTTGTATTTTTAGCCGTATAAATGCGGCAACACCTTGGCGCACTAATTTTGGAGCAGTTATTTGTTGTATTTGTTGTTGTTGTTGTTGCTGTTGTTATTCAGCCAGAATAATCGAACGTAATCACGTAACAACGAAACTACTTCAAACTAGTTTCAGGCGAATGAGAATGCATTTTGCTTTCAATAAAAACACAAAAAAAAATTTGTTTACGTTAAAAGTCTAAACAAAATTTTAATCTTTTTGATTAAAAATACATAAAGTCAAAAGATTATTGAAAGTACTTGTATTTGTAATGAAAACTCGTATTTTTCGAAACGAATTTCAATGGTCTCTAAGCGTTAGAAGGTGTAAAGCTTTAAGAAATAGTTAAAATAAAATAGATTTAAAATGTCGAATTATGACAGGTAAGGGATATTATATAACATCACTTTTTTCTATTAGTAATTTTTTTTACAAAGCACAGAACGCACGAAATTTTACTAAACTCATTTGCATAATTCCGTCCAAAGTAATTAAGCAACATTACAATTATAGCCCGAAACAAACTACCGCGCTTTTAACCTTTCAAACCCGTTCTCAAGAACAATAAACAATAAAAAACTACAACAACAACAAAAAACATAAAAAAATAAAAAATGAAATAAAACAAAACCAGAAAAACGAAAACGCCGAACGAACGTAAGCAGTAATTTTAGTAACGTAATTAAGTACACAGAAAATGGCATAAAAAAGAACCAAAATACCGCTTAATAAAATATGAGAAACAAAAGCAAAAAAGCCAACTTAAGTTTATAGAACAGAAATGTTGACCAACTGCTTCTCGAGAAGCTTAATTTCCCAATTTACATGAAAACTTAGGCCAGGCCACTCAAGATGATGGTTTCAAAATTGTTGGCCACATTACATACCAACCAGCCTAAATTACATTCGCAAATACTCGTACTTACTCTACAAAAACCAGAATGAACGAACCAACGAACGAACGAATGAACGAATGAACGCAATAATGAACCAACGAATAAACGAGAACGTGTTCGAGTATCTCAAAAATACGAGATAAACGCTAAAGTTTACATTTACTTGTTCAAGGTTGCGAGGACATTGACGCAAAGGTCAGCAGCGCTTTTCGAAACAAAATAATAAATATAAATAAAGTAAAATATATAAAGTAAAGTAAAGTAAACTAAAGTAAAGGTAAAAAGAAAGAAATGCTTTAAATACGAGTTTTTTAATTTAGCGAACGTTCGAACGGCCGACATCGACCGCGAAAAATGTCGTTTCTGGTGGCATCATCTGTGCTGCCGCCGATCATCCAAACTGTTGGCATGATGCAAAATGGAAAGTTAGTCAGTATGCACATTCTGAGTTAATATATATCGGCATTTCTTTGTCAGAACTCATCTGGATATATTGTCATTTTTCTGGCTTAAGTTGTCCTGAACCGTGAAACATGTGTCGTTCGCTTGGAGATTGATGGGTGCAATTAAATGTCCAGTAGAGAAATGAGAATTTGACTGCAAGGTTGCAAAGTATCTCGAAAAGCTGACAGATACACTCGCAAGAACGTTTTAAATTCAAGGAGAAACTTTTGAGTTTCCAAATCTACCGAGCATAAAATGTAGATTCATTATTGCCCTAGCCGGAAAACAAATCTACAATTCCTAACTGCCTGGTCACGGAACTGGTGTTTCGGAACCGGTATTTCAATTGGTTCTCATGAGGCCGATGATGTCATAGAGAAGTTGTTTTAGAATTATGGCGGGTGCTGCGAGCGTTAGATCCAAGGGACTAGATTCGTGACGTGCCTAGAAATAATTACATTTTTTTGGAGTTGATTCCAAAAACTCAAGTGTCCAAATGGGCGTGTTAATTTATATATTGCATATATTAATCTACTAAAGCTTTTTGCTCAAGAAACATACAATTTTTTGTTTTTGATATGACTTACGAGTCAATCTAAATTGCCGAGACTGATCTTAGCAATTTTGCAATCTCAACCGACATGGCTCACCTAACCATAGCGAAATCCCGCTTAACTTAATTAAGCTACATCACCAAAAGAAAGAAAAAAAAAACACAAACAAAACAAAAAAAACGCCTAATGATTAAGTGCCTCCTCTCGTTTTCAATGGAATTGAGCAATCAACATTATTTCCGCCATTTTGCCGGCTTCAACTATTCTATTTAAAAATTATTTTTTTCGCATAACTTATTGCGAAATTAATTTTTTTTTTATTAAACTTTTTTGTTTCTGCTCAACTTTTGTTTTTGTTTTTTTTGATTTAATGGCCAAAGAAGTACATTGTCTGCGCTTGATTTTGAAAGCGAAACCGCGCGTTAGGTTAGGTTAGATATGCCAGGCGTACGTCGGTATATGTTGGGTTAGGTTTAGGTTGGCTAGGTTAGGTTAGACTTGGAAAATACAATAATAAGCCAAGATGAACATTAAGACTGCAAATTAAAATTAAAATATTATAAAAAAAAATACGCTTGATGTCATAAGCACACGCAAAGATGTCGGAGAAACTGAAATGTGGTGGAAAATTTGCTTACGAGTGTAAGCGTTTTTAAGGTCAGTGGGCATGAAGTTGTAATCTTTTTATGCAAAATGTATCTTTGTGATGAAAATGTTGAGTTTCTTAACGTTGTTTGTTATAACTCACTTTTGTTTATAACGGCTTTTTGTTTAACAAGTTTTCTTGGCTTAAAAGTTATCGACTTGAAGTTGTTTAAACGATTGTTTTTGCTGACTTTTGGCCAGTCTACAGCATTAGATTCGGTTTTTTCTTTTAATTGAAACGCAATAAGTGACGATTTTATACGCTTTGTCCAAACTTCTTGTCTGCTCGTGAATAACTTGTAAGCGAAGAAATAAATCACGCCATCACGCTCATGAAAAAATCCACGCTTATGCATTTCTAATGCACATTTTCGAATACCAAAGCAGCCATGTTTGTTTTCAATTTTCATCCGCGTCCCAAACCGATTTTGGAGCGTTCTTCGAGTATTTTTATTTCTTTTTTAATTTAAAACATTGTTTTGTTTTTGTTGTTGTTCATTGTTTTCGTCGATTCGAAATCAAAACAACAACATTACTGAACAATTTGCATATAAAGGTAAACAAAGTGGGGATTGTTTTTTTTTTTTTTCGTTTGAATAAATTTCTTTTTCCGTTTTTTTCTTCAATTTTTCTTAAAATTAGAGCAACGGTTTTTTACGTTTTTGTATTTTTAATTTGAATCTTTTTTCAATCTATTTTATTTTATACTAGCGAATACCCGGCATGCGTTGCAATGCCACTTAAAAAAAGAAAATTATTGTTTTGGAAGTTTATCTATTCAAGTACATTCATTTTTATATATTATAGATAATTAGTTAGCGGATCTTTCCGGTACGCTCCGTTGTACCGATTCTGAGTTACGGCGGTGGGCGTTAAAGTGTTTCAATAACGCCCACTTTTGGTGAAGTGGTAGACAAAAACCATATAAATTCAGATACAAAAATTAATTTAATTTTTAGGAGCATTATTCTTAAAAGTGGGCGTTAAATTGATCCAACCACGCCCATTTTTGGGGAAATTGTGGACAGTGTCTATATAAACTTAGATACCGAATTTCAGATTATTTGCCCAAAACCATTCTTGGTGTGAGCACAGCAATTCCCAAAAATTTCATCGCAATCGGATGGAAAGATACATTCATTTTTATATTTTTAGATAGTCCGCTCCCGTTCATAAAAAATTAAATATGAAAATTTATGTTTCGTGCCACATAAACATATTTTAATTTAAATTTAAAACTTATAAATAAATTTTAGATCCGCATTTTTTGCTAATGATTTATGCGTTTGTAGTATTGTTTTGTTGTCACACTTCGCTATCCATCATTTCTAGCTAACTGTCAATGTTTATTTCGCTTTACCATCTCATTTAAAAAAAAACCGCAAAAGTATCTCAATTGACTCATTGATCAAAATTATTTTCGCACTTTACTATTACACAATTTGTTTTTTGTTCTTTGTTTTATCGTTTTTTATTTTTTAATAATAATAATGCGAAAATTGTAATTTGTACTTTTATGTTTTTTTGTTATCTATGTTTGTATCTTTGTATCTTTGTATCTGTGTATCCATTGTATTCGGTTGACGAATTTTTCCACAGCGTCACATAATTTTCATTTTCTCGCTCATCAAGCATTCTGACATTGGCCGCAAATTTATGGCTTATTTAACAATAATGTCGACGTTGCTCAAGAGTCGACCAACAAAAAAAAAACACAAGTTGTTTATATGTATGTATGTATGTATATAAACCAAATGCTGGTTTAATAACTCAACGAATGTGCTAAAACGAGTGTTAATGGGCTGTGCCAAATTATCAAATCATATTTTAAGTATCTAAATGTAATTTTTTATTTTAAGTACTCGCAATTTAAAAAAATCTTTTGATTTAAACAATTTCTGCGGCAAGATGAAACGATAACAAGAGTTTATAGTTTAGTAAAAAACTGAATTCGACATGGCAGAGTCACGATTATTTATTAAACTATACACTTAATTTATTCTTTAATTTTTTTTAGTCGACCCATTGGATCGATTCCTTGGCATTTCGGTTCCAGTTCTTTGAATAAAGTTTGTATACAAAATTGAATGTTAAATAAAAACCCGACACGATGTGGTTTATTCTCCTTTACCAAATAAATGGAGCATCTTCTCGAATGTTTGATAGTTATTTCCTCGTACGAACAATCAAAGTTAATCCGGAAGATTAAAGTTGCCACAACATAAACTTATTTGCGGCTTTGTCGCTGAAACCAAATCAAGATAATGTATTTTGCTAGTTACTGTTGTGTCTGATTATGTTCAATGTCAGTTGTCACTTGTCACATTTGTGACAGCGCAACAACACAAATTTTAATGACATTTCGACAAACTTCTCGATAAGATGTTATGAAAAGTCAAAAGGGAAAAGGCAAAAGCATTTCTCCCCCTGAAGTGGTAAACTTTATTCGAAGTTGTATTTGAAGGTTTATATTGAGAGTGATATCGATATGTGGTCAAAGTTTGTCGGTATCTTAACTTTAACTCTCAAAAATGTATTCCATTTGTAAGTGATTTTATCAAACTACATACATATGTGAAATGAATAAAACTATTCCAAATGCGTTTTCTCTGCACTCGATTGCTTTCTGCAGTCTCAGGAGAAACGCTTTATTGCTTTTGGGGCAGAATATCATTGACAGCGATAACTGTCAAAAGCGACACCGTTTTAATTAATACATTGACAGGCTGATGTCATTAGTGCCCGGCTCGCATATATCTTCATCTTCATCATCACCCTCATCAACATTTCACATCACCAACATTCACATCAACCGAAGATACCTCATTGCTGAAATGACTTAATCTGTGCGAATTTCGTTGGCGTCCGTTGACTTCTCTGCTCAAAACTTGCCCAAAATATCCTTGAGATACATTTTCTCAGTTTTTCTGTTGATTTTTTGTCTTCTTTCTCTTTTTTGTTGTTGTTTGTTTTATCTAATGCATAAATTCCACTAAACCAGGAAGCAGTTGGTCAATTTGTTGTTGTTTTTGTTGTTGGGACCACAACGGTCAATATCAGCAACGCCTAAAATTAGCATCGTTCGGGGCACATTTCATCACATCACGTCACGCATTTGCAGAATAAAGAAACGTCACTTCGTGTGGCGTTCTTCTTCTTCTTCTTCTGTTCTTCTTCTGCAGTTTCTTTGATTAATTGCCAATTTTGACATAAAAGTAGGAGCAGATGGGAAGACGATTTTATATAGAGTAGAGGAAAAAGAGCAAAATTTGCAAGTGGCACGAAAGAAGTCGATTGAAAATGTAAAAGAAGCAGCAGCAGCAGCAGATACAACCGAGTACAGCACCAAAAGCTCAAATGTAGAAGTGATTAATGATGTGATTGACGTCTCGTATAGGCTTAAGACACACACAAACACACACACACATGTATGTACATACATAGGCATGGTAATGAAATAGTGGCAATAGTGTTGCCAAGTGGTAGAACGAGTAACAGATTCTTCTAGAATTAATGTGGTTGCCAATGTTGTCAGCATGCTAATGTATAGTGAAATTTAATATTATCGCAGTCTAATAGTCGAGCGGAGAAATCAATGCAGCAAATTGTAATTTATTGATCATTAAGCTTCTTAAAATCAAGTACAACTTTTTCGAGATTCAATTTTCGAGTCACTAGTTTTGGTTTACTGCTTTGAAGTTTGTTAGAGTTCATTCAAATGTGCCCAAAGAAATTATTTGATCGCAGATGCTCTTCGAATTCTTTTCTATTAAAAAAAAGAGCTGTAAGATAGTCAGATGCCATTAAACTAGAGCGCACATAACTTAGAATATAACAAAATGTCTTTATAATATTCGATATTGGTAATATTTAAGAACCAAGAGCGGATTTCTAGCACTTCTTGGATATTTAATAAATAAATTCATAAGTTTTAATCTCCATGGTTCGTGTATACAATTTGGTTCTAGTACATGCTATACCGACTTGTTCTTGTCTACCACTTTGCCGTGCGTTCAAAGTAACTCTTGCCCAGAACTGTTGGGAATTGCTAAACCAAACTTTTCTCGAAATTCGAACAGATGTGCTAGCAAGAACATTTAAAAAATTACAGTTAGCTTTAATTTTAACGCCAATTAAAAATTCAATACACGCAACGGTGTATTTTTATTTTTAGTTTTCTTCTGCTTCTTCTCCTTCTTCTTGACAAACTACTCACATATGCCGCTTTTAAATAACTTCTCTACTTGCTTCTCATTTTTTTTTATTTTAAAATTTTATTTCTTTTCTTATTCGCGCTTGCTTGATAACACAATCGCTTTTGGAATGAAATTCAAAACATGTTTCTCGACATTACAAAACACGGCAAGACCTCTGATCCGCCTGCCTTCCAGCCTTCCAGCCTGCCTGTTGCCCGTTGCCTGTTGCCAGGGTGTTGCCCCACCAGTGCACACGCGAAAAACGCTTCCTACTTCTTGGCTTGTTGCCGTTCAGAAAAATGCATAAGCTACAATTGTACACTCAGCGATATGTACAATTGAGTATTGTGTCAAGAAAAGAAAAGCAAAAAAAAAGAAAAGCGCGCGTACTAAAAGGTACTAACTTCGACAACGGGTTGCGTACGCTTCTTTTGTCATTTGTATGCGAGCGGCATCCGGCTGTGTGGAACTTTCTTGTAACGGTTGGGCCAAGGGGACAAGGGTCTGGTGACTGGTGGCGTACCTTTTAACTTTTGCTGTTTGTGTTTTTGTTGGGCAAATAAAAGCGATGTCGTTCCTTATTTTATTGATTTGTAATGGACTTTGCTACATCCTGTGATTAAGCGTTCTCGTTTGCCTGCCTCTCGTTCTTGTGTGAACTTCAATTCCACCCAACGAAAATATTGCTAAACTTTTTTTTTTGGTTGCTTCTCAGAAATATTATAGTTAATGCACTAACAATAAAACTTAAAATAATTTAAGTAACTTTTTTCTTTATATTTTTGGTTAAAAAAATAATATAAAACGAAAATGAAAAAGTTAAAGAAAATGTTACGACATGCGACGTACCGACAGAATTACGTGACACTTTTACCAAAGTGTGTCTTGCCAAGTTGAAGGTAGGAAAAGACTGCGAGAGTCAGTCAGGTCGGTGGTGCACAACCAACGTTTATGTTGGAGCGATACCCGCAGGCACTAAAGTACTTCTTTTTATTACGAACGTTATTTATTGATAACATTTGCTGCGGCGGTAATGAATAACGCTGTGCGTAATGAAGTTGGCTAAAACAAAACACAAAAAAACAAAAAAAAAAAAACAGTAGCCAGCACAACCAGTCAAATACCTGAGAATCGTATTCGATGGATTCTAATGATGTACAACAAACTACCAACATTTGTTATTTGAAAAATACGAGATACAATGCAAAAATCCAAATTTTTTTTAAAGGTTTATAATATCATTTATTTAGTGAAATATAAATTTTTTATTTAATTAGTAAATTGTTCGTATTGGAAATAAAAAAGTGTCACAACTCAAAATTATTTTGGACTTTGTTTAATTTCTATTTCTATAAAAAAAAGTATTGCCTTGAATTAGCTCAATATTTAGTAAATTTTTTGATTTGCTTATACAAAAATTTGAGTTGTGTCCCTTTTTAAAATTGATTGCTCAAAAGAAGATTTTATTAAAAAGTTCTGAATATGACTGCAAAATCATTAAAATATCTTTTATGAATCATTACTTCACACAATTGAACACTAACAAAAAAAAATCCATCCGTCCATCCATCCTTCACATTAACACTTCGCAAACGAACCGCGTCGTTACCGCTCAATGTTCTCATTTTGACACTAAAAACAAAAACAAAAAATTACATATAAAAAACAAATAAAAAAATTAAATAAACGCTAAAACGTTTTTAACAACATTAAAATTGGCAAGACACAAGACACAAAACACACAACAACAACAACACAGAAGCGGCAACAGAAACCCAAAAAAAAAAAAACTAAACTGAAATTGTTAAATAACAATTCGCAAATTGTTCGGAGCATATGTGGGCTTATTGTGCCGAAATGGTGTGTGTTTCAGTACGAGGGTGCGAGTGGAATGCGTATTTCGACAGAGACATTTTAACACACACACACACACTACACACACACAACATTCGCGTATTTACACAATAATTTCGACTAACGAAATTTGTTTATTTAGCGGTATTCACAATTATTTTCCTCACACGACGACGGCGACGACAACAACAACGACGATGACTATCTGTATGGCAAAAACAACAACAACAACAACAACAAAACAAAATAAATACATTTTATACTTAATATTATTTTTAACTGACCTCAATTCAATTACGATTGTTTAAAATAAAAATCATCATACTTATGTGTAACGTACGACACGAGTGGCGAAAATCAAAAATGGCGACGCAACGCGACGCCACTGACGACAGCGACTACGCAACGACGCCGGCAACCTGTATGACCAGATTGAGTGAATTTTTCAAGCTTACTATATATAGATTTCTTTTCTTGGATTCTGAATGATTCTTTATTTCAATAAATGATTTTTTTATATTAGATACATTTTTGGATTGACCACTCACGTTCAGGTCTCATTTTTATATCCACGGATTAGGTCAGTTGTAGATGGGCCAATTTAAGTCTTCCCGAAAATGTTGATATCGCAAACTTTAAGTTTATGGACTACCACTGAGAACCTTTTAAAATTTGGTCATGAAGGTTTGACCAAAACCAAAATTCCTTTTTTAGGTATTCTATATGGAAAAAACTATCGCCAGCACTTAAAAAAGACAAAATAGTAACAGTAACCGTATTGTTCTGTATTAAGAAGTAACAGGAGTTTACCTTCTCAATTTCAAAAAATAAAATTTATATAAAAAAAATACTTTTTTCATGTTTAAACTTTATAAATCTTAAAAGTTCAAATTTTAAAACCTTGTCAATTTCTTTTGCTAAATTGATCTGGCAACACTGCCTGAAAAAAATAAAAATGAACGAAGATGATGACGAAGACTTCAAATTTCGTATTGTTGTAGTTGTTGTAGTTGTTGTCGTTGCTGTTTCGTTGCTCGTTTTTAATGATTGATACGAATACTTTTGCTGTTATTCTGACAATGCGGACACCATTACGAGCAAACAGACTAACAGACGGTAATTGTAACGCACTACAACAACAATTACAACAACAACGACACTTGGTGACAACAACAAATTTTATATGTATGTGTGTATGCATGTCATCGACAACATCGTTAAGTGTTGCTAATGAGTAATTTTCATTACTGTTCGTTCGTTCGCTGCTGCTGCTGCTGCTGATATGAAATACTGAAATACTAAAATTACAAATACACATCACCAACTAATGCTGCCGCCATCAACAACTTCGAACAACTATAAAAACAGTAAAGTCAATATTGACTGTTTTTCGCCTTGTTCTTGTTGTTGGCGGGTTGTTCGCTGTTGTGCTGTTGTCGTTCTTTGCGTTGTTGTTGTTGTTGTTGTTGTTGCAGTTGCCTTTTATTCTGATTTGTCAATTGTTGTCAGTTGAATTGCTTGCGGTGATATCGCTCGCCGCAATTGATATGACAATGGATTATGTTTTTAAATGTTTTTCTTTAATCTTTCATTCGGTTCTGTTCAGTTCTGTTCTATTCGATTCGGTTCTGGTTTGAGCATTAACAATTAAAATACCAGTTTCACCTTTTCGGTTCGATTGTCTTTATTTTTCCCAGCCATCGAAAGAATAGCTTGACCACACTTGAGTTTCTTTATGACAATAATTACAATTTAAACTGACTAAATAAATAGTCAATTGTGATTAACAAATTACTCGATTATCCAATTATTAAATCACTAAATTGTTGGCCAAATAATTGTAATTGTTTAATGGTATAGATTAGGTTTTTTATTTTCTACAGTGTATAATTTGAGATAAACTAAAAAAAAGTGTCAAGGTATTTAGAGTAACGAAATAAGGTGAACAAGTTTGAAATGTTTTGTTTTGAATTACTTTGCATCTTAAATGTTAGTGTAAACTATTTAAAGTAATAAGGGGATTCCTTTAAACGTGAAAATTGGAAAAAGCTCGAAAAGTTTCGATATCGAAAACTTTTGTGAAATAGAGTAGTTAAGTTAACAGTTCATTCAGCTGTTTTTAAATAACAGCTGTTTTTAATTAGTGTTGCCTTTTGTAATTTTCATATTAGTTCTGTCAATTCTCATTTTCTAGTGAGTATTGCCTGTCGTTTGTTTTGATTGTAGCAACTATGTAAATTGTAAAATATTTATTACAGAATTTTTTATTTCAAAACAAAACAATTTTATTACATAAAGCAGATAAGTTCAATTTTTTCACGGCATTCTTACTCTTTTTTTTACATCCAAGCAACACTGAAACATTCGAGAAACTTTTTAAGGCTGCTTTCGCGGCTAATTTGCTTCGACGATTTTCGAGGATTACGAAACTATTCTTCATACAATTTATGACAGTTCTTTTTCGGGAGTCGAAGATTTTTGAAATTTTCGAGGCATTTTCTAGTTTAGCTTGTACAGTGGTGGGCAGGCCTTGTACATACTAATGGGTCATAACTTTTACTATAGAGTTTAAAAAGTTTTATATTTAAGTTTTGCTTCTATATGATTTTAGTTACCTTTCTGTGTTTCCAAAAACATTTTTTCGATCTTTAGAATGTTACGACAATTTTATTTAAATACTATTTTTATAAATTTTATTGTGAACAATTTTGTTGAACCTTTTTTGCAATTCTTAAAAATTTTGAGTTTTTATTTTATTTTGTCGTTTTACCATTAAAGTTTTATATACTTTAAATTGCCAGAATCAAACGCAATCTCAACGAAATCTTGTCAAAATTTTAGTCACACAATTTGAGGCTATAACTTCAAAACACGACATTTTTATCGCCGACAATTAATGCACTCGCTCACACCTTTTTTTCGAGCCACATTTTATTTTATGCTGGCAGCGTTGCAGCTCATCCGTCTTCATACTCGAATGTGTTTTGTGTGTTGCAATGCAATGCATTACAACAACGCTCGAGCCAGTCAACTGCTTAGAATCTAACTAATCGCATACCTACAGCAAGCCAAACAAGCGTCTAAAAATACAAAAATACAACAACAACAAAAAAAAAACACTTAAAGAACAACAACTCAATTCTAAGTTATGCAATTTGATTGCATATTCTCGAATGTATCCACAAGAACCGCAAAAACGCACATAATTTTTTTTATTTCAAAACTGGTTCTTGTGTAGACTTTTTGTTGTTGTTGTTGTTTTTTTGAGGAGGCAAAAAAAATAATCTAAAACCGCCAATAAAAGCGTCAGACGCGTTTTTCGAAACCTCCTTTTGGCTGCGACGGCGCATTCTTCTTAAGAAGAATTCTACATGACAACAGAAACAATAACAGCAACAACAACAACATGGCACACTCATACACATACAGACAAGCTTAAAGTCATACAAACATCTGCACATTTTACCGTTAACATAATGGCTAAATCACCGTTTAGAATATACCTTTGGAGCTAACTCAATTCGCGCTCAGAGCCACAGCAGCAGAAGAAAAAACGTGTTAGTGTATGCTTCAAGCCACAAACGAGCGGTTTTTTTTTCGGCTGATGCACAGTGGGAAAATTTTAACATTTTTACAGAATAATTTTTTTAAATCTTGATCAGACATCAGAGAGTTTTTATCAATATATTCTGAACACGAGCGAATTTTTTAAATATACTTCTCATAGGTGTAATCTATTAGAAGTAGTCAGGAGGGATGCACTGAAAGGAATTCACTTTGGGCGGAAGCAACTACTTCAGGTGTACTCCTTCTAAAAATATTACAGAGTATTCCAGTGGTATTCTTAGACTAACAGAGAACTCCTCGGGGAAGTACTCCTTAAAAAAGAGTGTATAGTTTTTAACCAAAAAATAATCAATGAGAAGTGATCCTGGACACCTTCACATTTTTTTTTTTTAAAGCAATTCCTTATTTTCTATAAAAATATTTTGCTGACTCTAAAGAGATAAATTTGAAATATTTCATTATTTCCGCCCACAGTGCAATGTTGATTAACTTTGGACGGTCGCTCGGTTCGGCTGGTGGCTGAGATGCGGTTGTGCATACAGCATAATACTCTGTTGTTGTTATTATTGTTGTTGGTTGTATCTGTACATGCTGCTCTTGCAGATGTTGTTGTTGTTTTCGGGTAGTATTGTTGGTTTTGTATGGCAGTGGCAGTTGCCAAAGTTGCTCGGCCACATTCTGCGCGTTTCGTTCGTCATCATTCGTCGTCGTCGTCGCGGAAGAATCTGGCGCTTTGAAGAAGCATATGCCAACAAGAAGGAAACGGGGCGGGAGGGGAAGGGCAGTTGGATGAAGCCAATGTTGCAAGCATTCTAAGCTGCCATTAGCCAAAAGGCAAACAAAACGGAGGAGGAGAAGAATAAGAAGAAGAAGCTGATAAAGAGAAACGAAGCAGAAGGTGGAAAAATTAAATTACTTTGATTGCAACGCGACTGCTTGTAGTCATCTCATATCTACAAGATGATTACAGTTTATTTATGTTTCTTTTCGTTTTTGTTGTTGTTAATTCCTAATTACAGTATTTTGAAATGATCGCGACGTGTTTCGGTTTTTGTTTCAAGAACATTTGTTTACGATCTTCGCTTTAGTTACAAGGAATTTTACAGTTTTGTAATGAACATTATTTTTAAATTTCGTTTGGAAAGCTTTAAAATACTTGTAAATGGAAAATTCAAAAAACGAAACAGCTTTTTCGTGTATCTTTCATCTTAAAGAATAATTCTGATAGTTCAAAATACACCCAAAAATTTAAGAAAATGGAAACTTCCAAACTTAAATATAGATAGATAGATAGATAGATATATATATATATATATATATATATATATATATATATATATATATATATATATATATATATATATATATATATATATATATATATATATATATATATATATATATATATATATATATATATATATATATATATATATATATATATATATATATATATATATATATATATATATATATATATATATATATATATATATATATATATATATATATATATATATATATATATATATATATATATATATATATATATATATATATATATATAGATAGATAGATAGATAGATAGATAGATATACTTGTAAAATGTATCTCTTAAGTTTTTGCCCTTGTCTTAACTGAATTTGTTATTGTCAAACCGCAACAGATTTCTCCTGTTTGCATAAGCTCCGATGACAATAATACAAAAAAAGTATTGCAGGCAATTCTGTGAAACGAACGAACGAACGAAATTTCTATAAAACAAGAGATTTTTAAATATTTGCGAAATTAAACAGAAACATATATTTTTTTTGTTGCTGTGTTGTTGCTGCTGTTGTTGTTCTTGTTGTATTTTTGCTCATATTACAAGAACGTTTCATGTTTATCGCTTTAAATCTACCATAAATATCTGCATCCGCACAATTTGCTTTATCTCAGCATTTCAGCGTCAAATACAAACACACACACGCACACACACACTCACGTACATTGGGTATGTGCATACACATAGATACACACATGCAAACACTCACATACGCAAACAGAAGAATTCTTGGTGTATTTTTTCATTTCAATTTTTTTTTTTTTGTATATTAAATTTTTCATTGCTGCCACACGACAACAGCGAAGCAGCAGCCTCAGCAGCAGCGAAAACAGCCGCAAGTGATGTGCAGCAATATTGCACAGCGGTGCGGTTGCTGTTGCTCATGTTGTTGTTGTTGTGTATTTTTCATTATTTGTGTTTTCCGCAAAGTTCTTTAATTTTTGCTGTTTTCCTTTTTTTCCATTTTTTCTCATTTGGACTTTTTTTATTCGACTTTTTTATGTTCTTTTTTATTTTTTTATTTTTACTGACAATTCTCATCTGCTGCGGTTGAACATGTTCTTGATGATGTGTATGTGTACACACACACACACACACACTCACACACATACATGTGCGAGTATGTAGGCCCAAGCTATCAGTGTAACTGCAATGCGTTGTTTTTATTATTGTTGTTGTTTTTGTTGTTATTATTGCTATTGTTGTTGTAATTTTGTTTTAAATATAATTTCCTGTACGCGTGGCAAAGCGAAAAGATCTTCTCTGTACAGAATTTTGCTGATAATGATGCAGTTTGATTGTTGTTGCGGTTGTTAGGCTTTGTTATTCATCTTGTTGCTGCTGCTGCTGTTGTTGTTGTTAAGAGCTGTTGCTTTATTATTGTTTTCTGCTGCTACTGCTTTAATTAAAAAACTATTTTTTTTTGGTTTGCCTTTGGTGGCGTTTAAAAATAAATTCAAACTGATTGAATGAGATATTAAAACAACAACAACAACAATGTGTATGCTGTCAAAGGTTTGTCAAAGTGCTGTCACAGAACTGTCAAAAATATCTGTCGGAATTGTTGTCGACAAAAAGTTGCTTGAAAATCTTTATAAAAATATTATTTATTCCGTTTAGTTTGTCCGTCATTATCGTTTTACTTACTTAATTAGAAAAGTAGGCGTGGTAAATATTCTTTGTATAAGTTTAATCAGCGAGCGTTGAGATCTGGCGACTTGTATAAAGATCCATTAAATTCGGTTCAGTGGTCTAAATCTGCCATTAGATGGAATAAATCAAACAATAAGAAAAACTGAGATTTTCGATTTTTTTTTATCTCTAAACTGAAATCTTAAAAATATCTTCAATACATTTCAAAATGTCGTCAACTTTTTGGAAATGTTGTTAATTGCATGTCAATAAATTCGATCAATTCACATTCCACTCAAATGTTTCAATAACATTTTTGTAAACGGTTTGGCTAAAGATAATAAAATAGATTACTATAATTATTGTAAATGTCTAATCACAGTCGAGCTTAAGATTCAACGAACAACAACAACAGCAGCAGCAACAACAACAACAGCCGCATCGACGATATTAATAACATTCCAAAAATATTTCCACAGTTTTCACGGTCTTGGCAACACGAAATCACAACAAACGTTAGCATTGTTGTTGTTGTTATTGTTGGTGCATATGACTTAATCACAATTTTTCAGCTCGGACGAAAACTTGTATCAGACAGAAAAATATAGTAAAAAATTAATACAAAAAAAAAAAAAAAAACAACAAATAACTATACAAAATAACGCAACAATGTGAGCGTTTCACATTCGCTGCGTACTGTGCAGGGCCGTGCTCAAAAATTTATAATAACAATGAAGTTAATAAAATGATTTTTTATAATTTATTATGAAAACTTTAAAACAGTTTTTTTTTTGCAATTTTTCCAACAAAAAACTATTTTGTAATCAATTTTGTTCAAAATTTATCAAAATTTTGTGCAACATTCGGCTCGAGCGATCGCCTGGATACGCTCCTGTGTATCCGACTCTGCGAATGTGTTTGTACGCTTAGTTGGCGTATCATCATCGAACTGCATAAATGGCTTTTTGCTGTTGTTGTTGTTGTAGTCACTGTTGCTATCGTCCATTGCTGCGCACAAGCAAACGCATGTCGTATCCGAAAGATACAAAAGTATCTTTTTGTTGTGCATTTAGCAAATGTGAAACGTTTTCGGCGTTAGTTACTGTTGTTGTCGATGTTGTTGTTGTTGCTGTTGTCGCCTGTTCCTGTATTTATTGCGTGTAAATTTTTAATGTAAACAAAAAATTTGTTTCATTTTTCAGTCGAGATACTTTATCGTATCTCATGTTTTTTTTGTTGTTGTATTTGTTTTTTTGTATTTCTGCTGTTCATGCTGCGCGCGTATTTAAATTTCCGGATTTTTGATTTTTTATGTGTATATGTATGTATGTGCTTGTTCGAGTGTGTGTGTTTTTTATATTCAGTCAGCGCAGCGCTTATCTTTGCAGTTGAGTGATATTTTTACCGATTTGTTGTTGCTGTTGTCGTGTTATTTTTGATGTGTGTCGAATTTTGTTGTTGCATAAATGTCGCGTTGCGTTCCGCCCGACTCAGATTCGCATCTCATAATTTAGAATTTGTTTTTGTGGGTGTTTTTTTTTGTTTGTGTTGTTGTTGTTATCATTGTTGTTGTTTTGATGATTTTCTGATTTTAATTGAATTATTCATGCGAAACGCGCCCGTGGCGCTTCAAGATGGAAAGTGAAGAATATTTTCGGTTTTTAATGCTTAAAGATTTATTTATTATTATTTTTGTTGTTGTTGTTTTTTTTGTTGGTATTGGATTTAATTGTGTGTATCTTATGGTTACTAATTAAATTTCAGCGATTTAGTTTTTATGGGAAACGCGCGATTTCCATGAAAAGCTGCTCAGCACGGCTCGTTAAGTTTTTAGTATATGGTACGAAAAACAAATTCATATAAAATGCAGCACCCGTTAGCAACGACAACATTTTTCAAAAGTTTCGTTAAGTTTTGAAAAGTCTTAATTTGCCTAAAAATAAGAAAAGTCCAAATTACATCAACAACTTTATTTAAATATATGAAACAATGCATACGACTTTCGATAAGTTTTAAATGTTTCGTTAAGTTTTTTAAATTGTTAATGTGCATCCAATTCTTAACGTTTCAATGATATTTTATAAATCAACAACAACAAAAATCATTTAAATTATATTTCGAAACTATTTTTGAAATTTTGTTGTCCCTTTTTAAATTTTAACGTTTTGAAAGGTTTCGTTAAGTTTTGAAAAATGTAGTGCATGTACACATTTCTCAGGCTGTTTGGAAATAATTGTTTGGAGTAGTATTTTCCATACGGAATTTCAATTTTCAAACCTTCGTTAAGTTTTAATAAAACTTATCCCATAGAAATTGATGAAAATTTATTATATAAAAAACTCGTTACTTACAAACAAGCAACACTTTCATTTCATTCATTATTGAAAAACTTTGCATTTTGAAAATCTTTAAAGAAGATCCGAATTTCTTAGATTTTGCTTAAATTCTACGCTTAGGCTACATAAAATTATTAACTTTATTGCAATGGAAAAAAGTTCTTAGTGAATTTCTTTGTACTTAAGAAAGTTTGAAAAGCATGCAATATCCTTGCATATCCTTCCTGCTTGCTGTGCGGCAGCGCGGCAAACACTCTTGAGCGGCGCTTTCGTTTTGTTTGTTGTTTTGCACTGCTCAAAATGGCGCTTAAGTGTTTCTTGTAACTTGAGCTGTCAAGTGCGGTTTCACATATTTTTTTTTCTGTTTGTTTCTTCTTTCCCCGCATTTCTTTATTTTTCGTTTCCGTCTTGTTGTTGTTGTTGTTGTTGCTGCGAGTTGCAACAGCTGCGCGAAAAATGTTGTTCCAAAATAAAAATTCGTTCTTAAGTGCGCTTCTCTTAGCGCACAAAATGAGAAACAGAAGAAGCGAAATAAACAAAAAAATCGTTCTCCAATTTAAATGTTTTTGTTTTTTGTTTTTGTAATTGTATTAAATACGAAATTTGTTTTTTTTCTCTTCTTTTTCTTATCTTCAATTACAGTTGACACTTTTGTGAGAGGAGAAACTTTTTTGTACGTGGAGCAGCGAGATTTGAAAACGCATCAGCAGCTACCACGGTCGGGCACATCTACGCAGCAGCTAACAGATGAGCCCCACATGTCAATTGCTGCAGCCGAAAATGCAGGGTAGGTCTTCATTTTTATAAGCTCTCCAGCGAGCGCTTTTCAAGCTTATCGAAATAACTTTTTTTTTTAATTAATTATTTTTCAAAATGAGTAAAAGAACGTTTTAAAAACGTTATTTCAAAACTTAACGAAGAATTTTATATGAGAATATTATTTGGCAAATTAAAAAAGAGTATAGACAATATTTTGAAGAATTTCATTTAACTCTAAAGTTAAAACAAACTTGACGAAACTTTCAAATCAAAACCTATTTCCACTCTTTAAAACTTAACGAAAGTTGTGAAAATGTAACAAAATTGCTAACGGTTATTAAAAATCATATGAAAAACGAAATAATGATAACTTTAGTAAACTTATTAAACCTTATCTAAACTTAACGAAATTTATTAATACTTAACGAAAGTTTTTAAACCTGAACGAAAGTTTTTAAACCTTTACGAAAATCTTAATACCTTAACGAAAGTGTAAATTATTTAGTAGACATTTTAAATACTGTTATTATCCTTCGTTCATTTGGTTTTTCCAACTTAACGCATTCAGCGAGCTTTACAAGCAAAACATATTTTCCCAATATTCGTGCCCGATTCTTGGTATTTTTTATTATTTTAGAACATTTCAACACTTTCGTTAAGTGCTGCTTTCAGTTATTTACTTTTCAATTTCACTTTTCTGTGTGGTACCTACGCTTTGCACACCCTTCGTGCGTTGCGTTGGGTTGTGTTGTGCCGTGCCAGCCAACTAGCAATTTTAAAGCTCATTGAATTTTGCGACAGCACGCTTGTTTACCCACGAACCCAAACAAATCATTAATTGCAGCCGCCCGCCTGCCTGCCTGCCTGGCATGGTAAGGCATGGCCTGGTCTAGCGGGTATTAAACGAAAGTAAACAGACTGGGTGTGCGCGTCCCTCAAGGTACGAAGAGTGTAGGGTAAAGAGGGGCGGCGGTCTAACAATAACAAAAATAACGACAACAAAAACAAGAACCTTAACGAAATGCGAATTTGGTACCTTTTCGCACATTTGCCAGGCAACAACAGCGATAAAAAGCTTTTTCACTTCGCTCACCTACCTACAAAAACAATGCAAAGAACAAAACAAACAAAAAAAAAACAAAAAAACAAAAATAAAATCAAGAGCTCAACGAAGACGCCGCCGACGAATTTCGGCGTGCGCTCGTTTGACAACTTTGAAGCGGCGATAGCAACAACAAAACAAAAAAACAGCAACAACAACAATCAAAACAAGAGCTACAATTCGGAGCCCGAAATCCCAAATATTCATACAATTTCAGTTTTATTTAATTTTGTTGCTGTTGCTGTTGTTGTTGCCGTTGCAGCGCCATTTTTGTAGCTTTCGTTAAGTTCTCATTGTCGTTTGGCACAGCGCGCTCTTGCGGCATTTTTTCGGTTCTCTTCGCTGTTGTTGTTTTTGTCTGCTTAATTTTCCTATTCAATTTGGCAGTTAAGTAAATTCGTTTCGGGCAAATAAATAAACGAAAACTTAACGAAAACTGTCTCATGTTAAGGTTTGTCGGTCTGGCAACCCGGTTCGTTGTTATAGTAATTTCTCATTTGATTTGTTGGGACTTTTATTTTTATGATTTGTTGTTGTTGTTGTTGTTGCCGTTGTCATGTTGCTCGTCTTCAGTTAACTTGATTGAATTGAATTTATTAGAATTGTGGTTTGTTGTTGTTGCTGTTGTTGCTAACTTCGATTGGCCTTTGCTGCTGCCTTCGTTGAGGTTTTGTTGTTGTTGTTGTCGTTGTTGTTTTTTTTGCGGCAACGTTTTATTTTTAGCATTTTCAATAGTGTTGTTATTTTTGGCTTCTGTGCACACACAGAAAAGTGCTGAGGTTAATTAAGTAAAGTCACCTGCGTGCAGCAATCTTTGCTGTTATTGTTGGCATTGCTGCTAGGAAATGCTGTCGATATTCTTGAAAAGTTTAATTGAGTCTTTTAGCGACAAAAAACATATTTATTTAAAAATACAAATTGCATTTTTTTATATGTAAATAATTTGTATTATTTGTTGTCTCCGCTCATATCTCCAAAGCGAGATTTCCTCTCGTGCCAATTACAAATCCAAATCGAAGTTAATAACGCAAAATTATTGGCCATTCGAATAAGTTATTCATGTCGAAGCGATGTTATCGATTACATTTGCATTATTACGTCGTCATTTGCATCACATCAAAGTCTCGTTAAGTTGTTCTCAATGTCTAAATCAGCTCGTAATGCAAATTCCAACAAGATTTAATCGCAAAAAGTATTTAATGAAATTACAGCAACAAATCTCTTGTTTATATTGGAGAACTATTTTCAACTGTCGTTAAGCTCGATATTAACTTTTTTTATGTTTTCTTTAGTACGAATTAATATTTTCTGTTTTTTACAATCGTTCTTTGAGTTTCGTTAAGTTTGCCTTTATATGATTTATTGCTTAATCTGACTTTTTTCTCTTACTACATTCTGTATGAAGCGGTTGTGTGCTCTTTTAGTAGTTTTACTTAGTTTCGTTAAGTTAAACTATGTTTTTTGTTCAATTTTTTTAAATTAATTTTTGCTTCAAAAGTTTAATTAAGTTTTATAGTTTTAAACCATTTTCCTTAATTTTATTTTTTGCTAAATTTTTAAGCTTCGTTAAGTATCATTTAGCTTAATTATGCTCTTAATATCGATTGAGCTTATGATTATACATAATTATAGCAAATAATTCCATTATATATTGTGGTTTCAAGTTTCGTTAAGTTAACTCTTCACATACTTTTCTTCGTTAAGTTTCAAAATTTAAAATAATGTGGGATGTGCTTAAATTAACTGATATAAAATTCCAATTAGTTTTAAAAAAACGCCTTTACGACTTTCGTTAAGTTCAAAAACTTTAAACAATTTCGAAACTTAAAATCATAAACAACAAAAAAAACATAGTTTCAAATTCCAAATTGTACGAAGCAACATTTTGTGGCCATAAATAATGCATTTGGATTTGCATTTGCATTGCAATCAATGTAAAATAATAAACTTATCAAATAATCAGACCGCGACTAATGTCAGCCATGATACGCAAGCAATGATACTCGCTCGCCGCGTGTCCCCTCGTCGTAGCTGGGCTGGCCTGGCCTGGCTGGCGTATAACTCTAAAACTAAACTTGGCAATAAAACAGCAAGCGACGGACGCACGAGCATTAAATTACTGACACCGCTAAGCAGCACCGCAGCGCAGCGCCGCGCCAACAACACCAACAAACAATAACAACAACAACCAACGCCAACCTTACTTGGGCCTAAAGTTAAACCAACCTTAACCATCAAAAGCCGCATTTGTGCTTAGCTATCAAATACGCACACACACACATACAAACACACACACACATAGATACGAGTATGTCGAGTACTCGGTTATGTTGCACTAACATTTAACTATGAGGCATAGTTGCAAGCATTAGCAAGCATAAACAAAATCAAAACCGCCTCGAAATACATTTTTCATATGTACTCGTATGTATGAATAAAATAGAAAAAAATACAACAAAGACAACAACAATCGAGATTATATTCCAAACGGCAATTAAAAAATTAAAAAAATGTTTTTCTTCACTCGAAACGTCATTTTAATTATGTTTGCCAATTAAATTAAAAATCACTTCTTTTTTTTTGAAACTTTTTACTATGCCACACAATTCAAAATTGCCTGTTGGTTTTGTGCAGCAGTTTGGCATATATGCACAGAGATGTTTAAAAATTATTAAATCGAATTTTTACAAAATGTCTTTTAAAGAATAAAATTCAATCTGAACTTTAATATTTTTGCCTAATTTATTATGTCAATGTAGTGCATTTCTTTTTTCCGCTCAGACCGTCTTTGAGTGTTTACCTTATGTTGGGCTTTTAATTCGCCAAGTTAAGATATTTTTTTTGTATTAATTTATTTGTCAATTTTCTCGCTATTGCGGCAACACAAAACGTCAAAACGTTGCTGCAATGCGAGCGCTCGTGCGCGATTTTTGAGGCGTTAATTACAGCACAACAACATAAACATAAACAACAACAACAATGGACAAAATCAACAATGCGCCTAATAAAAAATTACACACGAAATTACAATTCACGTTGTCACTCGGCGGTGGCGCTGGCGGTGGCCCCTCGCGCTTAGCTTGTTAGCGTTGTCCTGCTCTTCATCGCTCGCTAAAATGTCTTGATATGCTTTTTAAAATAGTTTTTTTCTTCTTCTTCTTCTTCTTCTTCTTCTTCTTCTTCTTCTTCTTCTGCTTTCAAATAGTTTGTTCATCTTTTGAATGCCTGCAATTACACTTTGAGATACTCACTCGAACACTTGCTGTGTTTGTTGTTGTTGTTGTTGGTTGGTTGGTTGTTTGCTTGCTTATTTATTTATTAATAGCATTAATTGTTGTTGCTGCCGCGATAAAAAAAAAACTTTCACTTTTCATTCACAATTAGTGTGAAAAAAGGTTTTTTAATTGTTGCAAAACTTTTTGATAGAGTAATTTTTTCAATTAGACTTTGACTTGACGAAAGATTTGGACGAGGCATTCATTTTTTTGTCCCTTTTTGTTTGGGTAAGAAACAATTTGAATTTGATTTATTACAATTTAAGTGATGAGCTTCTTTTTTGTAATTGTATATAAAAGACGTTAACTTATTAGCGTGTCAATTAGTAATTTTAAATTAAAAATTTGATTTATTAAAAAATAATTGAAATTTTTTTTGAAGATGAAGTCAAAGAATTATTTTAGTGTGACATTTAAAGGAGTTGGAGTTGGTTATGCAGTCAAATTTAAGATATACAAATATAAATATTTATATATCTAACCTTCTTATAGAACCCGGTGTTGCGCAGGTTTTGATTGCGTATATAAGTTGTAAATGGGACACTTGCACAACAAATTACATTGTATTAGTATGCAGATCTTCTTCCAGTACTCACCGGTGTGGGTTGTGTACCTTTCTGATTTACAGCGGTAGACATTAAATTGATCAAACCACGCCCATTTGAAGTTATCCACAGTGGTCCTACACACTCAGAAACGAAACTTCAGAAATTTAGTATCAATATTAGGGAAATTATCAAAAATTTGCAATTAATTTTACAAATTGTGGGCGTAATAGATGGGCCTGACAAATTTTATATAGCCTCAACTAAAATCCAGTCATTTATGGTTATGTTTACCAAATTTTTAGAAAATATTTGCTTGTATGAATTTCTCCTTGTACTTAATTTAATCGTACTTAACTAGTTCCAAAAAGATAATTTGATGAACTTTATAAAATAGTTGAGAATAAATATTTGAAAATGTTGTACAGTTCATACATATTATTTAAAAATACTTGTTCTACTAAGTCAAATACAGCTGATGGAAAATATAGTTATTTAACAAAAACTTGAATGTTTTTTGTTATGCAAACACAGAAGAAAGTGACGAAATTTGAATACAAAAAACAACAACAACAACAACACCTAACCAAAAAAATTAAAATTAAAATTGTTGTACTACTTGTATCGATTACTCAAACAACATTTAAACATTTTCAATTTAAGTGGGTTGTACAAATAAAACCCACAGCGAAACAAAAACGAATACAGACATTCAAAAATTAACACACACACACCACACACACACACTGGCGAACATTAAAAGACAGATACAGAAATGGCAGAATTGTATATAAAACAGAAAACGACAATTTATATTATTGGTTAGCATAGCAGGTACCGCACTGTACCGTACCGCAGCGTACCTAACCGTATAATATAATTGCCTACTTTCGGTTAGTATCAGCTCGAATATTCGTACTACGCAATGAAAACTGAAAAATCGTTAAAATTGAAGTACACGCAACAGAAATAAACGAACAACGAACAACGAAATCACCAGCAATTGCCTTTAAGTTGGCTTGTAACTTGAAAAAAAGAGAAGAAGAAACGCGCAGTTACAAAATCGATTGTTAAAAGGTTTACAAAATATAGAAAAGAAAAAACTTTAATTTCAATTGCGACATCAACAACAACAACAACTTATAACTAACAACAACATTTTATAACTCACTTAACTTACGCACTTTTGGAGATACAAAACCGATGGATGAGTAAGTTTTTGGCTTAAAAGCAAACATCCAAAAAAAAAAAAAATAGGTTAAAATTTGTTGAAGCAGCGTGACGCAGTCTAAAAAATGGAACACTCAATTTCATTGTCAGTTGAAATGTGTGTGTGTGTAAGTGTGTGTTTTTTTTTTCATAAATATTTAAAATTTTTAACTTAGATACCTGAATGAGTCGTTTTATGGTAAAAAATTGAAATAAAAACTCAAAATTAGAAAATGAAAGTGAAAGTAGGCCGCCGTCATGTGTGAAGCAAAGTGAAGTTGGCTGGTTTGTCTGTTTGTTTGTTTGTTGTCTCGTTTTTAGGCCTAAAATATATGCAATAAGCATAAGAAACTTGAAATCCGAAACTTGGCTTTGAAATTGGTTTGCTTGGTTTGGCTTGGTTCGGTTGGCGGCCCGGCCGTGTTGCTTGGCTCTTGAATAGTGAAGCGTTGCCATTGTGTTGAAATGCGGTTTCAGACTCAGACTCGGCGCTGAAATTTACTTTTGCTTTCGTTTCATTTTGTGATGCGTACGAAATTGTTTCGACTTTTTTTTCGTTTTCGTTTTTCGTTTGCATTAAATTCAAGTGAAAATATGCGTGAAGAAAAGTTTTTGTTATTATTCATTATAATATTTTTATTTTCATTTCACAAAAGTGTGTAAAAATGAAAAATCAAGGCATACTTTTGGGCACACAATTTTCAAGCACGACAGTGGCCTGGGAACAGGACAAGCCCGCTTTAAGAGACCGGAATTGAGTTTGGTATTAAATTTTCATACACAAGTTAAAAAAAAAACGTTGCCTACTTTAAGGCTTTCTAAAATATATAGACATTCCAAAAAAAAACTAAAGTATACTTTAAGGCACATCGAGCATTGTTTCTCATGTTACCCAAACCATTCATTATTTATCCTAAGTCTATTCGCATTAAATCGAAAAATACTTGCTTTGCGCATGTTATCAAAAAGCATTGCCTAATGTTGGGCGTTTATAAGCTGTATATATTTTAAAAACTTGCGCCTACAAAATTGACTGCAATTATGTTTAAGCGCCTTACGCTTCCTCTTGTGTTGTTTTTTTTTTTTTTTGTTGTTCGCTTTGCAGCAACCCGAGATTTTAATCTGTCTTTAATTGGCGTTTTTGTTCATACTTGAACATGAAAACGACGAAACACACAAACATACAAAAGCCATTAGTGTATAGGTTTGTAGCACGCTTTTTGGCGTATAAACTTTTTTCTTTTTTTCTTTTGTTTCGCTGTTGCTGCTTTTGAAAATCTTGTCGTCATGTCGATTGCCGAAGGAAGTCGAAAAAAATGCGAGAAAAACTTTGTTATTTTTGTTTAATAGCATAAGTCGAGCATGGATTAATTTCGTATATTTCGACACTTTCCCAGGACATGGCGGATCTGTTGATAAGAGTGACGAAGAAGTGAAGGGGGAGGTATCTGGGGAAAATATTAAGAGAAGAAGAAATTAAGTCTTTAATTTAAAGTATTTTTAAACAACAATTTCACTTTGTAGATGCATAAGTTAAATTTGTAGTGTAAATTAGCTTCGTTGTATTTTGGAGTAGTTGATTACAACAAAGCGACACTAGCGCAGCCTACGCTCGGAATCATTATTTCATCAATTTCATTACTTCACAGTGTTAGTTGCAGTAGCACATTTGCAGCGTAGCATATTTCACTCCAGAGTAAATGCATTCTTCTGTCTGCTGTCTGCTTTAAGGCATGCATTCTCCTGCACATTTGCACACACATTTAACTTGAATTGATTTCTTCAATTTATTAAAAAGCGAACATTTTCCTAAAATAATATTTTACTTTTTCAACTGCATAAATTTCTCAATTTCACATAAACATTATTTGTGAATTTTCTTTCAATTTTCTATTTTGAGTTTTTCTTATTATTGTATTTATGTATGTATGTATGTACATATTTCATATCGTGTCTGTGGGAAAATGCACAGCATGTCGTGTTGGCAATTTGAAGAACTTTGTCCTGCTCTTCTAACGAAACAAGTGGGTTTTTTCCACTAACTGCCACTGTTGCAGACTAATTTTTGTTTATTCTTCTTTGGCAATCTGCTGCCTTGCTTTTGCTTTGCTTTAGGTTTTGCTTAAGGAGACCTCAGAGAATTTAATTTAATTTAATTGTGAGATGTTTCGTTAGGTTTGCCATGTTAAAAATAAAATCAAATCAAATAAAGAATGGAACACCTTTTCTTAATTTAGAAATTTCCGTTTTTAAACTTCTCTTTCATTTTCATACTCGAATTAAATGAACAAGTTTAATTTTCTGCAATGGCTTTGTTGTTGTTTTTTTCCAAAACTCTATTAACTCTATTTTGCAATTTACTTGACCATTTCATATACTTATCAAAAAGACAAAAAAAATTTTATTATATATGTATATATGCCATTCCTTTGTAATGTCATTTTGACAACCGACAAGCGCCAAACTTTCTCGCTTGCTTATGACCATTATGTTGTTTTTGTTGTTGTTATTGTCTACATATTCCCCCGAAAACATGTTCCTAAGTATTTTGTGCAACGCGTCGCCATTTTCCAAAGAAAATCTGTTGCAAAAATGTTCAAAGTTTTATTGTCGCGCACATCTAGATGGCGTTGCGCTATTTGTCTTCTATATTAGTATACATATATACATGCGCCAGTGTGTGCGTGTGTGGGTCTGTTCATATGCCCGGCGGGTTGACTAACGCATTGACGCCGCCCGTTGTGGGTATTTCTTTAATGCACAAATGATGTTTTCCATCGTGCAAAATTATTGCAACTATTTTGTGCTTATCTCACCGAACAACGAACAACGAACGACATGATATTATCTCTGAGATAATTTATATGCAGACAGTGAAATTGCAGTTTTTGTTTTTTTTTTACTTCTTTGGATTTCAAAATATTGTATATATAAACGATAATCTAAATATTGCATGAATTTTGAATTTATGACAGAACAATGATTTACAATAATACCTTTGATAAAGAAAAGCTGGACAAATACATTTTGCTACATAATGCTTAAATTAAGCGCTACTGCATTTAAACTTTCTATATTTTGCTAAAGTTAAAAGTAGATTTGTAAACCAAGACAAGATAATTGAAATCCTTACTGCAACCTCATCGATTATCACCCGGAATATCATTCTCCAGTAATGTTAATAATATCAAATTTACATCACTGAAGTTTCGACATTTTATAAAGTACTTCAATAGCTGATACATTCAGACAATATCCTTCAGATCGCAATGAAGCACTTGCAAATACCTAACCGCTTCATCTTATTTGTCTAACAAATATTTGCACAACACGCCAACACGCCCCCAAATGGCGTCTCTCGATAAAAACCATTTTCGCACAAAATAGCAACAATTGATATGCAAAAGAGGAAAGAAAGAAAGAAAGAGTAAAGGGCACAAAAAGGGGCAATTCCGAGGAATGTGGAAATTTGTGCGCACATTTTAGCCGAAAGTGACGCGCGTCCGTTGGTTCGATTTGAGCGTTTGAGTGTCCCCCGGGGATGTGCTGTGCTGTGCTGCTGCTGCGTGCGTCTTTTATCATGTTTGTTTGCCTGCAGCAAATGACGCAGAATTTTGCGAAAGTAAAGTTTAGTGTATGGGTAAATTATCTTTGGCTGTGCTGATACCCTAAATACCCTATACCGAATAGAGAGGAAATATTTTTTGTTGATTTTTCATAACGATTTAAAATTTTCGCTAATGTTTCTATTAGAAATGACGCCCGGCTTTTAATCGTTCTTGTCCACTTTCATTATTTTGGATAGCATTAAACATTTTTTTGTTGTTTACTTGTTCTCAGACTTTATCGACGGATAGACTGTGCGAGCGCATGTTGTGTAGGGTATTAATAAAAATACACAATCAACTGGCAATGAATGATGCTCGAAGGGTGCATGGCGAGCGTGCGTTGCTGCTTTATATATTTAGTATAAAAGATTTTTACTGCTTTATTTCGGAATGCAATAATAAAGCCAAGAACGCAGCGGCAACAACAACGACAACAACAACAACAACAATAAAAATATAATAAAAATAACATAATAATACTTTTTGCCTTGGGGTAGGTCATATGCATTTCTGCACATTCACCGGATTTATTATTATATCCCCATATAAAATCGCGCGCGTCTTCTTCGTCGTCGTCGTTTGGCTTTTGCTGCAGTACGTCTTCCAGCTCATCTGTTCGGCTGGCTGGCTGACTGACTTTTCTTTTATATATATTTCCTTCTGCACATCTTTCGGATATAATTTTTATACTTACTTATGTTTTTTATTTGTTGCGTTTTGTTCTTGGTTCTCTCTCGTAAATAATAAAAAGGAACATCTTGATTCTTTCTCGACGAGCGCAGATAAAAAGCAGCTTTCTCGCGCGTAAACTAAAATTTCATTTCAGTAATTTCTACTTCGATGCGGCGTGTCGTCTCGCTGCGATTCGTCTCATCTCATCGAATCGCTTCGCATTGCATTTTATTTCGGTTTATAATGAAACACCGAAATCACCGCCGACAACATGGCGGCGCTGACAGCATTTTCGAAGATGTCAGTCATTCCCTTTTTCCGTTTCGTGTGTCTGTATCTCTGTCTGTCTGTCTGTCTGCTTGTCCGCTGCGTTACTATATTGTCTGTCGAATCGCCTCTTCGGTGGCACTTTTGCTCTTCGGATGGATTGTGGGGCGGTAGTGGTTGGCTTCCCTAGATGCATTTTGTGCAATTTATGAGATTCATTTGCGGAAAGCATGTTTCCACTTAGAAATAAAAAGAAGAAAATTGTTTTTGTTTCGGAATTTATTGGACACTATCAACTTCTTTTATTAATTTTCGGTGAGGGGCGATGGTCGCAGAAATTTAAAGAAGTATAAGTTATCGATTTTTGTAAGTTTTTTTACATAGAAATTTGTTATTGTTTCCCTAAATTATGAGAAACTAATTTTAATCTTCCAAAGTATTAAATTGCCTTTGTTCACTTCGAGAATGTTTCAGATTGATTCTTAATCTTAGTATTCCGAAGCTTTCTAAATGCTTTTTATTCAACTTTATTCAACTTAATATTTATTAAAAATTATTTAATGTACAAAAGTACTTGTCCACGTCTTGCAAAGTTTCCAAAGTTGTTCACTTGAGTCATTATTCCGATACTATCCACCGACTCACTCGCAAATAGAGTTCTATTTCCATTACAGCTATTTTCAATGTTTTTGTTCTTTTCACAAGAGCAGCGCTCCTCCCCCTCCTCCACCTCCTTCGTTTTTTTCCATTTATTGCTAAACGAAAAATCAATAAATCACAATTTTTTTTTTTAGTGTTCGTATTTGCTATCGTGAAGATATGCGCGAAATTTTGTGGACTTTCTTGCATTTTGTTGACGCAACGAAAATTGCTTTGTTCGCTCGCCTCGCCTCGCCAGTGCAACCAGTAAGCAGCAAGCAGTAAGCATGACATCATGGTTTCAATGCCTCTGAAGTCAGTTGACCTTTTTTTTTGTTGTTTTTTTTGTGTGTTTTTTTGTTGTTTTTGCATAGTACTACCATAGTAACAAAATTTCAATTTTAATAAATTCAGCATTTTCGTTCGTTTAAGCAGTGAAATGCAAATTTATGCGTATTTCTTCGCTATCGCTCGCTATCAGCGAAATTTCTTGGATGCCCCTTGGTATAGTAAGAAAAAAAACGAAAGAAATATTTGCTGAATCAAGCGTTATTTTTGACATGTGATAAATACGTCATCGAGGTTTAGTGGCCATAATCTTCGAATGGAAAATTAATTGATTTAGTAAAGAAATAAAAACGAAGATTAAGTTTACTTTGTAGACATTATTTAAAAACATTTGGAGTAGGAGATATCGACTTGGAATTTTGACTGCTTACTAATACTTGTAGACTCTTGAATTAAAGGCAAAAAGTTGGTCAGATTTGGATCTTCTTGTCCTCTATTTGATTGTGCAGTCTTAAAAGACTCTTGGTCGCATTGTTCAAAATTTTGTAATTCAGATTATCACAAATTTCACATCTTCTGTTGCCATGAGAGTTCCATTGACCTTAACCACTTCTACGGACCCAGAGCTCAGTTAATTATCGAAAAGAAATGAAATTTCATCTTATTTTCGCAGAAATGCAAGTCTTTGCAAAACGCCTAAAAGCATGCCATTAGGAGTGAAGAAAATGAGCAAATATCATCGTCAAACAATATGCGAGACATCATTTGTCTGTGTCATTACAACAAAATAACGCAAATATTAATTACGGATTTTTACCTACGCCGGCGCCGCCTGTTGCCAAGGCATTTCTGCTGAATACGAGGAATAAAACAAATCCGAAATAATTGTAATTGCAACAGCTTAAAGAAAATGTATTTACTTCATAATAGCTTGAAATTAGCAACAGATAATTGGGATTTGTGATAAGTGTTCTCTCAACTTTAGATGAGCTTTTGCTTTTGTTAAACAAAAACACTTTCTATTAAGAAGCTAATGCAGAAGATGTCGCTCATTTCAAATTTATTTTTAGAACTTTAACACGAATGTTTGCAGGCGTTCTTCTTTCTGTTCAAATTATTAGCCACCTCTGCAGCTACTTTGTATAATATATCACTCGCTTAAACTTCATTCATCAATCATGCCGACTATTATCGCATTTATCATACGTATATAAATTTTGCACATCAACACGTGTTTTATTTTATTAATATTTTCTTCCGTTTTTTATTAGTAATTTGTTGTTGTTGTTTAGTTTTCCTTTTACCGGGAAAAGCGTCTGTTTGTTCGCATATCACACTATACACCATACCCAACATCATATGCCACCCATCATCATCATCATCATCATCATTATTATTATTATAATCATCATCATCATCATCATCGTAGAGCACCTTCCTGTCTGTCTGTCTGCCTACCTTGACTATTAACGTTTCAAATTGTTTGAGACATGCAAAGTGAATGTTGGATGTGTGCGTTAGACATTTAATTAGACACATATCAAGTAGCTATCCGACCAGACCAAACCAACCCCCCCCCCCCCCGCTCCGTTACTCTCAACCACCCTAAACTGAAGCTTTTGCAAGCGAACTCCTGATGAAGTGCGTTATTTATGGCTTTTGCAGTGTTTATGGCTAAAATCATTTTAATTTAATGATTTTCCTTCATTCAATCGAAATTTTTTTTAAACTTTTGAACCTGACAAAAATTGATTTTTCAATGAAATATCGAACTTACGAATTACTCATTAGAATTTTAATTATATGAAAAATTCATATCGACTTTATGGTTTACTAATGAGGCCCTAAATGTTTGGGTAGTAAATAAAAAATTTGCATTTATTGCCAATCAATAATTTGGACAAACTTCGAGAAATGTGGAGGAAACATTTCCATAGCCCAATCGAATTTTATGAGTTAATTAAAAATGTATAAGACGCGTAGATGAATAAAATTAAACTGAAATGGAGCAATTAAATTTGTTTTGTTTACAAAAGTCGATGCAAGCAAAGTACTTAAAATTCATCAAGTGCTCTCGTAGAATTCATGGGAAGGTACACGGCATCAATCAGCAGTAAACTTTTTATTGCTAAGCTATTTTGCAAGCAAATTTGCAATATTTATTTTGATGTTTTCGTGTTGTAATTAGGAACGAGTTCTTTGGAATAATGATGGTAATTAAAAAGTAATTGTTATTTTAATTACATTATAATCGTTGTAGTTCTTTTAATAACTATAATATAATGTCATATTATCCAAAGGTACTTAAGTATAACAATTTTTAATATAATTCATATGTAATTACTTTTAATTACTTTTAACAGGTATTTAGTTATTACTACTTAAACTTATACATAATAACTTCGAATTACTTAAAGTTGTTTACAATGGAATAGAAACTTTTACAATTACTTCGTGTCGATAGCACATTGTAATCGAACTAATGTACAATTACTTAAAAAGTAATTATTTGTTTTTTTTGGTAATTATAAATAAGTAATTGAATTAGTAATCAGTTTACAAAAATTTACATTAAAAATAACTTTTGCTTGAAACTTGATTTTAAAAATTAAACTTTCTTTCGATTTAATGCCAAAGTAATTCAAAGTAATCACATGTATTTAAATGACACTAAGTACAACAATAGCAAGTATAACAGCAACAACAGCGATTGAATCGATTATATTACAAATTAAATGATTACTGCTAAATAATTGAACTCATCACAAAGTTGAGGTACTTGCCGGGTAATTAAGAAGTAATTATACGAATTTTCGCCACGACAAATGAAATCCCCAATGACAATTTTCACTCGAATGCGCCTCCGTTGCGTTTCGTTTTGTTTCGTCTCGTTTCGTCATCGCAGCCAGCGGCCGACCACAAGCGAAAGTAAGAATGCCAGGCGTTATGACCATAAAAATTGCATGTTGAATTGCAATTAAATACGTTACTTAAATACGAAAAAATTAAATTCATTCGAACAACAACAACAAAAAATACTCTATGCATTTTCGTTTATTTTCGCGCGAGAGCAGCGTGCAGCGCGCTATGGTTTCGCTTTGCAATGAAAGACATGAAGCAGCTGCTGCTCGTGTTTTTTTTTTTTAGTTTTTTTTTTCGCTGAAAAATGGAAAATTAGTGCATATGATGGGCTGGGCCGCGCCTTTGTGTAGCTACAATCGCACAAAATACACACAAAAACAACGAAAAAAAACCGCTGGCAATAAAAAACCAAATGCACCAACAACAAGTGCATTATTGGGCATGACTACAAAAGAGCAAAGCAAACACGCCTACATTGTCTGTCTGTCTGTCTGTCTGTCGGTCTGTCGGTCTGACTGCTTGCAACATTTATAGCCAACGTATGCAATTTCACACACAAAAACAAAACAAAAAACCGAATTTTTTACTTTTTACTTTTCGAATTTAAGAATTTATTATGCGGAAATTACAATTTTATTTCAACAATTTTCCATATTTGGCTGTGTTGGCGCATGATCCTAGTATGCCACTCCTACGCCGCCCTCGCTCTCCATCCTGTGACATGTTAAAAGCCAATAAATTACTTCGCTTTAATGCAATTTTAATGAGTGGCTCTTAATGAGGAATATTAACAAAAGACTTCACTTTCGCATGACACGAAAAACGAAAACGAAAAGGAAAACGATACGATACGAAACGAAAAAATATCATTCTGTCTGTTTGTCCATCTGTCTGTATGTCTGTCTGTCGGCAATGAATTTTGATTGTAACGATCTTTACGTTTGTTTCCTTTTTAATTATGACAGTTCGTTTCTTTTTTTTCTTCGGTTTGGATTCGTATAAATTATAAAATAAGTCAAATTGTTTGGGCCAAGTGAGAGCAAACGTTCTTCGAAGTCGCAAAGTTCTAGAAAACTTATTTTCTTCTTCTTTTTCTTACTTTATTTAAATGTAAAATTTCAAAAATTAATTAATTTGCGAACTTAACGAAGGATTCTTAAGCACATAAAACGAATTTGTGTGAGTGCAAATACAGTTTTCAATCAGAATACAAAGAAACGACGAATTTCAGTAACTTAACGAAACTTAACGAAACAATTTGTTTATCATATTCTACCGATTTTTATATACATTTAAAATAGAAACTCCTAAATATGAAAGCAATGAAACGACATCGTTTAGTAGTTTAACGAAACTTGACGAAATTTTGTTGTTAAGTTTAACCGAAATTTGTTATTTTAATTTAAAATTGCTACTGCTAAGAAATTTGCATGTATTCCTTTGTTTTTTATTATATTTGTTTATTTGAAATTTTAGTTAAGTTTTAAATTTAAATTACGTTTACAATTTTATAAAATGTGGAAATCATTGCTGCTTAAATTACGCAAACAAAAAACTTAACGAAACTTTTCTATCGCAACGATTAACTTTCGCAAATTTTTTTCGCTTGTGCTTTAATTCTCTTTTATGAAATTAAGATGTCACCGTGTAATTGATAACTTTTTAAGACCTCACAAATCTTTCGGATATATAAACTTGACGAAAATTTGTTTGTTGCTAAACATACAAATACACTCACACACGCGCACAGTTGGAAATACAAGCCAACTTGACATTTAACACTGCAAACTCATTTCATTTCATTTGCTGCTTATAATTATAACGGTACGGTGAAATGCAACTACAACAACAACAACTGCTCATTTGCATATATGTATGTATGTATATGTGTTATGTATATATTTCTATACATAAATATGCACATGCATACACGAGTATACCCAGTGGAAAAGAAAAAACTTGTAATTAATACGAGTGAGTGAGAAGAAAACGTGAGGAAAATGTCTTGTCTCCTGGAAAAGCAAAAAATTGTGTTTTCTAAAAACAACAAAAAAACAAAAATTGCAAACGAAAAAAAGTTCGTCATTAAGCTAGTAAAAACAACAAAAACAAGAAAAGCAACGGCACTCAGCGAATCTAATTAAAAAAAAGCAATAAGTTCATTTGTGTGTGTGTAAATTTGTTTATACATAGGAATGTAGCTCTTTAGTTGGTAAAAAAAAATCGGAGCAGAATTCTCCGGAAAAATAAATATTCGAAATAAAAGTAAAAAATGTTCAAAGTAAAGATAAAAAATAATAAATCAAACATTAAATATATAATAAGCAAATGAGACCATTAGTCCTTCTCTAGCCCACACTGTCACTTCATTCTATCGAATAAACCCAGTCCAGTCCAATTAAATCCAATCCACCAAAGTTTAGTAATGTCTAGTCCCAAATTGGTTTCAGTTCCCAATTAATTTCCAGCGATATCCTAAAGCAACTTCACCATTTTCCGACTAATTTAAAAAAAGTGATGACACTTAATTACATATTTATGGACGTAGTAGGTGGGCATGTCAATTCCTTTCTTACTATAAAGTTTTTAGATACATCAAAGTCTTTGTGTACCAACTTTCTGGCAAATCCGTTCCGTAGTTTCGACGTGTTGTGGTCACAAACAAACGTACAAACATACAAATAAACAAATAGTCATTGAATTTTTGTAATAGAAACTTGTGTGATTGTGGCTAGCGATAAATTATGAATCAGTTAAACACGCTAGAAAAGAAAGAACATGTAAGAAAGAACGAACAGTTAACAAATGCAAACCGACAGACAGAGAGGTAGAGAGACATACATACAGATTAACTGACATGTCCGATGGACAATGAGACAGATAAACAGAGATTTAAGTTTCCTGTTACTATAAGATTGATTTGATTGAGTAGCGATAAGATCGTCAGCTTTAAATTTGTTCCATTTGAGTTTTTGTTAAAGCGAAAAATTTAATGAAAATTTAAAAAAAATTCAACTGAATTCTTAGTTTTTGCATAAAAAATTAAACTTAATGACAGCACATGTTGCTGATAGCACAGCCAAATGCAACGACAGCATTTGTGGCAAACATTTTTAATCGACTGCACTGCAGTCTGCCGCCGCAGCAGCAGGAGCAAGAGCAGGAGCAACAAGACAAAACCTAACGAAACCATATGTTGGCAACATCAATTTTTTTGTTTGTTTGTTTGTTTGTTTTTGTATTAGACTGGCTTGACTGCAGTGTACGCAATTTCGCACAGTTCGCTTTTTATGATTTACGCGATTTTATCGGCGAGATTGCTGCGCCACCAACGGGAGCAACGCAACAGCAGCAGCAACAACTGCAGCAACAACAGCAGCAGCAGCAAACGACAGCTGCAATTTAGAAATTAAATTTGCCATGCAACATTAAAATTTTCTACTGATTCTGTTGCGCGCGTCACAACATTCTATCTGCGAGTGTATTTCCTTTTTTGTTTTTGTTGTGTTGTTTTTGTTGTAGTTTGGAGTTGTTTTTGATGAAAAACTTTAAAAGAACAAATCACTAAAAAAGTAAATAACGAATAAAATAAAATTAAAAAAGGGCGTTGAGCAACTGTTCAACATGAATCACAGACATCGTCAGAGCAGTGGCGAACAAGGCATTCCTTTCAGATTTATTTCTTTCTTGCTTTCATGTTGTTGGCGGCACAGTGCGTGTAACAAATATTAGATCACCTGTATAGACTTAATCTCTTTCCCTTCGATGTAGGTTTGATCCCTTAATATCGTTTTACTTAACGTCTTTAGAGCGTTATCAAATTAGTCTTATTATATATCGAAATATTGTAATAAATTGTTGCGTGTTGTTATAATTTCCGCGCGCACTGTCTATACCTGCTTGGCCCGCCCTCTAGTGTTCTGTTGCCGCATTTATATATACAAACATATACACTCGTATGTATGTATGTGCATACTTTGATATCATCGTCGCAAGTGATATCCGGCGTTCTTTTATTTTGTGTGTTTGGATGTGTTTGTGTTCGCACATATGTGTGTATTCGCGTGTGCATGTGTGTGTGTATACATTGCATGTCGCTAATATCTTTTTATCCCCATATGTTGTTTGTAGGTGGCGCTGCATTTTGACTAAAAAAATCGACAACACAAACGAAAACAATTTGTTAATTAAGTGCAATAAACCCAACGAGACAATGACCTTTTTTTCGGGTTGCCGATTTTTGTCTTCTTCTTCTTTCTTATCATTCTGTATTTTTTATATATTTTAGAAAATGACGCATACTTTTGGATTGGTGTAAATGAACTTAACCGAACGTTGTATTATTATTTTTTGCATAATTAGCAGATAATCTTAAAGATTAATCGAAAGCTAACGAAACTTGTAAAAATTTAACGAAACATATTCATCAGATACTTTGATATCCATGCCTCGTTTAGGTTTTTTTTTTTTAATACTTTAATTTGAATCCTTTCAACTGTCCGCTCGAATTATTTTGCTCATAGAACAGAAATATCCTCGCTGTGAAAAATAACCAAACCACTCACTTAATAGACGAAAATCCACGCCTCCGCAAACCTACTGCCCGCCTATCATTGACACAGCAAATGCGTCTACAAATCTATCGAATTAGCGAAACATCATGTTCGAGTGGAAATATCACGCGCCAGAAAATATCACAAGCGAGCGAGAACTAAAAAAAAAGTGAAAAACGAAAGCATTAAAAAAGAAGCTGTGGTATTTGCTGGTAAACAACAACTGAGCATGCAACCAGCTTCGGCCCAATGCCAGCCACGCCTCACTTGTTCGCACAGTCGCACAGTATTTTTTGTGGCTTAGATGCAACAAAAAAATATATGAAAAGACCTTCAGATTGTGGTTACAGGGATACAGAATGTGGCTCGACCGACAAGTCACACGAACGATTCGTGAGCCAACGAAATCGTCTACGATTTACATTATGTATTTTGTAAGTTACTTTTACGTTTCAACATAACCAAGCGATAGCAAATCATAAAATGCGTTATAAAACCGATATCTGGTCAACTTCGTATATCCCTTTTTAAAAAAATTCAAGACTTCAACAAATTGTTCTTATCGTTTTGGCGGTTGATCGAATTAGATAATTTCGAAAATTTCACGATATTGCCACTCATAAATCAGCTGTTATCGTTTGGCTTATTGAGATACATAATAAGGTTGTTAATTAAATTTAGAATGCCAAACGAAGCTTCGAAATGAAAACCATTTCAAGTACTGTGCAACTGTCGTTTCTAACACTTGTTCTTGTTGCTGTTATTTGTCGCTATTGAACCCAAATTTCCAACGTTTGTCAAAGGATTTTTTTGTACATTAAAAATGTTGTTGTTGTTGCTGTTGTTGTTGCTGTTGTCCTATGTGATAATATTGTTGCTGCTGTAATGCAGCCATTATAAATAATAACAAAAAGAAATTTTGTATTTTTGACAGCTTCAGTAGCTTGAATAACGGCGGTTATGTACATACGCCATTGTTATAAGTGGTTGTTACTCTGTTGCTGTTGTTGTTGTTGTCGATGTTATTGTTGTTGCGGCTTTTGATGTTGTTGCTGTTGTCGCTATTGGCGCCTCCTGTCAATTTCAAATTTTTTATGGTAATTGTTTGGAATTCGCGTAGGTGTGAAAAAAGACACAACGATACACTCGATTCGTGTATTTGTTTTTGTTTGTGTTGTTGCTGCTTCGGCTGCTGCTGCTGACTCTGTTGCTCGGTCCCTACGCCTTGTCAACAGTCACAAATAAACAAACAAACAACAACAACAGCAGCAAAAAAGGCTTCTCAGCGCAAGTAATTGAAAATGGCGCGTGTATCGCTTAAATTTCGAAAGTGTTTTTCGTTTCGTTTCTTTTTTGTTGTTGTTGTTTTTTTTTTAACAAATGTGGGCGGGGTTTAAAATTTATGACAAAGAATTTTTAAGCTACTTATTTATTTATTTGTTTTACAAAATTAATTTTAATTTTCTTTTCTTTTCTTTTTACTTTCAGGTAAGCATCGCCGCCTTAAGTGTCCAATACTTGTTTTGTTTTTTGGAAAATTGAGACGCTGCTTATTATGACTTCTTCTCGGTATGCTCTGAACAAAAGCTAATTAGATCTCGGAAAGAAATCGTTAAGTTTAAAATCTAGTTAATGGCTAATTTAATGAGTTCGTTTAATTTAACTAACTGAAATTTTACTTACATAAACTGAACGAATTTATAAACTTAACGAAACTTTTGTTCAGTTTCGAAATCAAGTTGATGGTAAAGTTAAGTAAAAAATATCTGCTGGAATTCCTTTTTTAATATACTTCGTTAAGTTTAAAAATAAATTAATACTGTTTTTTTTTAACAAAAAGCTGAACATATTGTATAAATAAATTTTTGTCGCAAACTTTTTGCTTAGTCTTATTAATAATCAAACTGAAAGTGGTTTATTAAATGTTAAAACCTTCGTTAAGTTTGGAAATTTTTTATCTCTTGGTAGTTTAATCTGCTCAAAAATGTAAAATAAATTTTAGTATAGATTAATTTAAACCTTTCACATCTGCATTGCACATCTATTAAAAAATATTTTAAAGTTTCGTTAAGTTTATCTAAACTGTTTAACCAAGCTAAATTAACTGCAGCATTAAAGCCGGCTCACTAATCTTACATTTAAGTTAGGTTCAGTAACATTTTAAAAATGTTTCGTTAAGTTTGTACAATTTTTCAATCTACATAGAAACCAAATATTTGCACTTAAATGACTTTAGCGCTTATACATTAAACAACAACAAAAACAAAAACACAAAATGCAACGTTCGAACGCCAATCGAAGTGGAAGTGCGTACAATGTCCCCCTTTTGGTGTTTTTCGTTAAGTTGAAATCGAAGCAAACGAAAAATTGTTTATCAACATAAATCTAACACAGCATTTCCGTTCGAACGGAAAATCAAATAGAAATAATATATATGAAAATCGATGCTAGCTAGAAGCGAATGAATGTTTGCATTTGAATATGGTCGAAAGCAAAGTTTCAGCTTTGAGAGCAACGAAACGATTTTATAAAAAGGAAACTTAAATGAGACTGACTGACATAACGACGAAATGTCATTATTAGTATTTGTAGTTTAATTTATAGTAAAGCTGAAGTTGGGTATGGTGGAGCAAGAAGAAGAAGAAGAAGAAGCTAGCTAGCTAGCAGCTGCATGTAACGTTTCGTTCAGTTGCTTTTAAACGTTCCATTTCCGTTTTGTGCGGAACATTCCGAGCTAGCTGCTTGCAATGGAACATTGGAAAAATCCGCAAAAAGTTGCGACGCAGTTGTGTGGCGCTCGAGAACAGAACAGAACACAGAACAGAACAAGCACGAAACAATGAACAAACGAACGAATGAACGAACGAGCGAGCGAACAAGCGAAAGAACGAACGAACGAACTGTCAGGAGGACATTGACATTTTGCATTTTGTTTCGTTTCATTCTTTGGACGCTCGTTCGTTCATTCGATTCGATTCGTACACTTTTGCCAGTTTCGTGTTCTGCTTCTTCTTCTTCTTCATTTTTCTGTGCGCGATGACGAACCACGAGAACGACGACGAGTGCAGATATTTGTTGTTTTTGTTTTTGCTTTATTACTTTTTTTCTTAAATCTTGAAATACTTTTTTTTATTGGTTTTGCGTTGTTTTTGTTAAAGTTTAACGATTTTTGTGGATTTTAACGGCGTTGAAAACGAACTTTTTTTCTTTCGTTTTTTGCATAGAAACAGAATCTTTCGTTAAGTTTTTAATTGTTTGTAAAGTTGTGTATGAAACTTTTATATTGTTACTTTATATTTGGTTATATTTAATGTTAAATAAAAAAAAGTATTTAATATTGTGTAGGGTTAAATTAAGTTTCGTTAAGTTTTAAAAGGCGCCAAAAAGTTTGTTTATTATTTGAAAGAAATCGAATTGTCTGCGTTAACCTTTTTTCAATCGATTTAAAATTGAACACAATTTAAGGCTACGTTAAGTTAGTATTTATTTTTTAGTATAACTTTTAATAAGTCATTCGATTAAAATATTGGTACAAAATGTTTTTTTTTTCGTCTGCTCATGAAAATTCTCTGGAAGCGAAGAAATATTTTGTCGGAGCATTCTTTCTTAAATTGGCAAACGAATTTGCACTTCGATTATGTTTACTTTCAATTGAAATTCCAAATGTACTCATACGTACGTATATATAAATGAAATGCATGGGCAAATACCAAACCAGACACAGTCGCAACGTGCTGACCGCCCACCAAACCCCACCCATTTTCATGTGATCAAAAGTAGCTGTGCTTATTTTTAGCCAGGTATTCTTAAATCACACAATTGTGAAAGTATTCGTATTCGATTTAGAACGAAATCGAAGTGGAAAAACGAACATTTTGTAACTTAACGAAGGTTTTGCTTTGCTTGATATCATTTTAAAAGGAATTTTTATATATCAATAAACGTGCGATGTTCCAATTATTCAGTTTTACCTAATTGTGGTACTTAACGAAAGTTTCGTTAAGTTGTTAGTTTAGTTCAGTTTATTTTTTAAATTAAGCTATCCATAATCAATGAACAAATTAACAGCAGCAAAACAACCATTGACGCGATTTTCAAACTTAACAAATGTTTCGTTAAGTTTTTTTATTTCCAACCAAATTTGCAAAATATTCTATTTTTAAATACAATAAAAAATAAGTCCATCAAATTGTATTTGCCCATCCACCCCCCGCACAGCACTTAAGTGCAAATAAATCTATCAATTAAAATTTCCAATTAAACACACACAAAAATTCGAAAATTCGAAAGCAAAAAAAGAATCGAAAAGATTTTAATTATCACCAGTTAAATACACTCAACGCAAAAAACAACAACAACAAATACGCACAATATAAAAATGTGCCATTTGCAGTTTTTTCTTTTCTTTTCCTCTTTCCTCTTTGATAGCAATTAATTAATAAAGTTTTTTTTGTTTTGGTAATTTCACACACAAATCAATAATTTTGAAAAATTCCAAAACGCTTCCGAAAACATTTTTCGCCAAATCGAAACAGTGGCGTGTGTAGGGGCTGGAGTGGGGTGGGGGGCGCCGCGTTTGTTGAATGTTTATTTGCGGCGCTTTTCGGCCGCTTTGTGTTTGCTTTGCTTTGCTTTGCTTTGAAATGTGCCAATCAAACGCGATGAATTCGTACAAATTCAATTTCGATTCGCTTCTTCCGATGGACGTGGAACTAATTAAAGCGCCTGACAAGAAATTCGATTTCGATTTTAATTTTAATTTAACTTATTTTTATTTTTTTAATTTGCGCTATGCTCCGCCGTAGCGGCGTGCGGAACTGTTGTGCGGTCGCTTTGTGCTCTCGCTCGATTAAAGTGTTTTAATTTATTTTTCGATTGCTTTGCAACTTTTTTTGTATGTGTATTTTTTTGTTGTTATTTGGACATTTCGAGGTCGTTATGATTTATTAAATTGTTAGTTAATGAAAATTTTTTAATGTTCTCAAGTTGTTGGTTTGGTTGTTGTTGTTGCTGTTTTTGTTCTTGTTTTTGTTTGGTCGTGATTAAGTGTGAAAATTATGCGTTTTGGAAAAACTTTACTTAAGCGAAAAATTTGTGTGCGCCAGTGGCAGGGACGAGGACAGGCAGTGTTTATGGTTTTTAATGGAGGGAAAATGTTGTTGTTGTATTCAAGCAGCTGAGTCATTAAAAATATTTCGATAATATGACATTTAAATGACAGACAGTAAAAAAAAAATGTTTACCAAAATTCATTTCGAAAAAAATTACCTTTAATCGGAGGCAAACTAATTTGACGGTATAATTTGCACTTAAAATCAGCAAAAAAGCTCCATTAGTTTGGAAGATATGTTCCGAAATATTTTCAGTAATTGTTCATAGATTCCCTTAAAACTTTATTTGTAAATTTTTTTACATTTTTTACATATAAATTGATATGCGCTAATCATCATTTGTACAATGATTTCTCGTATTAATTTCGCTATAAAATTATAAAATGCAAAAATGGCGACCCTATCCCAACCGGCATTTTGCAAGCGCAAAACAACAACAACACACTACAAAGCAAAAACCTAAAACCAACAACAACAGCAACTACCCCCCACTTACCCACCTACCCTAACACTCAACACCCTAGAGCAGAAGCAGTTTCTGCACTCCCCCTTCCCTCCCCCAAGGAACGACAGACAACTGAAATGAAGCTTTTTCGTAACGAGGGGGGGTCATCATCATTGTCAGCGTCAGCAGCTGTTCCCGCATGCCCAAACAAGCGAGCGAGCAAGGAAGCACACCCATCAACCTACACCAACAACACAGCGAAACGACGAGGTAAAATAGAAATAAAATTTATGAAAGCTTTCACCCAGCCCTTGCGCTAAATTTGAAGCACGACACAACAACAAATTTTTCAAATGCACGCAGTCGAACATGTGTGTGTGTGTGTGACATGCATTATTGTTTATATACATATCTATACTTATATATATATATATCTATTTTTTTAAGGTACTATTGACGTTCGAAAAAATGACGCAAGCGCCTTACTGAAGAGTCTGCCTTGCCGTGTTTCCTCTACAAATTTCCTCTCACATTCAAGTTTCTATAAGCGCTTGAAAGCACAAATTTTATTTTTGTCTTTGTTTTGTTTTTTTTGTTTTGTTTTTGTAATTTGGAGCACTTCTCCCGGCTAAGTTAATGGTGCTCCGTTGGCTTTTGTTTAAGCAAACGATGAACTGTGCGCGCTCGTTTGGATCTCATTTGGACAGAAAAGCTTTTCGAAATGTTTGCCTGAAATTCGGCAACAGCTCTTTCTCGTTGTCGTCGTTCGTGTGGATGCGCATCTCTTTTGTTTTTGTTCTTTAAGGTTATTGCGCCTTACTCGTACTCGTACTCGTACTAGCGCTCGTGCTTGTGCTCTTCTCTCTCGACTTGCTCGCTCTGCAATTGTTTTGCCTTCGTATCTTGTGGGTATTTTATTGGCGGCGGCGCTCTATCTCTCGTGTTCTGCTTTGCGGCCTACCTTTATTTATATTTGTTTTCCTACTTAACTACATCCGAAGCTGGGTCTGTCGGTCGTCTAGGTTGGCGCTTGCCTGGTTCGTCGTCATCTGCTTGTTGTTGTTATTGCTGTTGATTTAGGTAGGTCGGTCGTCGTCGTCGTTGTCGTTGTCGACATCTTCAACCCAGCAGCAGCAGCAGCTTCCTTCTCTCGCCCCAAGCCAGAGACTCATCATAACTCACTCAGTCTCCCACTCCCAGTCTTTGTTTCTTTGCCATCCTGACTCACTGAGCGTGTTTCTTTGTTTTCGCAACTTGTTTCTCGGCGAGTTTTTTCTTTTATTTTGTGTTCTTGTTTGTTTTTGTTATGTTGGGTTTTTTGCAGTTTTCCTTTTACGCCCTTTTTCTTCTTGGCCATTACATCGTGTTTTGTTTGGTCCTGACACAACTGTAAATGTAATGCGAAAGGATTTCCATGTTTGTTGCCTCTTTTCGTTTCGCCTGATTTTATGTTGGTTGACACTACTGCTTCATATTTTTATGCTCGTTTGTCTGTCTCCTCCCTCTGTGCTTTTGCCTGCTTTTCTCCGCGCCGTTGCCAATTTTCATAAATTGTTGAAAAAGTGCAAAAACAACCAAAAAAAAAACACATTCTTGTTCTTCTTTTAGGGGGATTTGGGGCTCGACGACCGTCATATTTGTTCACTCTTTAAACTTACTCTCACTCTCTCTTTCGTTCGTTCGTTCTGTAGAGCGGCGCAGCATAGACAGACAGCCAGTCGGTTGTTCGCTGGGTCTGTCTGTCAGTCTGTCGGTCGGAATCTTTTTTATTGATCTCGTCACAATTAGAAAATAATTTGTTTGTCTGGTATCGTCCGTCGTTGTTGTCGTTGTCGTTGCGTTACGTCACGTGGGTGTTGTTTTCCTTTTTGGTTTTTGTTGTTGTTTTTGTTTTGTTCTGTTCTGTTTCGTTTAGTTTTTGGTTTGACGTCTCCATTACTGCGAAGACGACTGCCAGCAGCGTCTATAAATTACGTGAAAATGCTATTGCGTATTTTTGACAGCGTCTTTTTGCGCTTGCTGCTCACAGCTTTATGTCCAAGAAGGAAGGTTTCGTTAAGTTTGCGATTCGTCGTAAAATACGTTTTGAATATAACATTAGCATATATTTAAATATGCTTCGTTAAGTTTTAAATTTGAGCTTGAAACCGTTTCTTTATTACGTGAGCCTTTTTAAACTAATTTCAAACTAGTTTAATTTTATTTTTCATTTTATACTTTTAAGTTTTCAAATGTTTTATAAAACACTTTAAAACTGCTTACAGTTATCTTAACGATACTTAACGATACTTACTATTCGTAAAAAAAAATCGTTTATCATTTGAAGTAAATTTCGTTAATCAATCATCTGCATTAATTTTTTTACAAATTTAAAACTTAACGAAACATTCGTTAAGTTTTGTTTATGCTTAAAATATTAATAACTGTGCTTTCCATATATATATATATATATATATATATATATATATATATATATATATATATATATATATATATATATATATATATATATATATATATATATATTTGACTTTTATTTGACGCACTTAACGAAACCTTCGTCAAGTTTATTTTCTTACAAAACTGTTGAAAAAAAACCATTTTCCAGTTTAATGGCAATGAAAATAATGAATAATGAAACACTTTTCTGCGCTCTAACCGATGTACTTTCGGTGTAAATATGAAAATGCCACAAACACACATACACATACACACACGCACACGCGCACACACAGTAACACAGCAACATGTTGAAAAGTGTTGTTAATCCAATGCAAAAGGAAATTACTTGTACATAGGTACGAGTACATACACTCGTACAACACGCTTTGCACTTGTTAATGCTTGGCGCTGTTAGCTGGCTAGCTGGCCGGCAGCTTGGCTTAGGCAAGTCGCCGTCATAACCCGTTAATATTCGCGTACAAACTTCGCGTCGTCGTTTTCTAGCCAATTTGTGCCGTGGCAACACTTTTTTTCATGCTGTTAGTGTATTTTTCGTGTTTTAAGCCATGTTTAAACCGTTTAGGCTTGTTGTAAATTGCGCTTCAACTGCTGCCACCACTCCAATTTATTTTTCGCGCGCGCACTGTCGGTGTTTAACGGCATAACTGCGCTTTTTGGCAAGGCGCGATGCGGCGCGGCGATGGCTTCATATGTACGCTACGCCGCATGACGACGACAATGTCGCTGCTGCCAGCAGCAGAGCAACTTCTGGTGCTGCTGCTGGTGCTGCTGTGTTGAGTTTTGCAGCGGCATGGCTTAAGGCCAAGGTATTGGCCGCCATTATTGATTGACGCCATATTCAACCAGCGAGCGGTTTTTTCATGTTGTTGTATTTTTAATTGTGCACGATAAATGTTGGCGCACAAAGTTCGTTGGTTTTTTTATATTTTTTGGTTTGCTTTTGCGATATTTTATAATTGCACTTAATTAAACTGGACGAAACTTAACGCGACTTTTAAAAGAAACCGAGGCACAAGAGATTTTACAAAGTAATTATAAAGAAAAATTAAGTTAATTAAGTTAATGTCTCTTTGAACAGTTTCACATTGAAAACTATTGATGAAACGTTTTGTTTTCTGTTCTGGGCGTGGAAACTTAACGAAACTCTTTGTTTTCGTACAACTTTAGGTAATTTATAAATAATATCATTGCTCACGCTTTCGCTCCTCTCACACCAACACAACTACACATTACCTTCCGCCGCCTGGCACTCTGCGAGCTGCTGTCGTAATGCACGTCTGGATCGCGTCAAGGAACGCTTTCATAGTTTACAGCGGGGGTCAATTGCGCGCAGGACACGCGCTGAAATAGTTTCGCAAATTTGCAAAATTGCATTTGAAAACTTTGTTAATTTGTTTTTATGAGTTTATGACGACGAGGGCTAGAGAACTAGCGAACCTCAACGATGACGATGATGGCGAAGGAAACGCCAAGACAAACCGACAGACAGACAGACAGACAGACAACAACCGACGGCTTTCATGTTGCTGCTTGATGGTAATGCCAAAGACATCACCAATAACATATAACCAACAACAACTGCGCGAACGAACGACGTCAGCAACTGCAGCAACTAACAACAACATCAACAACTAACAACTACAACATCATAACTGTTAATGTGAGGCAGTGAGACGTGGCGTCATTGCCACCAACTAACCAAGCGACCAACCGACCAACGACCGAACAAACGAACCAGTCAGCCAGCAACATAGCATAACACATTCCTGACCTACTCACCAACGCACACGCACACTTACAAAAATACCAACACAGTCACTTGCGCCGCATAAAGTTGGTGGCTGTCGTAGGCAATATTGCAGGGAAATGCAAATTACAAAAAAAAAAAACATAAAAATGGCGGCCCACTGTACTTCATATATGGCCAAAAGATATATTGAGCTCCCTTGAATTCTAGAAAATTATGAGATTTGTGCCTAAGAATTCTGTTAGTAAAAATTTCAATTGTCTTCTTCAGTTATTTTCATGCCAAACAGAACACAAATAACTGCAGAAAGCAGTAGTTTTTATAGTTTAACTGGTAATGCAGTAATTTGTTTATTAAATTTTTCATATTACAAACTTCGAAACTATGCCAAAGTACTGTGCGTCTTGGTTTAAAGGATATTCGCTAAACAAGCGCCAAAGCAAGTTTCACTACTTTTGCCTAGCAAAGTTGCGCCTTGTTTAGCTTAGGTCGCCTCTTGAATTTTCTTCTTCTTGTTGTTGTTGTTTTTACTGACTGAACAACCTAATCCAGTTATTTTCGTTTAGTTTTTTCGTTTGTTTCTAATTTTTCACTTCTGCAGCGACGTTGCAACGAACAAGTTTACAACAACAACAACAACAGCAAAAAAAACAAGTGCGCATTAGATGGTCACGTTGCAATGTTATCGAAGGTATTTTCAGCTGGTGTTGCTGCTGCCACACCTCCCTATCTGCTGCCTATCTGCCAGCCCGCATGCCTGCTTACCTGGGCAGCCTAAGCAACTCAAACTTACCAACCAACCTCCTCAAAGTGTGACGACTTTGGCCGTACTTTTTGCTTTGGAGTTCGGACGGACGGTTTTGACTTGCAATGAAGTTGGCTGTAGCTGTGGCTGTGGAGCAATGTCGTTTTTAATGAAGTTTCCTGTCGATAAAGTTGGTTTTTATTGGTGTTGTTATTGTTGTTGTTGTTGTAGCTGTTACCAATGTAGTTGTTTTTGTTGTTGTTGTTGTTGCTGCTAATGTTTCTTGCGGTAAATTGCTTGTGCACTGGTAAAGTTTAAGGTGGCTTTTGGCCTCACCGACTTTAAGTTAGCTGCGCAATTTGTTTCGTTAAGCGTTTTATTAGCGAAGGTTCTTGTCGTTGAGTCTTTTTTTCGCCCATTTGAAATCTGTTTTTAAGGTTTTTATTAAAGTTTTGTGCAGCATTTGTGAACAAGCACAGTTGAACGAAAGTTTCGTTCAGTTTTTTGTATCATTAAAAAATTTATTTTCTAGTAAAGTGTTGGTAACATTTTTCAAAATTTGATTTTGTGACTATAACTTATCTTATCTTTTTTCAAATTATCATTTTCTGTTTAAATTTAGTTAGTAGTGCACCTAAAACTATGCAAAATAAATTCATTTGCATATAAATTACGTATTGGCTCATGTTGTGCCAAACTGAAATTTTTTGCCAAGCCACATAAAAGTTAATGGTGAAATAAATGTCCACAGCTTCGTCTGCCAAATGCACAAAAATATGCAATGGTAAATTTTCATATTTAATGGACGAAATTTTTAATATTGTTCCTTTATAACATTAACAACAAATTTTTGTATTTTTTTATTAATTTCAACATAAGTTCAGCAGTAGTTCTGCTGCATAAACTGCGTTTATAAGCAACCTTAAAGTATGCAATAAAAATTTACTATAGCTAACTAAACTAAAAATGGTTTGAAAATAGTTAGTAAAATATTCAAAATGACAATTTTTCGACTTATTCTATAATATTATACTCCTAAAAGTATGCTTTATAAGTTTTGGCTTTTTAGTAGGAACATTATAAAGCGTTGTTAATCTTTAAATTAAATTTAAATTAGTCAGACCAAATAATGGCAATATAAGTATATCAAATTAAAAAAGTAAGTTAACATTTTACTTTATGTCAAAAAGTACGCTAGAATTATTATATATTTTTACTAAACAGACTAATTTCACAAAAGTAAAACGAAAATCGAGTAGGCAATTGCTTTCGTCAATCACCATTTTCATCGTAATTCGTAATCTTCTACACCCAAAAGCATTGAACCCTTGTGGAGTACATTCGTAATATTCGCTTCTGCACATCGCTGTGCTGACGCCAGCTCCGCCACCTAAAAGCAGACAACAATTATGTAAACTAAATTTCGGCGGTGCTCGGAAATTGAAAGGGATTACTTTTTGCCGAAAATGAAATGGAAACGTTTTGCGCTTTGTTACATACAAACGAACAAACTTACATATATATATATATATATATGTGTATATGTGAAGTATATAGAGAAGTTATAAGTTTTTTAACGTTTCGGCATTCCTTTTTCAATGACAGACATTTACATAAGTCCTGGCGGGCGACAGCACTACAGCAGCATCAGCAGCAGCAGCAGCAACATAACACGCCCAAACGCGCCCACCCAACAAGGTTGACACTCTTGCGTTTGTCGTCGACGTCGTTGCGCACATACATACAAACATACACAAAAATTTCGCTGTTCAAGTTCAAGGTTATGTGGCGCAAGAACCTTTTCTCGGTCGGCGTTTATTTTTTTCTTTTTGTTGTTGTATTTTGATAGTAGGTGGATTGTTGGCGTAAAAGTTTTGGTTTGTGAATGAAAAAGCGTTGAACTGTGAAATCTGAAAACAGAACTTATACAAAAAAAAAAAAAAACAAACAAAAAACAACGAATTTAAATGGTGAAATTGTGCAGAAAAAAGACTAGCATACTTTTGGGCTTTTAGCTGGAAAAGGTTGTTTGCCCGATGCTTGCTTGTGTAAATAAAACAATAAAAGGCTTAGGTGTGCTAAAGTAGTTTGATGAAGTGTGTTGTTGGTAGAGATCAAATACAAAAAATCATCTAAAGCATACTTTTAGGTGTTTGGTTTTAAATTAGGTTACAAGTTGTTTGAAATTTAAATAATTTGTAAGTGAAAACCCAAAAATTACAAAATACCTCTCATTTGATATATTAACAGCTAAAATATTTTTAGCATACTTTAAAGCATTTAAAATTGATAATTAAATTTCGCCTAAAAGCAGGCAATATTCCTAACAAAACACATCGTATAAATGTATGTGCCTGCGCTGTCGCCTGTCCCGAACATAATTTTCAATTTTCATCATGTGACAAATTTCTCAACGCAACTTGACACTCCATCAACAACATTGGCAACAGCAGCAAGAACAAACACAAAAACAACAACAACAACAACAAAATAACGAGCAATCGTTTACATTGCTACATTGCCCTCGAAAAGAAAATTTAGTTTTTGACGGCAGGCACACGCCTAAAAATCCAACTGAAACGACAACATCTTGAGCGCGTCACGAGCGTCACAGGCGGTGAATGGCCGCAGGCCTTCAGGTCGTTCACCGCCGCCGCGCGTTCAATCGTTCGCCTAAAACGAAAAACGAAAAGCGAAACTGAAACTGAAACGCTTTGAAGCTTTTAACGCACTTTCACGAAGCGCAAAGAAAAGAATCCCAAACAAAAAGTAAATAATACCGAAAAGAAAACAGCCAAGAACCGAAAGCAGAACTTGGCAACTACGCACATACAAATATAACAACAACAACAACAACAATAAATGCAAATGTATGCGTATTTGTGCCTGAAGTGGGTTAACAATGAGGCTACACAAACACCCAGACAACGCACACGAAACGAATCGAAAAGGAACTAAGCGAAGCGCATGTAAGAAAAGCGCCAACCGAAGGACATTACCGAAAGAGTCCAATGACCGCAAAAGGCAATTATCATTTGACAAGTGATTTCTTTGATTGAGTGGTTGGATAATGCCGCAGCCACCCTCCCCCCCCCCGTTGCTGTTACCAATTACGCACATAAAGAATGCTACAGTAACTCTTTTTTTGAAGAGTAAAGGTTTTCACAATTTTTAAAAAAATTTACTCAATTCTCTTTTGGACTTAATTCTTCAATTTTTCCGACAATAGAAACAATAGAGAAAACACTTTTACGACATTTGTAAATTTTCTCAAGCTAGTCTTAAAATTTTTCTTAAATTTTGTGTTTAGCATATTTGCGAAATCAATTAAAAAGCCTACAGACTCTTTGGAATTGTTCGAGAAGCGCCTAAAAGTAGGCAATTGTCTTGTGATTAACGCCAGCCAGCGCCCAAAACCGCAGCCGTTGCTTTTTAATTTTTGTTTCAGCTGCAAAAAGCTTGAGAGCTCGCCGCACGCGCTTTTAATTATAACAAGCGCCTTAAAGCAGGCAATGAACTTTAACCGCAAGCGCCCTGCTTTTGGCAGTTGATGATGTTGATGACGATGATGATACAACTGAAAGCGATACGCTGCGAAACTTTGAACCCGACAACGTCGACGCCGCCGACAACGACAACGCGTAATGCGATGTAAGCAGGCATATCAAAACGAACGACGGTAGTGCGGGCGCCGAAAAGTATGCTACTCACATTTGCGCTTAACAAGAAAATAACAAACGCAAACGGCAACAACAAACAATGAGACTAATGTACCACCTACTTGGCATGGTATGCTATGGTATGGTTTAAGGCGCTTGATTTATGGTTCGTCGGTTTTGGTTAGGTTTGGTTTGGTTGTTCGTTGTTGATTCCTGGAATTGTGGCTTATACAATTGTCGACAATAAGCGGGCGGCTGCGTCTGTCTGTCTGTCTGTCGTCTGTCCGTCAGTCAGTTTGTCTGTAGAAATTTGTTGAAATTAATTAAAATTTGTTAAACGCTTTGTTGGTTGGCTTTTAAGTGTTACGCGTTTAGTTCAGTTGGTGTAAATGTCTGTTTCGTAATTTTCTTGCTTTTGCTTGTGGTCTTACGATATCTAAACATCTCCATTTAGGCGTTTTTGTTAATGAAGACTTTTTTTTTAAGATCCCTTCAATATGCAAATGATCTTAAACTGTTTTTAATTTAAATGGCTTTCAAAAGGAAATTAAGTCTTTTGGTATGTTGCACTGCCATAAGCGAGTAATTTGAATTTTCCCAGCACATTTCCTAAGCAATCTAAAATATTTCATCTTAGATTAATCTTAGCGGTTGCAATATTTGCTAAGCTATTTCAAATTTATTTCAACTAATTAACTCTTTTGTTAGTAATTTTATTCAGCTATTTTAAATATTCGCTATTTTTTATATTTTAAAAATTATTTTAGTTCTGTGAAAAAAACTCTTACAGCGCCTAAAAGTATGCTATACACGTTCGTTTCCCAGTTGCAAAATATTTCGCAATTTGTATTGTTTTTTCTCTCTTCTTCTTATTTTTGAAGTATCTTCAGTCTTCCTCAGTCCACGCCACCTGCTGTTTAAATTATGCACACACTTACGTTGATAACCTCCGCCACATCGGGAGGTCCTACAATTTTTGTTTGTTGCAATTTATTTTGTTTCTTCTTTATTATTGTCATTTGTATAAACTGGTGCGCTGATTACTCACTCACAAGCGTTTCATTTTGGCATTATTCATGCGACAATTGTTTGCTGACAAATTGAAAGCAGCTCAGCTGTTCTGTTGGCAATACAACAGCAACGAAATTTAACTCATTTGGCTGATTATTATGGTAATTGGCAACTAATTTGGTTATTAATTTACCTAACATATGTATGTATGAATGTACTTTAAAAGAATGTACCATGAAAGTGCTTCACCTCTGTTTGCAGTTCTTTCCAGAAACCGCTTTAAACTATTTCCAAAGTAACCGAAAGCGTATTAAAACCGATTCGGTGCTCATGGAACCGAAACCGCTATCAGAACTAAACGAGCTGTTGCGCGTTGCTTTGCTGAACACCCAGAATAACAGGAATTGAGGATAGAAGCAATTCCAAAATGGTTTTACAGTACCAAAGTAACTCTTCAATTTTGGTTTCTCCTGACGTCTTTGCCTGATTCTTTCTCTAGAAGCTACATGTTAATTTGTCAGCCTGTTTTCCTTTTCTATTTATTTTTAGTTAATAATTATTAAAGGTGGAATATATTTAAAAGAATTTAAACTTAATTTTAAACTGGAATTCGTCATTAAATTTTTATTCAGAAATTTCATTTAAAATACTTTCTGGAACAGAATATTATGTCAAATTTGAATTTTAAACCTCTTTTACATTTTACAATCCATTCCAAGACCACACCATAACAAACATGTCATCCAACCAACTCAAAATATTCCAACAAATGTGCAGATTTATCAGTGATATGTGTTCCTTGTAAGCACCAACTTTTGTGGTTCTTGTTCTTGTTTTATAGCAATCAGACATGCTTAACAATTTACGCTAAGAAGTCGAATTTTTGTTTAAAGAAATTACTTGAGTCAGTTCGGTTGGAACAAACAAACCTCAAACGTCACCAAAGAAATTATTCTTTCAAATGAAATATTTCTCCCAGCCCAATAAATTATTACATGATAATCAACTTGTTGGACGTATTGTCATAAGTAATTATTTTCAAATTTATTATTTTAAATTAAACTCTCCTGTACTTAAGCTAAGCGCTCGATTTTTTTTTCGGTATCAAGTGCAATTTGTAATATACACGAATCAAAATAATTGACAGTTTGGTATAACAAATTATCGATTTTGTTCAGCAACACCTACCCACGATGTACTTGCTACATATGACGACGAGATGTTGTATGTCGGATACCTACGCCCAAAATAATAATAGTAGTAATAATAATAAAGAAACCCACCAAATCCTGTTTGAAATGAGAACCTTACCTTACCTTGCCTTACCTTACCTTACCTTAGGTATGGCAATTATATTTAAGTACCTACACACAAATGACGTCAGCGCATAAATTTAGCACTATTGTGGGTAGTCAGTCGAATCGTCGTAAAGTGTATGTACGAGTATGTACATATTTAATATTTTTAGCATGGTTGAGGGAGGGAGGGGTGGACGTAACTGCCTGCCTTAGGTTTACCTACCTACATTGTGCGTATTTTTGTGTGTAATTGCTTCAATTGAGTTGTTATGTTAAAGCGAATTTGTTGTTTTATTGTTGTTATTGTTATTCTTATTATTATTATTGTTGTTATAATGGAAAATATTGTTCTTTGGTTATGAAATTAAAAATTACACGTGCACAATTTTTTAAGCGGATTGAAAAGCCTTTGGTTCTTAAGTATTTGACAAGTTCGTTTGGCGTAGTTAAGCGGAAAAGTCGTTTTAAAACATTTGCGGTTAGCTTGGAAAACTATTTCTACAATTTTATTAAATTAATGTTAACTAAGAATTTTCAGGATAACTTGAAAGTGTTTTTAGGAAACTTTCAAGTCCTAATTGGAAATTTAAAAAGTTCTTCTAAAAATTTATCTTCTGAGATACTTTCCTTAAGAAATTTTCTTGAATTTGAAACCACGCACATTTAAAATTGATTTAAAAAAAGGAAGCTCAAGTTTTTACACATTGCAAAAAAATAATGGAATTTAAATGTGTCTCAAAACATTTGAGCTGAATTTTCCTTAGCCTAATAAATAGTAAAAATATTTCAATTCGCATTCATTAAGAAAAATTAATTGGCACTTATCAATTTTCATCTTCACGTGCCTCTGTTAGACAGACCATAAGTTAATCTAACCTATTCGTTACTCCCTTAATTACATAATTTAACAATTTTTATGGCAAAGCTCTTCAAACTCGTATCTACGTATCTAACGAATGTGTGTAACGTTAAACATTAAAATTTGATTTCATCAAAATAAGATGCCAAATTACAAAAAATTAAATACCGTGCGTATCTCCAGCATGTTTTTCCCCCTCCCCCCACCCCAACGGACATAATCCCATTTCGGCTGGTATTCGGGGGGTATATCGGTAACCAATTCAGCCAAGCGGACAGAACGTACGAGCGAACGTATAGATCGACCGAATGAACGTAGAAATGTCTTCTTTGCTTCTTGTCGGAGGAGCGGAGTTTAATTTCTTCAATTTTATTGCATGACATGACATTTGGAAATCTGTCTGCGCCGTTAATGCGTATAAATCTCGTTTGAGTTTTTAATATCTTTAGCTTTTTATTTTATTTTCTTCTTGGTATTTGATTTATTTTTCTCTCATTTGGTTGACTTGATATTGGAATTGGCATATGGAGCGTCGTACTTGTTGGTGTTGATGCTGATGTTGGCCATTGGAGCGTCTTAGTTTCTGTGCGCTAAGAGAACATTTTTATTTATTTTTCTGTTGACCAGTAACGCAACATGAACTCCGGAGGTTGCTGTGTGCTTGGACTGAGATTTACTACATCCGACCACGTTATTGGCGAGGTTACTGTCTTATTTTCGCCATACAAACAAGCATTTAAACATGTGTAACACACACACATACAAACAAACGAACGACGAATGTAATGCCATGACAGTAAACATGATTCACGACATTTGAAGTGTCATTTCGGGTATTCTTTTTTAATAGTTGTTGTTTTATATTTTTTATTTACGAGCTGCGATGTTTTTGGATAAGTGTTTAAAATTAAATTTTTCAGTAAATTTACAACAATAATTCGCTTTAATCATTAAGGTATTTAGTTTATCAATGAGCTACGAATTTACAGAATACTTTTAAACACTTGATTCGGATTTTGATGAAAAGTTTCAGATACACGATTTTATTTGAATTCTTAATAAGCCTCGAAGAAGTTTTTTATCCAAAGAATATTGAATTTTAAACAAAGCTTTGGCATATGTTCAACTGTTGTATGACACAGACAACTTTTTATGAATTTCGCTTATCGCTTTTTAATTATATTGGATATATCCGAACTGTATCTCGTGTGTCATAGTTCAAGTTCCCAATTCAACCCAAAGACCGTTGCAATTGTTGTTTGTACATTTTATCGGCAAATGCTAACAACATATGACTCGACAACAATTCCTTGTTTATTTTCAGCTCATTACCAGCTGCTCGTTGCTGCTGCGCGTGCTATATCTCGAAATCAAGTTTCATACGATACCATATTTGTGACCCTCAACGTAAACATCAACAACACTTGCAAAAATATAAAAAAATAAATCTGAAAATAATTCTCAACAATATTGACTTTTGTTTAATTGTTACCACTTGGCTGTGTGTGTGTTTATGTGAGTGTGTTGTTTTTTTATGGTATTCGGTTACACCCAAAACAATAATTTTTGAAGTCAAAAATAATTACACACACACACACCCACACAATTTTGAAGTAAACTTAAAAATGTTTATAGCCAAAAGTGAGACATACCAAAATTAACGGCATTTGTTTGGCCTTAAACTATTAATTGCTTGCGCTTTGAAATTGACAAATGTGCGGCCGGAGTCTATTTTTTGTTTAATGGTGTTAAGTTGTTGTTGTTTTTGTTTTTTTCATATCGCGTGTTTAATCGATATTTTAAGTGTACAAATTTTGGCATTTCTGCATTTGTGAAGGTGGACTTAGGAAATGTCGTGAGTGTAATGCGATATTCATCTATTTCGATTTGCTGATTTCTTGACTACACAATTAAGTTTCGTTAAGTTTAATTATATTCGATAAGTTTGAAATTTATATCAACGAGTATTTATATTATATTTCAATGGTTCTAAATAGTTAAGTTAAGTAGAAATTTCACACTAGTTCAGTTTTGAAATGAAATTGTTTCCCTACATTGGGATATAGTTAAAATATGAAAATTTGGCAACTGCCTCTCACTTATGGTAAAATGCGCTGATTTAAATATTCTATCCAACTCAAATTGCCTATTTTCATGACTTTTACCTGTCTTCAAATCAAATTTATCCGCACTCCTCAGATTTATAAATATAAAAAAAAAATTCAAGTAGGCAGTGGAAAGAAAATCGTTTAAAATAAACTCATGCAATGCTTTTAATTGCTTTTTGTCTAGCCTAGTGCTGTTAGCTGGTAGCTGCCTGCTGCTCTGTTCGACCGAGCAGAATCAATCAATTTTCTTGCAATTTCACAATTTTGAAATTCAAAGATATTTTTTCTAAATTTTCCACCAATTTGCATGCAAAAATTCACTTAAATATTTTTTTTTTTGCCTTTTTTTGTTGTTTGTTTTTGTTCGTGGAACATTTTCCACCTTAGCGGGAAATTCGTGTGAAAACTTATTCGGCAGGAAAGTTGCCAGCATGCACATTAAATATGGCTTATGTATATTTGAAAATGTATCTAAACATACACACATACATACTTACTCGCATATTGATTGAGAATCCATTACCTTTTATATACATACATATAGTATGTTAGAACTGTGTAGATTATTACCCTGCTCGAGTGTAAGTTGTAAATTTGAACAGTTCAGTTCGTGAGCAAGAATTCTTTATGCGCCCAAAATCAGTTTGTTAATTTTTTGTTTTAAGTTTACGACCTCCACTGCTCGTCAGTCATAAAATCTATTCTCGGAAGCGAAGCCACAAAATTCTAATCAGTTTTGTCGTATCACTATTTTGACTCGACTACTGCTTACAAAGCGCTTACCCAAATGCGCACTGCAAGCACTAATTGAGAATTACCTTTTTTAATCGCAGTTTTTGGTTTTCTTTTCTTTTTGTCTGTCTGTCTGTCTGTCTGTCTGTCTGTCTGTCTGTCTGTCTGTCTGTCTCTCCTTCTTTCTTCATTTACTATTTAAATAAAGTATTTGTATTTTTCGGCAAGTTGGTAGCTCAACTTTAACGAAATTCGTTTTTATCGTTTTGTGGTTATTTCGGATTTAATGACCACAACAACAACAATAACAAAAACCAACCGCAGCACTTGGCTCGCTCTTGTCTTTGTTATTCTAAGTTTTTAATCGCTTAATTGCATTTTTTTATTTCAGAGTAAAAATTTTGTTTTTTTTTTGTTTGTTTTATTTAAATTTCATTTCGTTTTGTTCGTTAAATTGCACGTCCGCTTTACTTTTTTATTTTACGATTTCGTTTTGTTATAGTTTTGTTATTTGTTGTTGTTGTTGTTGTTTTTTTGTTGGTGTGTTTGGTGTTGGTTTGGTTACATTTTTTATGGCACTCTCGGTTTGTGATTTGTCTGTGAATTGGCAAAATGCGGTTTTGTTTAACGTCCGAATGCATTTAACGTACTCGTAGATACAAACGAGTTTCGTCAAATTTTAAATTTTTTTATATTTTAAAGATTAAAAGATAAATGTTTATATTTCTTTTAATCACTTACACTTGGTTTAATATTAAGTCATGTCTTGTATAAACTTAACGTTGCGATGGTTTTAAAGTTTTCGTTAAGTTTTTTTTTAACCACTCGTTGAGTTTGTCTTTTTTCTTCTATTCAATTTTTTTGTAATTTAATTTAAAATTTAGTATCTACGATAAATTAAATTCTTCGTTAAGTTTGACTCTTATAAGAAAAGAGTAATTAAAAGCTAAATATACCTTTTATGTGTTTTTATTCCTTTCTGAAGCTAATTTGCTATTGTTTTCCCATTAAAATTTCGATATACAAAACAGTTTCGTTAAGTTCTTTGATTTATATTAAATGAAAAAACTAAGCCTCAAATTATTTAAATTTATATTTTTTCGGTTTGATGTTTAAATAATTACAATAAGAAAAGGAAAATAATACGTATAGAAGTTTCGTTAAATTTCCTATATTTGCTTAACTTTTAAAACTTAACGAAAGCAAGGAAATTAAATTTACGTTTCGAAAAATAGTTCCGTTTGTTTTTAAACTCAAATTTGACTATTTTATAATTCGTAAATTAAGTGCAGAATACTTTCGTTAAGTTTCGTTTTTCCACTACAATTTTATTATTCAAATAACATCGAACGTCCACCATCAACGTTAAGCCTATGTATAAATGTAAATATGTACATACGTTTGCATGCAACTAACAGTACTTTCGTTAAGTTCCCCACTCCCCCCCCCCCCGTTCCGCTGCTGTTGACAATATTGCAGTTGCATTGTTGTTTTTGTACTCATATCAACTACGGCGCAGTTTTGGAATTTCTCACGGGGTCATTTGCATAGACTCTTTCTTTTGTAGTTGTTGTTTTTATGTATATTGTTTGTATTGTATTTGTGTTTCTTTTGTGTGCATTTGCATAAGTATGCGTGAGTCTGTGTGTGTGTTTCTGTATATTGTTTACGCTTTTTGTTGTATTTTAAAGATAACTTTGAACCGGAGACAACTTTTATAAATAATAATTTTCAAATTTTTATATATATATTTTTTTTAAAAACATTCGCAGATTTGATTATTTTGTCCAACACCCTTTAAAGGCACTTAACGATGCACCCAAAGGTCATTGTCCCATATTTGTCAGCTTTGTCTGTCTGTCTGTTGCAGTTTTCTTTCAACATTTCTCAAAATGCATTTTACAGAATTTGCGACTTATTTCGTCGTCGTCCGTCGCCCGATCCGATCCGACCCCGACCCGACCACTTTGTCTGTGAGCTTATCCAGCAGCTTTTACGTCATACCAACGCGCGTCGCGATGAGAATGAATTTAACCTAACATTTAATCCACAGATACAAACAAAGAAAAAGAAGAAGAAGAGTTGTGACATAAATCGGTCGGTCGGTTCTTTTTTTAGCGTCAGTTCCTCCTATTATTTATTTGCTGTTTCCACTTCTTTTTTTATTTGCTTTTATTATTGTTATACGTAGCAGAAGCGTTCTGTGCAACAGTTATGCTGCTGCTTCTGTTGTTGTTATTGCTGTTGTTGTTACTTTGGCATGTTGCAAGTGCCGCATTTGCTGCATTGTTTTGTTCTTTTCTTCGTTCATGAGTTTCTTCTTTCCCTGCTTCTGCTGCTGTTTATGTTGTTGTTGCTGTTATTATTGCTGTTGTTGTTATTATTGCCTTGTCCGTCTGTCCGTCTGTCTATATTCTTTAGCATTGTTGTTTGTTGTTGCTGCTGCTGATGTTGCACAATTAAAAATACGTTATGCAAGTTTTGCTGTCACTGACGTTTTATTCGCTCGCTCGCTCCGTCGTTTGCTCGTTCGGTTCGTTCATTCGCCTGCGGGGTATGTTGTTGTTGTTATAGCTGCTGCTAGTCTTCTTCTTCTGCTGCTGCTGCATGTCGTTGCATTAATTTTGGCCGCATTGTTTTGCATTGGGGTAGGTTAGTTCGGGATTTGTGATGGTTTTTGTTTTGCTCTTCTTGTTCTTGTTCTTCTTCTTCTTCTTCAAAATCAAAACAAGATTTCAGCTTGAATTTATTTTTACTTTTTGCATAATAAAAAAATCCAAAGCAGCTGTACTGCAATTCCTTCGATACACAAAACCCTTCTCGGTGCAGATAGATTTCGCATCTTTTGGATATTAATAAAGCGATGCCGCAGAAGGGTTGCAAACTTGTTGCGCTGGTTATGGTTCGAGTGCGACTTTTTTGCATACAGGCGAAACTTAACGAAGCGCAAAATTGCGTCATTCGTACTTTAATATGTTTGGAATTGCGACTAGTTATGGAGAAAGGTTGGACAGTTTTGCAAAGTCGATCAATGGCAAACTTAGCGAATTATTTCAAAAATATTGAATATATAATCAGAAAGCTTTTAGTATTCTTTTTTGATAATTTTATATTTTTAAGGATAAAGTAAATTTTTAAAATGACTTGACACAACTTTTTTCTTCTTTTTAATTGGGTTTAGAAAATATTTTAAGAGAGATGTTTTTAAAAAAGCTTTTAGAAGGAGACATTTTTGTATAACTTCTTATATTGTCAAACTTAAAGCTTCCACCTTTTTTACATGTTGTATGAAATTTCAAAGAACTAAATTTCAACATTTATTTTTTTAAATAATTCTTAAATATATTTTATAGTATTGTATGTTAGACCAACTTATTGAGTACAAAAGATCATTAATGACCGCAGTGCTCGTAACACGTTTGGCTAGTCCTCCAGGTGTTTTATAGCTTCTAACAGACTTTGGTCTGATTTGGTCCACTTGTTCGATAAAGAAATATGTCTTTGTCCCAACGTCACGTCCCTTCCCCTTAATTGATTGATAGACCAACTAAACGAAACTCTTTTCGAAACTTAACGAAACTTGATACATTAAAATTTCAATACACAACTTTCAAATTATCCCTAAATACATTTTAAAGTCAGTTAGACCAACTAGACGAAACTTAACGAAATTTATTTAAAATTTAACGAAAGAATTGTTGCTATTTTTTGCCAAAATATCTTAAAAAATATATAAGAAACACAAACGTAATTTCAAATAGTTTTCTGCTACAAATTTGAATATTTAATTCATACAATTTGACAAACATTATAAATAGACTTGAGGGTAAACGCTAGACGCAAATTCTTATCAGCACATAATAAATCATATTTAGCTCTTCTTCTTCTTCTTCTGTTCAATGTGCGCTGCGCAGCTGCTAAAAAGTGTTCACTTTTAAACAAACAACTGAAAAATTAAGTAAAAAAAATAAACAAACAAAAAAATGCGAAAAAAAACTTCAGCACAGACAAAAGATCTTTAGAAACGCCAAAAAATACAAAAATCCAACCCACGAAATAAAGTTTTGTTGTCTTTTCATTTCATTTCATTTCGACTGAAAATACAAAAATTATAAAAAACAACAACAACAAAAAAACGTTGAGAAAAGAGGAACAAGTTTCTTTCATACCTGTTTCAAGCCAAGCGCTAAGCTAAGCTAAGAATTGCACGAAATTAAAAGAACCTAAAAATGAGTTGAAGACTAGAAGGAAGCCGCTTCTATAGCGCGTTTTAACTCTTGTTGATGTCGCTGTTGTTGTTGTAGTTCTCATGCCTACCTTCAAGCGAAAGGGTCCGTCCATTTTCATCCATCCATCCAACCAAGCATCGGTAAATTGCGTCTGCCAGCCGCAGTTGCTTTAGGATGATTCTTTGCTTCTTTGTTGTTGTTGTTGTTGCAGTTCTTGTTGTTGTAGTTGTTTTGCCTGGTTTTCACTTAGCGCGGCATTTGCAGTGGTTTACCTTCTGGAAACTTGTCTGTCTTTCAGTCTGTCTGTCTGTCTGTCTGTTTGTCTTGCGCTGTCTGTTCCAGCTTAGCGACTGTTCCTGCGTTTGCGTCTGAGGCTGAGTCTGCGTCTGCCTGTCAGTTTGCGTTCCTGTCCGTGTCAGAGCATCTTTAGGTTTGTAGGTCTATTACGGTGATTTTTTGCTGCTTCTTCGCAAATATTTTTGCGCAGCATTTTCATTTCTGTTTACTTTTTGTTGTTTTTGTTTTTTTCTTTGCACACTTTTTATTTTGTGTGTTCTTTTATTCGCATCCCTTTTTGGTATTCGGTTTTGACTAGTTTCACCGGTTTACTTGTTTTGTTTCTGTGGTCTTTCGTTCAGTTTTTATTTTCAAGCAGCAGCGGCAGCGGCAGCTACACTCCTCGTCATGCCTGCAGGGCTACTCGCTTAGGCTGAGGCGATGTTTTGTTGATTTTTTCTTCTTTCATTTGTTGGTGTTTTTATACCAAACAGGACTGGTTTTTATTGTTGTTGTTGTTTTCTTGTTTTTTTTTATGCCACTGTTCTAGCCCACTTGGTTCTTGTTGCTGTTGTTTTTTGGTACTTGTTGCCGGATGCTGTTGCTGCTGCTGGTTTAATGTTGGTGCTTCGGTTACGTGTATTTGCAGTATTAACTTACATTTTGTGTTCTGTAAGGAAATCATGATTTATGTGAATTTTGTTTAAAACTTTAAATAAAAGCTTAAAGTCAAAGCTTCTTGAAATGCTGTGCAATCAGTTGATATCTCCCGTAGTTAACAAGTTATAACGTTCGAAAAAATGCGTTATCTCATAAAAAGAAAAGCTCTTTGTTAAAATTTTTTTTCCCAAAAATCATGCATTAATGTATTCATTCGATACATCAGCGAAAAGCAAACTCTCAAGTCAATAGTGCACATCTCATTTCAAGAAAAATTTGTTTTTTCTCTATATGGCAACATTTCTAATGTACCCGTACATATATCGGCAACATTTCAGCTAAGCCAAGAACACTTTTGTCCATATTCTTTGCTTTTCTTTATTTTTTTGCCAACAACATAATAGCAAAAGAAAAGAAGAAGAAAACGATTGCATCAGCAACTTTTATATATGTTGCTGTCATTGCTGCAATTTTTCCATCTCCACTTTCGTTGTCGTCGTTATTTCTGCTGTTTTTTTTTCTTTCATTGCTAACTTTTGTTTCTAGCTGCCAGCAATTTTCTTTATATTTTGAATCTCTGTTGTAAGCGCAACTTGAGGATGTTGCAATGGATTGTTCATGTTGTCATTAAAAATAATTTGTTGTAACTTGCTGTTGTAGTGTTTCTATGCGGTTGTTGCTGTTGCTGTTGTTGTGTCTTGTTCGTTATCTATGGAAGAAGTACAGTAAAATTGCGATGAAAAAGATAGAAACTCGTTTTCTGTGTCGTTCGTTTTGATATGAAGCTTCTTCTTCTTCTACCGTGGCTGCTGTAGATAGTTTTTTCTCTCTTCTTAGTTGTTGTTGTTTTTTTTTTGGCGGGCAACTGCTGTTGGCAGCGCATGGCTAACGGTTTGGCAAAACGGTTTATGTGTGGTTTGTTGCGGTGTAACAGCAAACAGTGTTGCTTGCGGCAATGTTGCTCATGTTGCAGTTAAGCTTTAATAATTGAGAATCAAGAATCTTTTGGATATCTGAGTTAGCACTAAACAACAACAAAAACATTCTTAATAAATTGTTAAGTTTGTTAACAAATTCAATTACAGTAAAAATATTTTTTTTTTTTTTTTGGTATCCAACTCATAAATTAAAGTACGCGTTGTTGTTGTCGATCTGTGCTCGTCGGTTGTTCTGTTTTGTCATGTGTGATTCATCATTGCTAACTCGTACATTTTTTTCTAATTTCTTACGCTCTCCTTTATATCGTAGAATCCTTTGTTATTTTACTGTTTCCTCCAGAGCCTTTCACAACAAGTTTCTTTTTTAATCCTTCAAAATGGATATCATAATTTTCCCCCCCAGGTTGTTTTCCATTTTTCTAACCCCTCTAGCAATTTTTATAATTATTTGCTTTCTTATATTAGAACTTCGCTTTTAACTTTGTGGTTTGCTCTTTGTTAAGTTGAATACAATATTTTATTTTTAGAAAAATTAAATTGTAACAAAATTAAACAGAAAGTTAAATTAAAAAAATCCATTTGAGAAAAGACTTCGTATCAATAAATAAAATTCCCCATGGAAATATTTAAAGCACATTGAAGAGTGTCCAATGCGAGGGAAAACGAAAAGGATAAATGTCTACTTTATTAAATAAATAAGGAAATGCTCCAAGATATGCAAACAGCCGCTTCCAAATGGCAGTTGATTGCGTCAAGTGGTCAAACTTTACGTTGTTGGGAGCACGAAGAAGTTGTTAAGTTTATTTATGGCAACATCGTGCAATATACCAAAATAAATAAGAGCCTTCCATTTTATTCAAAGAGGTTCTGGTCACATTAATAGAGTAAACTTTGGTCACAAAAGTCATTAGGAAAATTAAATTTGTGCATAACTTAAAGCTCAAGAATTTAAACAACTCAAGTTCAATTAGAACAAAATTTTTTTTTAAATACACATTAGTTTGGGTCGAAATGAATCGGTAGCTCTATGTGTTAGTGTGTTTAGTCTACTAAGCAGGTTCGATTGTTTGACATCCAGGTTCAATTCCCACTATTCTAATATAGGTATTAAAGTCTAATTTTTAAATTATTTAGTTAAATTTACTTTCGAGTGTATGAAATGCAAAAATTAATCTCAATCTGTTGTTCGGGTTCGTCACTCATCCCATATTATGAGTGCTTATATAGTAACTTTTGCTCAATCCTTTCTTTCGGAGTTGTTAAACATAGAATATAAAATTGCAGTTTGATAACTTATAAAATAATGTTTCAAATAAACTTCCAATTACAGCCTATTTTATTTCTAGAACTTCAAATCATTTCCATATAAAAATGCAGACGAATCTGTTTAGAATTGTATACATAAAAGGTAAAGCAAACATACGTTCTAGCATGTAAACAGTCAATTGAGTCGAATACTTAGACTATAACTTTTTATTAGTATAGCACGAAATCTATTTCCTTGAAAAAATTTACATAATATCACTTACAAAAAAGACAAGAAAAAAATTAAATCTACCGACACAATTTCAATTTAAATATCTCCATATTACAGCGCAACACTTTTCTTTATTTGATTTAAACTACCGTTCAAAAGAATATGGCACTCCGGCCTCAAGCAGCCAAAAAAGCAACCGGCAACATGCCCAACAAACATGAAAAATACAAATAAATCCCCACCGAAAAAAAGGCGCATAACAACATAATTCAAAAGCGAAGCAACAACATAAAAGCCACAGATAAATGCCGCCAACAACAACAACAAGACATGATCCCCAAAAGAAATGAAAAAACCAAAAAAAACATCCGATTTGTTGTTTACGCCTACAGTTTTATCCCTTTTGCCCGTATTTACACTAAGCCTGGTATACTTCTATACGTACGAGCAGACGAAAAGGTAGAACGAACGAAACGAAACGAACGAGCGAGGAATCACAGATCCTTGACGCAAACGTGTGTGCCGCCGCCGCCGCCGTCGCCGCTGCTGCCGATTGCTGTGCGTCAATATAATGCCATGTAACAGTGTGCGGAAAATCGTCTACATTTTCCGAATGGGCGCATTTTTATTACTTACCCCTTTTTTTTCTTTTTGTTGTTGTCATTGCTTTTGGCCATGTTTTGCCGCTGTTGCTGTTTAGATTCCGGCTTTCTTTCTTTCGTTTCGTTTCGTTTCGTTTCTTTACTTATTTTTATTTTTATTTTTGGTTCTTATGTGTGTATAGGTATTAAATCGATTTACTTACACACACACGTAGACACATTTGCACTTTACATACATACATGTATATTGTATTAAAGTTGGCAGTGTTACCTCTTTGCTAGGATTTTACCTAAGTTTTTCTCCATTGTTGCTATCCGGATTAAAATTGTTTACACACGTCGTTGCACATTGTCACAGTTTTTATGTTTGTTGTTGTTGTTGCCGCTACAACCATGCCCACATTTTGTGCAACAGTATGTTGTGTTGGTGTACAAACTCAAGTGCGCTTTACGAGTGTGTGTGTGTGTGTTCATTTGACTTAGATTATTTGCACAAGGTATAAAATTTACAAACTTGAGATACATTCTTTTTTAAGGTTGTTGATGCAACCATTTTTTACCGGTATTTCGTCTGCATTGGCAACACTGTTTTGTAGTTTTCGATTTTCCGCCTTTGTGGTTTTGTGTCATTGTCATTTACAATTTTTTTTGTTGGTAAATTGCACTTGTTATTTAAAATCATCAAACAATATTTCAGGAGTTGGATTATTGAAAAAAGAAATTAGAATGTATCTAGCAAATGTATCTTTTGAAATGTTTAATTAATTTTTTTAAATAAAATCATCTTATAAATTTTGTCACTCTTTTTTTTTTCATTTCAGGTGAGTTACCAACTTTAAAGGCCTCCAACTAACAAGCGCAGTTATTGCATCAGCTATGCGGGCACCAGCACAATTAGCCCAAAATCAAGGTTACCTCAAATGTAAGCCATATGTTTTTTCTCTCTCTCTAACTTTTGCCTTGGTTAAAAGAATAATAGAGCTAAAATTCGAACGACTTTAAACCGTCGATCATGCACACAAGACCTGGCTACAATTATTCCAATGGAGTAAAGCACTTGAATTGAGTTCTGAAACTGCTTAAACTGTTTATGTATGCACCACTATTAAAAGCTCTCGACTGTGGTAGATAACCTCAACCTAAATTTAATTACCGCCAACTGCAGCACTTCCGGTTCTTGTTCTCTATTGTATTTAAATTGTTTTTTATTGTCTATCGTAATTATCGCGACTCTTGTGGTTGGCTAATTAAACAATTCAGTGGCACTTAATTTGAAACGCGTTTTACTTAAACGTTTGTTGACAGTGTAAAACAATTTCTTTACTTACACACAAACAAATAAAATATCCAGCGTAGAACGAAAAGAGTCAACAGAATAAAAAAAAGAGCTGTCACACACGACGGCGACTGTCATTCGTTGCGTTGTAGCGGAAATGGGTGTTTACCGCTGTTGATTAGCAAGTTTAAGTTCCAGAGCATATCAGAAAAAATGCAAAGAAGTAGAGAAGTTAATTTAAATATTGTTTGTTTGATTTTTAAACCTTCAGCATCTAAAAGTATAATTGAGGAACTTAAAGAATATCTTAAAGGTTGTTTTTGAATTCTGAATGTGAGGTTAGGTGGGGACTATCCTTAACTTAATTGGGTTTTCTATTTAAAGATTCTCAATATTTTTAAGAAACCTTTTTGATTTACAAATTGATTCTTTCTTAGCTTTCATTGAGTTCTGTGAGTACAATAGAAAAGTTTCTAACAAGTAAACAAATTAATTGCTAAAGAAACAGTTTAGAAGTATTTTGAAATAAGTTAACAATATGGAGGAAAATATTGGGACCATATTAATTTGAACATTAAACTCTTTAAAAATGACATTGGATCAGGATTTAAAATTTATTCGATTCGGCTTTCGTAACTTCTAATAACTGAACAAAAATCAAAAAATAGTTGCCATTATAAAACTTTATTTATTTAAACCATTACAAAAAAGAAGCAAATGATTTCATAAATCTGTCTATTCAAGTCGTCGGCTAGCTTTGTCCCAAGTTGTACGTTTGTACGTGATCTTTACCTTGTCCGCTACCGAAAAAAAAAAAAAAATTCGCGACGACGAGACTCACTTAATTTCCACACAATTGTCAGTTTCCATACAACTGTCATGCGCTGGTGCTGTCACGTTGACAGCGTCAAATTATGCTGAATTCGATATTGTCAATTGGTCGCGAGGTATTCCACTTAATTCGAAATGCTCACATGGCAAATACAGCAGAACTGTGGCAAACGAGACGCACAGCCAGCGGCAGCGGCAGCGGTTTTCGGTTGCTGCAAATTTAGCGTTAAATCGCTAATGACTCAAACGGTTTTTTGAGAATATCACACTCGACTAGGCAGCACTGTTTTTTATTTCTAGTTTTTAGATATTTAGATATATTAATAAATAAATTATTGCAAAGATTTGTTCGACTTTAAGCAACTGTAAATTTGTCTTGCTTTATTGAAAATAGTTTTTTATTTGATTTTGTAGTCTTAATATTTTAAAGTTATCTCAAGTGCTTTAAAATTTTTTATGACTTTGTGATAATCGCTGTGATACATTTAAGTTTAGTCGGACATCTTTTAAAATACGAGAGTTAATTGATTCTGATTAGCATAGTTGAGTGAGACAAAAATGCATTAAAGTAGGCCATATAGTATAATCACCCATTATATTGAAGTACAATAACAATATATCATTTAAATATAACGAAAACTTGGCAGCACCGCACTAACATTGAAATTACTATAAAATAGCTTTGAATTACAAGCGTGTGCGGAGTATGCCAATTTAATGTGAAATTTACGATACCAGCTAAACACAAAAACAAAAATAAATTGTCAAAGGCTGTTTTTCTCACACATGCTTACAAACTACACGTATGTGTGTGTGTGTGTGTTTGTGTGTGTGCTCTATATGCTTATGTATATTTTATTGTACAAACAAACATGTGTACAAACACAGCTTACCTGCATTAACACGCACATGCATACACAATGGCGTCGTCTAACGGCTGTCTGTCCGTCCGTCTGTCTGTCTGTCTGTTTGACGCTGTAACATAAGCTGCTGTTGGCAGCACTTTCGCTTGATTTCGTTTTAGATTTTTTTGATGTTTTTCGAAATTGTTTAAATTTTTCCACCGCTTTTGACAGCTTTTATCGTCACAGCAGCCGACGCAGAGCGCTAAAGCAGAGCAAAATTGGCAGCAGGTTACAGCGATGACGCGTCGCCGACGTCAACCGCGACGCAACTTGTAGGAGAGAAAAAAAGAAAACATATTTTATCACCCTTTTTTTATATATATAAATTGTGTTGAGTAGGTCTGGGTGAGATGGAGGCCAAGTTAATAAAATTTTATATAGTTCATGTAGTTATAGAGTTCATTTTAAATAGTCAAATAATATATATACATACATATGTACATACTAATACATATATATCAAGCACTTTGTGACATTTTTTAAATCTTGGGTAATTTTTTTAATATCTTTTTTATACGGTGTATTCTCTTGTGTATTGTTTTACTCATAGATATCAAAATGCATTTATATCGTAGATTATGTCCCATTAGTTAATTTTTTGTATAATACTTGGCAGCACTTTTTATTTAAAAAAATTAGTCATGGTGATTTATTTTATTGAGTTTAAGTCTATAAGAAATAAATAGAAAACACTGATTAAATTGAAGTTTAAATTTAAAAGTGGGTCAACTTGGCAGCACTTTTATTGATAAACTTGAATGAAACATTTGTTCGTCATGTTTCTTAATATTGTTTATGTTTCTTCAAAAATCGTTTTACAATTAAAACAAAAATTTTGAATATACATTCTTACTTAAAATTGTATTCAGCTTGGCAGCACTGATTCTTGTAAATTTGTTCATTTAAAATTTTCATGTTATATTTAAGTATATAAAAGTTATTCTTCATAAAATGTTTAAAAAGTTTTTCTCCTATTGCTTAAAAAACAAATACAATCAAGATACAAATTTAAAAAATTTGGCTTAACTTGGCATCACTTTTTTCGAAAATCATTTTTTTATTTGTTTAAAACTAATTTGACAATATTTAATCTTGCTGGCAGTACTCAATATAAAACATTAATCCACAAATTGAAAATATTTCTAAAAAATTTCGTCCGATTGGCAGCACTTTTTTTAAGTGACTTGTTAACAACAACAAAAACCATTTCATTGCTAACAAATGACGCTGAAAACTATTTGACATTGAAATTCAATGAGAAAAGAAAGTGAAACTTGCATGAATCAACTAAACGAAAAAAAAGAAAGAAAGAAAAAAATTTCATCGAAAAATTAAATAATAAAAAAAAGCATAAATAAAAAAGAAGAAGAAGAAGAAAAATATACAAAATCACGTTAAAAGTGAAAACAACAAATCGAAAAGTGTGTGTTTGTTGTTGTTTTTTTTTAGATTTTTTTATAATGTGTTAAAATGTGTGAAAGTGTTGGTCGCTCGGTCGGTGTTTGTATAGGAGCGCATGTGTTGATTTTTACTTGGCGTAGAGTGGCCACAGTAATAAAATTAATTAAGTAGGTATAAAAATGTGTACAAAAAAAACAAACACCGACAACAACAACAACAATTTAAGATTTCTTTGATGTATAAAAATAGCTTTCTATCTTGTGATTGTGATGCATGTTGCTTGCTTCATCAATAAAGAGAAGAAGAAAAGAAAAACAAATTAAAATAAAGTCATGCGCCAAACGGGAATTCAGAAAAAAATAAAAAAATACCGATGATGATTTATTGTGTGATAAATTAACTCTTAATTCGGAATAAAATGTTGCTGTGATTAATTTATACCAAATATCCTAACTGAGTTAGTTTTCGTTTAATATAGTTTGCATATATCGAAAAAAGATCAATTGAATAATGATTGGAAGTTTGTTTTGAGATTAACTAGCGAATGCCCGGCAAGCGTTGCAATGCCACTTACAAAAATAAACCGTTTGTTTTTGAATACGCCCACTTTTGGTGAAATTATCGACAGTAACCATACAAACTCAGAAATAAAAATGTTTATGTTTAGGAGCAATATTAGCGAAATAATCGAATATTTTCCTCTTTTTTTAAAGTGGGCGATAAGTTGAACCAACCACGCCCATTTTTAGGAAAATTGTCCACAGTGGCTATACAAACTCAGATACCGCACTTCAGTTTTTTAAAAGTAGTATAAGCGAAATAATCGAATATTTTTACTTAGTTTTACAAATTGTGGGCGTAATAGGTGGGCGTGGCATTTTTTTCCCAATACCAACCTTGACGTGAGCACAGCAACTCTCCAAAATGTTACCGTAGTCTGATGAATGGTTTAAGATTATTTTGCAGTGTTGCCAATTAAACCAAAAAATTTTCTATTGATACAAATTCAAATTCACTAAAAGCGGAAATATTACTTAAAAAAGGTTGCCACCTGTCGCACCAAAGTAAAACCACATGGCTTGCCAGCAACAACAACAACAAAAATACGACAATAAAAAGAACTGCAATTGTGCTACAGCAACTGTCAAATGCTGCTTGACATTACTCAGGCAGAAAAACACACAACAACAACAACATAAACAACAACATAAACAACAACAATAAACCTAACAAAACATAACTGCAAAACAAAATTTTGAATCATGTGCAAATAAAAAAAAAATTTTTATATTACAACAACAATAACAACAAAAACTGCAACGGCAGCCGCAGCAGCAGCGGCAAAAAATCGAAATACTCTTGAACGTGAGTGAAACAAAATTCATGACCCACTTCGGAGCGCTTTTCGCTTTCATCCATGACCCACTTTCGAAGCAGCTGAGCGGCGACGGCAGCAGAGCGACATTGCGCTCAGCGAAGCGCCAGTGTTGCCAAGTTGCGCGCAAATAATATTCGCAAAAATTTGATATTATTGTTGTTGTTGTTTTATTGGCATTTATTTATTTATTTTTTTGTGTTTTTTTGTTTTTGCTATTGCTCATTCGTCGTCTGTGTTGTTGTTGTTATTGTTTTTGTTGTTAAAAACGCCTCGAGGCGATGCGTTTGTAGACAGACAGACAAACCGACCGACAGACATACAGACACTGTCATCGTTACAACAATAACAACAAATTGTAAACACGAGACACACGCCGCTTGTCAATTTGAGACGCGTAGGCCGAACTCGTCGCTGCCGCCGTCGTTTTCTAACGTGCACAATTCACAACATTGCACGCTGCCGCCCGCCTGCATATGGCAGCGTCTTCCTTTATGGCTGTAGCGGCTGCTGCTGCAACGGCGACTGTTGTTATTGTTATTGTTCGTTTGTGTTTTTCTTTGTGTAGGTTGCACTCGCAAATTGTTGCATTGTTGCAAGTCAATTGCAATTAAATTGTCGCTACTGCTCCCGCAATGTGAATATGTTTTCCTGTCTGCTTTTAAATTTGAAGCAACCACAAAATATGGCAACATTTACGAAATATGGCAACATTTGCGTAATATGGCGAAATTGTGAGTTAAATAAAAAAATTCCCCAAATTTTGAATTGTCGAATTGCGCCAAAATTCGCTAACTTCGGCAAATGTTGTTAACAATTGATCATGTATTGGTGACTTGGCAATTATTGCGAAATTCAACAACAACAACAACAACATATATGTATATGTATAATTGCACTTAACAACAACAGCAACGACAAAAAAACATGCCTCCAAGCGGCTCCGCTCAGCTCAGCTCGGGTCCGACTCGATTCAATTGAATTTCGCGGCGGTTATTTTGAAATGACGCATTTTAGAGAGGCGGTAATTACAATCAATTTGGCAGCATTGTTTGCATAGCGTCATAATAACAATCAGCCAAAGTGGTTAGCTGGTTAGGTGGTTGGTTGGTTGGTTGCTTGCTTACTTGGTTAGTTGGGTATTTGGTTATTTGGTTGATAGGCTGCTCATTTGACATTGAATTTTGTTGTTGGTCATTCATAATTTGACAATTGCGAAATATTTGCAATTTGCAAATGTGGTAAAAAGTGGACAGACCTTTTTTACTAGTATTAATACACTTAAAAAAAAGCATTTATTACCTTACCAGATGTTCGAAGTACACTAAAAATATATTTTGGTTTCATGCTACTTTTTTAATATTTTGCCACTTTTTCATTTCTTTCGATTATTTATGCATTTTTGTGCAATAAGCTGAACCATTGGCAAGAGAGTCTAGTCTAATTGTTGGGTTCTTGGGTATATCTCCTCCGCTGGTATTTCAACAGAATCAAAGCTAAGCCAGATACATATTTGCTAAATCATAAATCGTTTGAATTTGCTTTTGAATTAAAGCGGGTGAATCTCTTTATCAAGGATTTATTCAGAACGGAAGTGAATCTTTTAGAATTTGTTGGTCCAAAAGAATTCAATTTTCTTTAATAGCTCAAGTGATCTTGTTTACCTTGCTTCTTTGGGATGCGATTTCATTATCTTTAACGTACTAAGGAAAACCTCAAGAGATTTTGTGTACTTCACTTCTACTGGGAATTCGCCAGAACTTAATGAAGTCTTTAATAAATGTTTTGAGCAAAATGCTGCAATTCCTCTAAATTGAAATATTTTCAAAGAGTTTATTTCACGTTAATTTTTTCTTAAAATATTAACAAGGCATACTGAAAATTAGTTAAGTTAACGTAGCATTGATTATATACTCTGCCGAGCGAATTCGATCTAAAAGATATTTCTTTATATGCGTACCAATGTCGAGCAATGTTGCAATTTGATAATTTTTAACTTAAATACATAAACCTGCTTATACATATATCAAATGGAAAATATAAGTGCCAAATGTGCGACAATTGTCATCAAATATCAGATGCAGATACATTTACAGATACAAATACAGATACAAATACAGATACAGATACATTTACGACTGATACACTTTCACTTAATCTGCGGGATTTTCACTTTTTATTTCACGCAAATTACGACGCGGTAATTACACAAAAATAAATGTGAGCCATAAAAATTACAACAACAAAAAAGAAAAATTACAGAAAACAGTATTGCCATATAAACTATAATAAACGTGCGCTCACAATTTTCCAGCTCGAAATTATTTATTATTAATTTAACGCAAATTGTGCGCAATTTTAAAATTAATTTGAAAAATTGTGATTTAACGCAGAATTCGGGCAACAAAAATGGCGGCGCAATGGCGGCTGTGTGGCACGTGTGTGGTGCAGCTCGTGCTCGGGCAACACACCAAGGCCAATTGTTGCTGATGTACTGCTGTTGATGTTGCTGATGCTGTTGCTGATGCACTGTTGTTGGTGAATAATTAAGGAAATTGCATTTTTGCAATTTGCAGCGTTTGTGCCTTTCGCATGCAATTTAATTTAAAAATGCATGCTTTGATTTACAGTTTATATTAAAACTGGCAATTGGCAGCCCTGGCCGGGTGGGTGGGTGTATCTTTCGTATGTGAGCTCGTAATTTAAATTATTACTCAAAAGGATTATTGCGAATGCAAATTTTAATTAAATCTCTTTTTTTCCAACAGACGCTTTCAGTAATTTCCCAATAAGCAAAATGTCCAGTGTTGCCAACCAATTGCAGTATTACTGTCAAGCGATGACGCAGCAGTCTTAAACATTTTTCATTTATTTTTTTCCGTTTTTTTTTTCGAACATGATAATCTCACATTTCACAGCTGTTTTCAAGCTTTTTTTAGTTGTTGTTTTTTTGCTGATATGGTGTATTGTTTTTCAAAGTTGTTGTTTTTTTTTTATTATTATTGTTGTTGTTGTTGTATTGCTCGTTAGCCTTACCCTAGTTTTTATGTTTCTCACATGCCGACCCGACCGACTGCTGCAAGAAAAATTAGTAGTAGAAAAGTATTACTACGTTTTTGTGTGTGTGTGTGTGTGCTTTTGTGGTGCATGCAAACGTTATGACATGCATTCCCATTCTGCACCCTACACTCGACGTTTATGCATTTAGATTAAACGGAAAATTTAAACAAACAATTTCATTTGCTAAAGCCTTATTTCAGTTTAAAAATTCTGGCAATAAATAAACACAAATTTAATCCTTAGTAGATCAATAAATATTTTATATACTATATACTTATTTTCAAAAACAATTTTTGTAAGTTTTTGGTTCTTTTTTCATTTTGTATCTTTTTGTAATCTTGATATGCTGATTTTCAGATTTGATCAGATCCATGTTGATCTTTTCTATTTGATTTTCGACATGATCAGTTCGGATTCCATATATTCCGATCTGTTTATATATGTTTTATTCTAATTATATATTAAATCGTGTTCAGTCATATTTGAATGCAGAAATGATTGGATCCAATTAGATCTGAAACTAAATGAAAACAGATCTGATCAGATCAGATCTACATAATTTACGGATCTGATCAGATCTGCAGATATCATCTCTTTTTTAAATATTATTATATAATCGAATAATCGAAAAATTACTAAATTTCAATATTTTTGATTTCAAATATTTTTATCGCTTAAAAAGAAGGAAAAGTCGTTTTAATAGTAAATTAAAAGAATGAAATAAAACCAAAAATTCTCAAAAGAAACTCAAAAGTTTTAATTATAAATCTTTTTAGTTTGAAAAAACTTTACTTTTTTCGATTTTATTTTCGTTTATTCACCTATGACCAAGTGTAGCGTGCACTTGCATTCAAGTTTACCACTACATTGGAAAGCGAGTGCACCCACAGCGCACAGTGCTAATAAAGTGTGTTCGTGTGGCGGCGGCAAGAGGCAAGAGAGAGAACGGAACAGGAAGTAAACGCCATTTTAGGAGGCCTGCGGCCAGTGGGGGGCGGCTTGTGAGCTGGTTACTTAAAATCCCATGGCTAGGTCTGCACTCGCACACACACACACAAACACCCGCACCCGCCTTCTTTCGACTATTTTTCGGGCTGCCAAATTTCCATTGTTAAGTGGGCAGCAGTGGGCGAGACCAGATTAGTGCAAAACAAAAACAAGAAAAAAGCTCTAATAGAGGGTTTACACTTTTCTAATGTTGTATGTGAATATTTTTGTTGTTGTTGTTGTTGTGTTTATTATTATTTTTTTATTTTTTTTTGCACTTGCATACAAAGTCAGTCGGCGGCGTCGTCATTAAGTCGACTCTGACCCACTGGCATCATTTCAATGCTTCCAAGTAGTTTGTTGTGTAGCACCATGCTCGATTTTTTGTTGTTATTGTTTTGTTGTTGTTGTATTGTAGTCATTGTTGTTGCAATTTGATATAAAACATGAAAACGTGCCGTTAGTGTTATTGAAATATTTTTTATAATATTTTCAAATTTAGTTTTCTTCTTCTTCTTTAATGGTTTTTTTTTATAAACTTTTTTTTTTAGATTTATGTATTTTTTTTAATAAAACAAAATCTTTGAATAATTTCCGCATTTTGGTGTCAAAAATTGCTGGTAACTTTAAATCTGTGATAATTTGACAATGTAACCTAAATCGACTTAAGCTTCTTAAACGTGAGTTTAACAAAAGAATCAACCCCCCACCCCTATTAACTCTAAAACCGTTACTGCCCCCCAAATAAACGTTATTCACTTTTCCGGAAGTTGCATAGAAAATTTAAAATGCTTTAAAAATAATCTCGAAAATACTTTTCGCCTAGATAAGCGAACGAGCGAGTGAGTGAGTGAGCGAGCGAGCGTTTTCTTCCAATCGCCACACATACATACATACATACATTCATAAGATTTAAAAAAAATTGCATCGCACTTGGCAGCACTGCTTTCGTTCGGTCTTACTTTCTGCCACGCAATTCATTTCACTTTTTTTTTCGCAATTTCGTGTTTTGTTTTTTTATTTGTTGCGAAATATTTTCAACACGTTCGCTCGTTCGTTTGCCCGTCAAGCGCGATAACCGTGCGGCGCTTCCTTGGCCCCCCAACCCCCCACCCCTCACCTGACGAACTGACCATATCAATTGGCGTTGATAAGATTTTAGCGCGCTGTAACCCAAGATAAGAAATTGCAAAACCACACCAAAGAAAGAACAACAACAACAACAACAAAATACGTTCGCTTTGGAATTGCATCGAGAATGGTTCTCCGCATTATTTATGTACATTGTTTATCGGTTATTTTTTTATTGTTTGTGTTTTTGCGTGGAAGTCGGTTGGTGCATTCTTGTGGAAAGCGGAACGATTTAAGGAATTCTTTTAAAGAAAAGTGATATAAAAAAACTAGAGCAAATTTACACGCTGACAGTGTTTAGAAAGACTTGTGTAGGTGCTTTGTGGAATCGTGCAAGTGCTGGCAAGACGAACAAATTTAAAAAGTATATAGTAAAGGTTGATATCTCTTTAGGTTGCTACCTCTCGACGTCTAAAAACAATAATTTTGAACTCTTTTTGAAAGCGCAAAAAAATTCTTAAAAAAATGAATAAACTTATATGAAAATATCGCGTTTCATTATCAGAGAATTTGTCCCAAACATCGTTTCCTTATATCAAAATAATCATGTAAAATCTGTTTAAAATTGAATAGAAGTAATCCTGCCAAAGTACAACAACAAGTTTATAAGATACATCCAACTTTCATGCTATATCATTCTCACAAGAGAAAAGCTGAGGTAGTAAAATTGACTCGGTCTGGTGTTCGCACTTGTCGCAGGACTCTTAACTGAACACTGCAGAATAATGAAATGCCTTCACAACATGAGGATATCCATAAACGATCTCTATGGGTTAAGTAACGAAGTAGAGAAAACAAATGAACATTTACTTTGTCACTGAAATGGGTCGATTTTGATCCGCCTCTGCTTCTTAGGTTTTTGCAACCTACACCCGTCAGATACAGCGGGCAAATCTCCAAAATTCTTAAAAAATACCAGACTTGCGGGAGCCTTTGTAAATTTTAAGTTTGTCACAATTGCTCTATTACACAGAGACCAGTTATCTCACATATTTCTAATTCTAATTAAAGATTCAACCTCTTCATAACCTCAAAGTCCACTTGTTGCTACTGGAAATATTTTCCAAATTAGCTTTCTCCATTTTAGCAAAACAATTTCCAAATATTACCAATATTATTTAGTTAAGTCACACATACTTGTAATTATTTGTGCAAATATTGAAGCATATTCCAAACTGCCATGGAGCATTATAGCCAGCAGCTGTTGCTGCTAAATACCCAATTAAATGCCTAATCTGACCTGAACGGAAGGTGCTTCCAATTTGCTATTAGAAGAGCCAAGAACAGCTTATTAACACTGGATTATGTTATTTTAATGACCAAATTAATATTTAGAGTGGCAGCACAGTCATAAAGACTAACAACTGTAACCATCAGATACTTAAGCAAATTCCAAATAACTCAAAGATACAATTATGTATCCATCAGTGTGTCTCTTATGTGCAGTTGAATTATTTTGTAACTATAGCTTAAAATAAGTACTTAAGGCAATTAAAAACATTTAAAACAGATTTAATGTAATTTTTTTTTATAAATTAAGAAAATTCTGGTATTTAATTTGTACACGGATAATTAATTCTGCTTATATGTATGTCAGTATGTATGTAGCTCATAGATACACATGCGCTTCTTTGTAACCTTACCCTACATATTGACTTGCACACACACACCCCTAACTAAAATTAATTAGAAGGCAGTGCTGTCATGTATACAACAATAACATCCACAACTACAACAACAACAAGAACAACAATATAACAATAAGAACAATAAAATGAACTCCTGTAATTGCTTATCTGCGCCATAATCGCATCCTAAAGCCGTTTAGGCCAAATGGACCATGTCCTCTAATTATCTATCAAAGTCGATGTTCATCAAACGCGCCCCTAACCAACTGAACGCCGAGCAACCGTGCAACCAAACCACTCAACCAATTGTGGGTGGGTGGTTGGTTGGTTGGTTATGCGAACGCAGTGTTGCCATGTTGACAGAATTGTGTGAGAGTTTCTTGCGTGATTTTTTCATTTGTTTCCTTTACAATAATACAAATTTATTTATTAGGAAAATTTGTTAAATTAAATAAGTTTCATTACTTGTTGTAATTATTTTTTTTTTAAGTTTACAACAACTTCATATACTCGTATTATATACTTTAGTTTGAAATGTTCAAAAATTTTCAAAACCAAATATGCCAACAAATGAATTTTATAACTGTTTTCGAACTATCAATAAAATTTTATATATTAATAAATTCATTTTGGTTTAGATAAATAATTTTTGTTCAACGATCTGGCATCACTAATGAACCAAATACAATTACAACAAGTGGCTGCAGAGCAAAAAGCTTTCGAATAGAAACGTGTGTGTGTTTTTTTTCTCTCTTGTATTGAGGAAGTGGAAAACGAAGTGAACGCAACTTCCGTTTCCGCTGATTTAAAATTAAGTTAGAATAACAGTATTGGAAATGTTTCAATTGCAAATATTACAACAACAACAACGACAACAACAAAAACTGATAAATCTATTTTCGTACAAAATCTCATTTCGAATGGATGGATTTATCGGGATTGGTGATTTAAAGCTTCTCCTCAGTTGCCTTTGATGATTTTTTAAATAAACTGAAAATGATTGCAATCACTGTCAATCACTTTCGGTCAAATAGTCACTCACAATTATAATCTAACAACACAAAATTTGGGATATCAAATTGGATGTTTTTTGTTCTTGTTGTTGTTGTTTTTGGTTTTGTTTGTTTGTTTGTTTGTTTGTTTGTTTGTTTGTTTGTTGGAAATAGTTGATAAATCGCTTTCTAAACTTTATTGCTGCTAACAAATTCTGCCGCTTACGAGATGCGTTTGACAAATGACGTTGTTAATTTTCTTGTTATTGTTGCTATTTTTATTTTTGTTGTTGTTGTTGTTATAGAATCAAAACAAAGTGAATATACATTTTCGCAATCGAAAAGTATTTTCTGTATTTAAATACGCGCAAGGTACACAAAACCAAATGGTCGAAGAGGGCGGAGAGGAGTGGGCAGGCTCGCTTCATCTTATCAGAATGCAAATAAAATGGCGTTTGTGTATATTGTGAGAAGCTGTTGTATTTGTTGTTATTTTTTTGTTTTTGTATATTATTTTTGTGGTTTGTTTGGGGTTAAGTTAATTGAATTTCGAGTTGATAAGCTTCGCGAACGAGCGTTGTGAGAAAATGACAAATTGAAAGCGAGGCACAAAGTGGAAACTTTTTTGAAAGCCTGGCAACATTTTATATAAGCATTAAAATGCATTTTTTTTTTATATTTTGTTAATATTTCTTTAACATTTGCAAAGCGTTTTTTCGTTTTAATTTATTTGTACATTCAAATGCTCCCAAGTGCTTTCAAAGCTTAAAAAATCCGAACATATTTAAATTTTATATTTGACACTTTAAATGGCATCTAAGGGAAACAAAATCCACTTAATTACGCCTTTTCAGTGGATTACACCTACGTCGCGGTTACCGTCACCGACGGCGGCATCGCTGCAGCATTCCAAGCGCGTCATGCCATGCCACGCCACATCACGGCGCGCCGCATGACAGCAGCGACGCTTGTCAAAACACGCTTCTAAAGCCACGTCGAGCAGTTCGTCGCGGCGACTTCGCACAATTATTACGCTTGTCATGCGGAGCCATCAACGTCACTCATTGCGTCCGTCCGGATAGCGAATCTGAGTACACGCTCGTATGTCGTATGGCAAGCGTCCAGTTGGGCATCACTTCGCGTGCAGTTGTCGGTGGTCTGGTCTTAAGTTTGGTTAAGCCTGGAAGTTTGGTTAAAAGCTAAATTTCAGTTAAAAGGAAGTTTTCTTTTTTAATAATTGCTGAATTTTGTAGAGCTTTCAAGCTTTTAATTAAATATTACATACTTTACTGTAAATAGATTTATTGATTTTTATTTGAAAAGTAATTTTTAATATTTTAACAATAATAATTTTTCAGTTTCATATCTTCTGCCATTTAGAAGATATTGGAATTTCGTCTAGCTGCATTTTTATATTCTCGTAGTTTTGGCATCGCGCCACAGTATTGCAGCATACAATTATTTAAAAGGCTTGACTCGGCAACACTGGCATTTAAATTTTAACTCTTTCGTTTCAAGGAATATTTTCAGCGGCAAACCGAATTTTTCCTCTTCTCTTTTTTGTTGTTTTTGTTTTGTTTTTGGGAACACAATGGCAACACTGCTTCATTTTGTTAGTCGTATAATTAAAAGTGAGTCGTGTGTGCTAAATAATGATGGTAATTCAGAGCGATTTGGCAGCACTTTTCATTTGTGATTTGTTATCGTGATATCAGGAAAGTAATCCGCTCGTTTTTGTGTGCTTAATTTGAATTAATGGGTTTTCTTAAATTACAAATTTAGGGAATTTAAAGCTTCATATAAAGTTTCTTAGTAAAGGGCTTAAAAACGCTTAAATTGCATTAAAAATATTTTTTAAAAGCAATAAGAATTGTTAGATCAAATATTGTCAACACTTTCGGTTCAGTTGGCAACACTTTATTTCAAATTTAGGTAAAAAATTAAATCGAAATCCAAAACTCGATTTCTTCCCTCCCGGCCTATATTATTAACTTACAAATGTCTATTAATTAGCATCAATTTACGTTTTGGCTACTTCCGCGTTTCGCGCCTAACAATACAATACAAAACACAACAACAATATCAATTTTATGTGCTGCCAAATTAGCAACAAAATTAAAGGGAGGGCGGCGGGGGTTGGGGAGAAAAAAATTCGAAAAGAACACAAACAGACAAATTCTCTAATTTCATGCCTAATTGATATTTATCCAAACTGAAACTGACTAAAACTGAAAAGTGGTATTTAAGCAGATACTTTGATGTTCTTCCATGCCTCCTTCTGCTTCACCTCCTCATCCTCCCCCTCCCGTGCTCTCTTGACGGTTTTGCATTTTTTTGTTTTATTTTTTGTGTTTTTGCAATTTTGGTAAACACAATTAATCACGTAACCAAATACAAAACACAAAACAATATGGCTGCCAGAATAACAAAAACAACAACAATAACAACAACTTATGAAGTGGGCCTGGAGGGTGTTTGAGGCAGCGAAGAACCAACGGTTGGAAGCAGCGGGCATTACTTGCGACTGACATCATTCATTTGGCTCAGATTTCAGTGGAAAAGACACAAGACCAGAAAACATGAAAGTGAATTCAGTCGAGTGAAGTTGGGCACGAAGTGACTGCGGAAATGGAGTATAGAATAAATAATAATACACCCGAAATACGAAGCTTAAAGAGAACATCGACAAAATTATCACTTCGAACTTGAGTTTAAGAACTTTATTGAAGGTGATTTACTTTTTCGAGAACAAATTTAGAATAATTTGCAAAAGTTTTTCGAGAGTCACATAATTTGTAAATCAAGTAATTATTTTTTTAAGTGCAGCAAAAAAGTGGGAAATTGTTTTCGGTTGACGTTGCAGCAGCAAATGGAGGTACTTGACGATGTTGTAGCCGAGCTGTGCAAGCTTTCAAGTACTCCATTTTCATTTTATATATTTTCGGGTAATTAGCGGCGCAGTGTCATTGTGAAGGGTGTGAATTTCCCACTTTATGATGGCAACACTGTTTCATATTGCATTAATATTTTATTTATAAGGTACTCCTGAAGACTCATTCTTAAAACTTAAAGTTTAACTCATATTAAAATAAAATCGTGTCGATTTTAATACTAAAATTCTTTTTTTTCTGATTGATTTATTTTAGGCTTGGCCCATGTGACTTACCAGAACATTGGGCAACAAACAACAGTAGCAACAGCAACAACAACTCAACAACTTCTCACTTACCTTCTGCCGCCAACAGTAGCAACAACAGCAACAATAACAGTAATAGCAACAACATCATTGGCATCGCCGCGATCGCTTCCCAATCTACATCCGCTGTCGCAAACGTTTGCAATCTGCCGCGCTCATCGCCGGCCGCAGCCACCGCAGCCGTTTCTGTGTCCTCCGCCGGTGGTGGCAGCGTGGTAACAGCTTCGCTGGTGGGTCTTGCGCCAGTGCCTCTTGCTGTCCCCCTCACTGGAGGAGGGGGCGTGGCAGCGGCAAGTGCCGGTCTACTTGTGGCGGGTAGTGCGGGCAGTGGCCTTTATCAAGGTCATAGCAACAACAACAACAGCAACAACTTTAATCACATCAGCAACAATCTGAGCCACACGCTGACATTGCAACAATTACAACAACGTCAGCAACAATTCAGCAGCAGCAGCAACAACAACAACAGCAGCAGCAGCAACCACAACAGCCTAACGATATTGCAACATAAAGCTGCCACCGCTGCAAATCTAACCGCTGCGCTGCAACGCTCTGTCATTATGAATGCGGTGGCATCGCCGATCTCAGCCAATTCAGCGACTTCGAATCGTAAAATTAGGAGGAAAACCGATTCCAAGGCCAATTTGGTGAGTGTTAGTACCTACTTTTATATTTCCTAATAACAATAATAATTAGTGTACTAAATTTATTTTAGTACAAAACTTAGTTGCATTTAAAATTGATTTAGTAATGTTTTTTTTTTGCTGTAAGTACGATTTTTTTTAATTTCTATACAAATGCAATTTTTTTTTAGTACACGAGTTTAGTACAAAAGCTTTTGTCATATTTAAATCAAGTATTGAATGTACTGTTAATTTTGTTATTCATATATTTTAGTACTAAAATGAAATATAGGATCCATACTCCTAATTTAATGTAATGGTAGTCAATTTTAAAATTTGTTCTAAAAATTTATAATTCACAATTTTGTACTAAAACGGTGAATTTTTGTATCATTTCTTGCTTAGCCCCAATCACAAATCAACAAATGCAACAATGAAAAGCGTCGTCGCGAATTGGAAAACAATTACATTGAGCAACTCTCCGAGTTTTTGCAGCTTAACAAGCGCGGGGATATGACCTCAACGAAACCGGATAAAGCGGCAATTTTAAATCAAGTTGTTAAAACGGTAAGTACATTTTTTTTTTTTTTTTTTTTGAATAGACACTTTCGACTTCCAACTTTTAAGTTTTAACTGATTTCTTCCGGGACGCCTCATTGCGTTTAAAATGACAGTAGAAAAGAATAGTTTGATGAAAAAGCTCTATGGTCTAAATTTAAGCTCCCTAGCGCATTAAGCATATCTAAAACAAAGCTCGTCAATTATTAAAATATTTGGACAATCAATAAATTTCGTTTTAATTGATTTAAATTTTAAGTTTGGTTGTGTGGCTGTGTGGCTGTGTGGGCACTTAAAGTCTTTGCCACAGTCTCAATACGAGTAAATGTATTTTAAACGTAATTTACCCGTTTAATTGCAAGCGGCTATTTTCGAGCGCGCACACAAACCAAACTAATTACTGCGGTTCTTTTTTGTGTGTGTATGTGTGTGTGTGTTATGTTTAGTGTGTGTTGCCCAACCAGTGCTGCCCAATTTCGCTAAAATTCAATTAAACTTGTCAAACATTGTTACGGTTATTTTTTTCATCCGAATGCCCGCCAACAACGTGGAACGCCCACGGCAATTTATTTGCGTGACCAATACAAAATTAAAATGGAAAAAAGGGTTCAAATCGCAGGTTGCTTCAGTCACTTCCACTCGACTGGTGTCTACGCCACTGACCACATGTGGTGGGTGGCGGGCAACGGTCGACCGGACGGAACGCCGGCTGCTGTGAGTGGGCCGCTCTCAGGCGCAATTTGCAATGGATGTCATTTTTATTTTGTTCGATTAATGCCGCCCCGTTTGCGTATGTTGCAGGCATACGCTAGGCATGAGGCTGATTGTGGCTCCGCTGACCGCTCCCGCCCTCCAAAGTAAATTTAATTATCTTGCGGATTAAATTTGTTTTGTGAGCGGCGCGCATCGTGTCGCTCTTTGGCTGCGCTTGTTTGTTTAATTTCATCCTCTTGTTTCGTTGAAGTGCGTTTTTGTTTGTTTTTGTATTTTTTGTTTTTGTTTTGCTGTCGCCACTGTTTTAAATCAATTTATTTATTATTTATGTGCGAAAGGGGCTGGGGCAGGGGCGTGGACATGTTCCCCAATGACACGAATTGATGAGGCGCACTTTAATTAATTTTGTTTTGTGTTGGCTTCCTCCAATGCTCGGCTTAGTTTTCATGATTCAGTTGGTTACTTTGTCAAATGGACTTTTTTTATAATAAAATTATGATTTTTTTCTATAATTCTTTTATTGTTTTAATAATGAAATTTAATTAAAATAAAAGAATATTCTTCCGCGCCTTTGTCCAATTCCAATGCTAATTTATTAAAAATCTACACTTTTGCATTCAAAACAAAAGTCAATTAAATTTTTTTCGGCATTTTGTACAAATCGTCTTTGCAATTAAAAAATTCCACAAAAATATGTAATTTTTGTTGTTGTTGTTGTTGTTGTTGTTGTTATTGTAATTTTTTTCTATAAAATTTTTTCGAACTTTTGTCATTTGCGCTTTGAAGTTCAAAAATGCGTGACTCAAATTTACATAATAAAGTAGTTAAGTAGCTACCAGCTACCAGCTACCAGCTACCAAGAAAGAAGAAGCATTAATAATACCAAACAGAAAATAAAATTTAAAAAAAAATAAAACAAAAACAAAACAAAACAAAATTATGCAAATTAAATGTTTTAAATATTATTCGTAAAAATTACATCACCAGAGTTAAGTGAAATTCGAAGCGCCCAACAGACAAAATTGAAATTTTACTCAAGTCATGGTTTTATTCTCTCAGATTCTAAACAGATGACGATAGTTAAAATATATTTCACTTTGTTTAATTAGTTATCAACATATGGACAAATATTGCCGGAGTGATGACGAAAGCTTTCCGGACGACGAAGTGACTAAAATTTCGTCATGTGCTTTTTTAAGTTATCACTAATTTAACAACTTAACAATTAAACTGACTATACTAATATAAAAATATAAACGTTTTCTCATTACTAAAGCTCAAAAAGCTTAAAATAACGACATTAATTAAAGCTACCTTTGCATAATGTGAATTTGGAATATGTTCTGTCACTTCTTTTAGAAGAAAATAGTCGATCCTCATGAAAACACGAGCAAAAAATTGCTATTGCTAAAAAGTCAAAATGTAGACATATGACCTTTTTGTTTGAAGTCTATTTTCAGCTGTTTTACATGTGAGAACAGCTGATTCGGCAACTACAAAAATACTTAATAATAATAGAAAAAATATAAAAAAATATTATAATTAAAAATAGAAAAGTAATTTTCTTGAGTAGCTTGAAAAACATAAAATTTTACAACTATAACAAACATCATGTACAAATATATAATGTACAAACAATTCGAAAGAATGACTGGTCTTATGGCAAATACGTATAGTGTTATGACAGTTTATAGTATATAGTTTATAATAATAAGGAAGTCAATGAAATTTAAATTTTTGTCAATTATTTTCTCCAAATTTTACTTATAAATTTTAAGTTGTTAAAAGTTCTAAGTCATAATAATATTTGAAGCGAACTAGTTCTATTTGAACTAGTCTCAAGCTCATCAATTTATTTGTTGGTCGGGTTCTTTAAAGCTGCCACATTATCATTATCTGCATGCAGAAAGAGCTTTTTTTCTTTCTTCAAAATCAAAGAAACGAGCAGAGTACATAAATAGTTAACAATAGCGATAAGAAGTCGTTTGTACAAGTTGATGTGATAAGCAGAAATATGAAAAGTTATTAATAAACTGAAACAGTTTCGAGAAGCATAAATAAAAAAGCGACAGCTGTCACGGTGCGATAAACACAACAACACAATTCCTTGGAGTTGAGAACGTGCAAAGCTTTTGAAACTAAGAAAACGGAAAACTTTGAAATTCGATTAAACAATGTGGAAAGTTGTTCAACAAACTTTTTAATTGCAATGACAAAATATTTCTTTAAATCCTTCGAAATGTAAAGCAAAGTCAATTAAAATTGTTCGCTTATGCAATAAATTCATTGATTGAAAATGTTAAAAATTTCTCAAAATTTCAATAAAATTAATAAAATAATTAAGTACATATGTACTGATTTTTATTAATAAATATCTTCTGTAGAATTCTCACACAATTTTAAACTTTTCAGTATTGCCACTTTTTTATATAAAATATTAATTTTGTTAACAAAGAAACTAATTAAATATTGTTAAGCGTGAAATGCCCACGACGCGGAATTTGTCACAAAATACTTTCTTTTTTGTTGTTGTGTGTGTCAACTTAATTAATTTGACTCCTGTGGGAATGCATCCGAACTACGTGCTAACGTCACAAAAGAGAGTGAGCTGAAATTAATTAAAAGAGGAATTGTGATGAAATCAAATTATTTATGAATAAGTGAAGATTATAATTCGCAGATAAATGCAAAGGAAATTTATTAAATGCCCAGTTTTATTCCATGTCCAAAGAAGCGGCATTAAAGATTCCCCAGAGTGGAATAACAATTTTAAAGAAGACATGCCAAAAAAACCCAACAAAAGAAAATAGATGAGAATTTAAAGAGCTACTACTGCTTCCAAGAGCCTCGACGAACACATTTTGTCTACGCGCCTAAAGCTATGCAACAAGTATGCGCTGCCAAGCAATTTAACGCGCTCGGCAAGTAGCTGTAGCTGTAGCCATCAAAATAATGGCTGACGCTGGCGCTCGTCGCTTTTTATGTTTTTATGCGCCATAATAGATAGTTGTAATTTGACTTGACGTTAAAGTACTCGTACATGCGGTAAAAGACAGTAAAACGGCAATTTACGACAGTAATGACGACAGTGTAGTTAAAAAAATTCACGAAGAGCGTGTTGGGCGGCGCAAGCAGAAGACTGCGGAATTTAAACCTATAAATCACAGCAAGCAGAAAATAAAGAACAACAAAATGAAATATTGCCGAAAATTTAAGTCTGAAAAAGATGACAACGGGAAATACTGTAAAAATTATAGTAAAAATTACAATCAATAATATCAAATTGTGGATTTCATATATTTTTTTTAAACTCTTATTTTTTATTACAACCATTTTAAAAATATTCAATTCGAAAAAAAGTAATTCCAATTTACACATCGAGTTTTAATCGGATAGGCCCCGGCGAGATTCGAACTCACGATCTCCTGTTTACTAGACAGGCGCTTTAACCAACTAAGCCACGGCGCCACGTAATTGCCCGCCTCTGTTCTTTCGCTTTGCTCACTTTTGATGCTCTTCTCAGCGAAGTATTTTTGGAAAAATTCCACGTTTTCTCTCTCTATCTCGCACGCTCGCTCTACCGCTCGCTATTATTGCTTTTATCTCGCTATCGCTAAAGATAGAAAAAGTAAATTTGGAAATCATTTTAAATCAATAAATTTAACATTCACAATATTTTTAAAATAATGAATTTCGAAATTTTTCTCTAGGTTTTTTTTTTTGTTGGTGCTTATCTGTATTGCTGATCCATAACCGGTTTGGACTAGTTCCACAGATGTGAGTGAGAATTATATGAGTGTACTTTTTCGGTAATACAATTTTGGATTTGTTTTGTTTTTTTTGGCTGTGTACTGCTCATGCGAGCAATGATTAAAACGGATTAATAAGCGTTTTGATAAGACTTCTGTCGCGTAATATTAAGCGTTTTTTTTCTCTTAGGATTAACAGGTGCTTCGAAATATTAAGACGTGAAATTTTAATGATTTTCGAATGTTTCAAACGCTGAGCTGTGCCTCACGGTGCTCAGTCAGGAGAATGTATTTAAGGAGCGACTCATTTTAGTATTTTTTTTAGTTGCCCAAACTTGAGTAACCGAAATAAAATTATTTGAATATCGGATGCGGAAACTCTTTTCTCTCTGGAGAAAAATTGAGAGAGCAATTTCAAATAAATTTATTTTCGATTTGTTAAATTTATCAACGAACCGAAAATAAATTTGAATATCTTTCTTAGAATTAATCTGTTTGTTATTTTTACTTTAGAATCTCCAATCAACTTTTAATTTATTCGGAAAAGCCAATAAAAGAATTTAATTATAACAATTTGTTTGTTAATAAATTGTATTAATTGCTACTCGACTTGTTCGAACTACAAAGCCAAATGTACAAACATACAAATGTATATACATAGGCAGATACGCAAAAGAAGATAACATCGCAGAGAGTAAAATTTACCATTGGAGAATACTTTGTTTGATCTTTTGTTATTGATTCGAATTTTACACTTTTCAATTGCTCTTTCTTATTTACCGATGTTGTCCACTGGACTGAACAGCGCTAAGAAGAAATTAAGACCGAAAATTTAAGTAAAAAAATATTATCTAAGTTTCCATATTATAAATTCAACTTTTAAATTTGTTAATTCTTATTCAAAATCTCGAATCTAGAAAGATTTAAGTTCGTACAACCTGCTGAAATTCAGTGCAGGTTCAATGCTTCATTCTTTTCTACACAATTAACGAAATATCTCCTTTCTTCTCTAGACTCAGACTAGTAAAAATCTGGTTACTAACATTTCGACTTTCAGCGCTTTCAAATTTATTTTTAGCACTCAAGTCTAGACAGTCAACTCTCAGTTTTCGACTTAGACAAAATGCGCTCTCTCTCTCTCTGAAACACGATGCTCTTGCTCACCGTTTACTCACTTTGGCTAACACTTTCTATTTTCAAGATTTCAAGACAGCTATGAAGAAAAAAAAAACAACAAAAACAATTTCGCCGACTAATTGTGACGCATTTCATGCAACGAATGCGAATGGGTTTTTTCTTCATATTCATTTAATTTGTTGGCGGTGCCTTCACCCCTTATTTAAAACGTTAATTCCCGAATGAAAGTGTGTGTGCTCCCAAAAAATGAATGTGTGCTTTATTATTTTGCTTATGCACTGCTTGCTCCTACTGCTGAAGCGAGCGCACGCTGTCGACGACCTCTTGTCGTTTCCCTTAGCTTGAATGACAATCATCGAAGCTTTTCGCGCAAACTTTTCGCATGTACTCTGCTCTGAAGTTCTAAAGGTGCAACGTATGTGCCTCCTTTTCTCTGGTTGTTCGTTTATGTTGCCGCTCTGCTCTCTAGTGCCGCCGCAGATCAACGAACTGCACGGCCGAATAAGGTGCAAAAATGATATTGTCGGCGGCGCATTGCGTTAATTTTCGCAATTGCCAATATCTCGTGTACTCTCTCTCGCTGCTCTTCTTCTGATTATTATTGTTGTTTTTGGTGTTTTGGTTACCTACATTTTTCTTTTTTATTTGACTTTAATTTGAGACGTTGTTGTTTTTGTTTTATACGAATGCATCATTTTAAAGTATTTCACCATCTCAGTCCGACCGACTTCGAGAATTTGTGAGACTCTGTAAACTTTGTCCGCTGCTGCTGCTGCTGCCCGCATTCGGCTTTCGTTTTTAATTCGTGCAAATTTGATCGTTTGCGTTCGTGTGTATTACCGTGAAATGCGATAAGAAAAAGAATTTATTAAATTCGGCTTAACTTCGTTTTTGTCGCACATCGCTCGCCTCTCGCCGCTCGGCTGCAATTGTCGCACTCATTCGTTTCATTTCGTTTCGTTATTGATATTGTTGTTGTTGTTGTTGTTTTTTTTTTGTTTTGTTTTTTTTATATATACAATATTTTAAATTGTACTTTGGGAGTCGAAGTCGTTTTCGTTTTTCGGTTTGTTTTGACGCATTTGTTTAAAGTTTTTCGCGTAGTAAAGTCGGAAAAAAAACAAGTGAAATTACAGCAAAACATCTTTGAAATCGATTCGCGATTCGTTTTCGTGCAATTAAGCATTTTTGCAGTGTGAGAATTTTTTTGAAATTTTTTTGGTTATTCAAAAAAAAAAAAAAAATACAAAAACAAAACATTTCGTCTTTAGATCCAACGAGTTTAGTGACCTTGAGTGGGGTCTTTTCTCGTCGCTCTTTTTGTTTTTTGTCAATGACGATAATTGTTGTTGTTTGGTTTTTTTTGTTGTTGTAAAGAAGCGCATTCTTGGCTGCCTTTTTTTTTAGCATGTGACAATTTGTTTGTGTTTTTGTTCTTTGTTTTGTTGTAATTTGCACATTGTGACACAATTCCCAAAAATCGTAAAACGAAAAATTGCGTAAATTCGCTTGTTTATCACTCTCACTCGTTGTGTTGTTGTGTTGTGTTTTGTTGTTTTTTTGTTGTTGTGTTTATTAAATGCACATCAAGGACATTCTGCCGTAATTTGCTCAAAAGGCGTATTTCACTCTTTTCCCCCAACGAAAGTGTGTTTTGTTTGTTGTTGCTTTATGGTGTATGTCTCGGAGAACAATTAATTTTTAAATTATGGCAACTTCTTTTCAATTCGTGTGACAACACAGCAGAACATTGGGATAATGTGGATTAGGGACAAGTCTTCAACCTTTAATTGTATGAAGAGTTGAACTAATTTCCAGATCATCATTATCTTGAAAATCGTTTATTTTAATATTAAAAAGTAAACTACATACATCAAAATGTATATTAATGTATCCATGTATTTGTATCTTTATCTCAACAGTATCGTGATATTTATGACAAAGGCCTAAATCGTGATATTTCCTCCTCAACATTATCATCGTCCTCCTCCGCATCATCCTCATCGTCGTCGTCGTCAACGTCGTCGTCTACCAACACCACAACAACAACGACGACAGCCTCCAATAACAATAACAACAACAACAACTCCAAACAACCACAATCAACCTCAACGCGTTGCAGTCGTTGCGCCACCGACAATTGCTCCATCCACCCGGTTCAACAGGGTGAAGTCTCCTCAACCGAACCGCCTCTACTGCCCGAACCACTGTTGCTAAACGGTCAAGTACCCGAAATCTCAGCATATTTTGAAGCGCTCGAGCACTACATCACATCCGTCGGTTGGGTACTAATCCAGGTGAATAACGAGGGCGTCATTGAGTCGTGTACGCAGAACATACGCGAACTGATTGGCTATGAGAAACAGGACCTCTATCGCAAGCCGTTTTACATGTACCTGCATCCAGCCGATCATGCCAAATTTGATCCGATCGTAAGTAATATGGCGTTTCGCGTTGCTGCTGCTGCAGCAAATGCTGGTAATGCTCCGGGTGGTGGCCAGGATTGGGCCGATCCGGATGAAGAGCATAATGGACAGTCGGCCGATGCCAGGAACAGGGGCAAGCACAGCATTTCGACCAAAATTCGAATGCTAGTCAAGGATATGCGTTCGGCAACGCAAACGTCAGAAGCTATGGACCAAAGACCGTTGAGACAACTACCGCAGGTGGACAGATTTGAGGAGGTTGTACTAATTGCGGCGCCTGTTAAAAGTAAGTTTAAAATATTGTGTTCACTGTCCATTGTTGTTCATTTAAAACTAATTATTTAGATCATTAATCCTGCAGAGTCCTACATTAAGGAATTACATTTATTAAATTTTCCAACATTATTCTTCCACACAGTGTCACCACACCCCGAGGATACTGCCTCTTCTGTGCTGTGTCTAATCACACGCCCCGAGGACGAGTCTCCGCTGGAGATGAATATCCAGCAGCACGTGCCGCAACAGCCCATCGAACAGATGACCTTTAAGCTGGACATACACGGCAAGATACTCAGCCTGGATGCGACCGCATTGCGTGAACCATTCAAACAGCATCTTTCCACATGGGTGGGTCGTCTGCTGCAGGATCTCTGCCATCCGCAGGACATGCCCTCTCTCAAGACACATCTGCGCGAAATACAGGAATCAGCGACAGCTGTAAATGCTATAAATGCTGCACAGTCACCCGGTGGTTGTGGCATAAGTCCGCCGATTTCAAATGTGATTTCGCGACCGTTTCGCTTGCGGTTGGGCACGCCCGACGTCTACGTACATGTAAAGGCAAATTCAAGATTGTTTCTTAATCAGACACCGAGCGAAAATGATTTCATCATGTCGGTACAGACGCTACTCAACACCGAAAACGACATGAATAGCAGTAATATGCCGAGTGGATCGGGTGGTGGTAGCGGTATCGGTATGTCTGCAATGTCGCCGGGCTCCTCGCTCGTATCGTCGCTTGTCTCGACGCTCTCGATGGATTCGATGGTCAACAATAATTCCTCCTCCTCGATGATGGGCGTTGCCAATGCGGCGGCACACATGCTTGGCGGTTTGGTAGGCGGCGGTGGTATACCGCCGCAACACACCCAAACAACAAATGTCGGCGGACCACTTATGACATCGGCCGTCATTAATGGCACCGGTGGTAGTGGCAGCGGTGGTGGCGGTGTTTCACAACGCCACTCCAACTCTTCAGCGTCGAGTGTGGCAGCAGCAGCAGCTTCTAATAATTCCTCCTCGCTTGTCAATTCGTTTACGGCCTCTCCGGCGGGACCCGAAGCGCCATCGTTTTATAGTAATGATCCGTTTGATTTTGACTTGGCACATTCCTCCTTTGAAATGGATCCCGCTGTAACGGGTTGGACCGATTCGCGTCCGAATTCACGCGCCTCCGTTGCCACACCGGTCAGTACGCCACGGCCACCATCAGCGGGGCATGGTTTTAGTCCGGCTGTGTGCGCTTCACCGCAGACGCCATCATATCAGCTGTCGTCGCATTCGGCCGCCAGTTTGCCTTCACCACAATCGAATGCTTCACAGCCGGCAGGTGGCCCGGGCGGTCCTTATGGTGGTTTTGTTTTTCACTCTTTTGATGCGGGTGAAAAGTCGTCCGCGGATAAGGACCATTTGAACAACAACAACAATAGTAGCAGTAGCAACAACAACACGTCGCAAATGTCGTCATTGGTTGGTAGTTTGCCAAATGGCGGCCCATCGCTGATGTCGTCTGCTGTAGGCGGTGGCCTGCAAACTCAACAGCACACGCCACCGCAGCCGCAACCCGAATCGGAACGTTTACGACATTTGCTCACGAACAAGTCACACACACACACGACATCCGCCTCGTCCATGCATGGTTCCTCCGATGGCGATGATAAAGACCAGAATAATATTCTTAAAGTAAATTCTAAGCTGCGTTTAATCCAATCGATTCCACCCTATAATCGTATCTCTTCAATTTACAGTTCTATAAACAGGGTCTTCTCAATGCTGAGGACGATAAGGATATCGTTGGTCCTGGAGGCAGTGGCAACAGTGTCGGTGGTCCCACTGGCCTGTTTAAGTTGGCTGCCAGTGTTACCGGTGGACGTATGTTTGGTGGGGGCATGCAAAAGACTGCGAACTCAAGTAATCCCATGTTGTTGTCGGTAAGTATCGCAATCAATTGGATGCATTATTTATGGCTTTATGGAGCTAAAATTCCTTGAACTGTTAAAAACTTGCTGTAATTATTTGTAGCTTCTAAATGAGAAATCCGAGGATGACGATGGAAAAGGCACATCAACGGGCGTTCGTAGTGAACTTATGCGTCAGCTGCAAAAAGACGATGGTCATCATGGTCACGCACATGGCCACGGTCATCATCCGCACCATAAAAATATGACCAACGAGGATTTGAAAAACTTTCTCAAGATACAAGCCGATCCGACGTTGACACGCAAACGTTCGCTCAACGAACCAGATGATGGCATTTCGGCAAAGCGAGCAGAGGATCGCCCCTCGATGTTGCGCGAAAAGAACAAAATGCTCGCTTCACTGCTGGAGAATCCGCCAAAGAAACCGGTACTGCAGACGCCACCACAAGTAAAGACCATACCCGACATTAGCTCCTCCTCAGTTAACAGTCGTGTAAGCTCCACATTGGGTAACATGGGCGGACCTCCAACGGGTCCACCTAAGAGCGCCGCTACACTGACAACGACAACACAAGCGAGCGTCACAAACGTCGGCGGCGGACGTGGTGGTGGACGCAAACAGCCTTCCGATGCCTACCTCACGCAACAGCAGCAGCAACAAGCTATGGCCGCGGCAGCTGCTGCGGCGAGCATACAACAACAGCAACGAGCTCAACAACAGCAGCAACAGCAGCAGCAACAGCAGCAACAGCAGCAGCAGCAACAGCAGCCGCCTCAAATGAGCTTTGCCGATCAACAACAACAACACGCCTTTGCCACGCCTCCACACAATACAACAGCTACCTCAGCCAATCAAGCTGCTGCGCTGGCAGCAGTATCAGCATCGTCATCGACTGTGACGTCACAACAGCAGCAACAGCAACAGCAACAACAACAGCAACAACAACTATCACTGCTAAGCGGCGCCGACGGTGATCCTGAACTTTCGAAACTACTCGACAGTGTCATGGATTACGTTTCCGACGATCAGCCTTTCGGGCCGCCAACCACGCCCACTGCCGTTGCGGGCCTAACGCCGCAAGAAATCAATGAACGCATGGCGATAAGCGCCATTCAGAAATCACTAATGGTAGAGACATCCGCCTTTGGTGCGGCTGCGCAGGCGCACCTGCACCATCAGCAACAACAACAACAACATCAACAGCAGCAACAACAGCCACCTGCCTATCCTGGAAACATGATGCTCGGCAATTTGGTGCAACAGCAGCAACAACAACAATCACAACAGCAGCAGCAACAACAACAAATGTTGCAAATGTTCCGCAGCGGTCAGGCAGGCGGCGGTCCACAACAAATGCTCGAAGTTATGCGCGCCAACGCAAACCAGGTAAGATTTTGGAAGACAGATCACCACGGATTCTTCTAACTTTACTTTTGCTTTGTTCTCGTAGGGCTTTCAGCGTCCGCCGCCCATGTATACTGCACGTGGAATGGTGCCTATTAATGCTGTAGCCACGCCCGGTGGACGTGTACGCGCTACGCCGCAACAGTACCACAATCTACGGCAGAATATGCTGGCCGCTGCACAACAGAAAGAACGGCTATTGCAGCAACAGCAGAAGCAGCAATTGCTGGTACCGGAAAGTGCAACCGCGCGTAATGATCAGTTGTGTAAGTTGGCTTTAAAAAACAAAAAACACCATCTGAAATTTAGAATCCATCAATATTTTGAGGAAGCACTTTAACCCGTCCATTTCTAGGTCTTAATCCTGGTCTCAACAACATCGGTACGCTGCTCAACACGACCGTAGCACCAAATGTCTCGCTTTCGCGCACCAATATGCCGCCCGACTCACAGCTGAGCCCAAACTTTACGCAAAGCATGATGCAGCAGCAACTGAGTCCGGGACAACGCAATGCACCATTTAGTCCACAACCAAATCAAGGTACGAAAACTCAATGACCAACTTGGGCATTATAACGGGTATTAATGCCGTTATGATCTTTTAGGTTACGCGCCTCAGTTTTCTCAAAACGCGCAACGGCTCTCACCGCAACAGCAACAGCAGTTGTCCCAAGCGCAGGCGCAAGCCAACGCGCAACAACAGCAGCAGCAACAACTCGCCTTCCAGGCGGCACAACAAGCAGCGGCAGCCAATGGCGCTGGTAATGTTGCATCCCAATTATCGCCACGTCAGCCGCCCGGTTTCGGAAGTGCTGGCAGTGGTACGCAATCACCGGGTATACCAAATTCGGGACCACAACAACAACAGCAGCAACAGCAACAGTGGGGACCGACAGGTGGTGGCGGAATTGGCGTGGGCGTGGCAAATGCAGCGCAACGTGGTCACTCGCTACAACAACACAATCCCATGTTGAGTGCGCAATTGCAGGTAAATGTGAGTTTCTCGACATTTTCCACATTTCTCGATAAACTTTATTTAATTTCTTGTTTACTTTTCTCTCTGTTCTCGTGCGGCGCAGGGTGTCAGTCCCTATAACGCACGCCAGTATCAAAATCAACGACGTGGCCTCAATTCGCCCAGTGGTGCGGTGCCTGGCGGTGCGCCTGGTTCTGCGCCCGTGCTACAACGCCAAAATTCGTTTCAAGCTGGCGGCGACAGTGGCTTCGCGGGCCCACCTACTTCACCCTCGCCGCAATCACCATACGGCAACGCTGGTCCGAACGTATTCCAACAGCAGCAAATGCAGCGCATGCAACGACAGAGCAGTGTGCCGCAAGCGACACAACACTTGCCTGGTGGGTACACGTATTAATTTAAGTGATCTTTACACCATTTCAAATGCCAAGTAGTCGCTGGATTTTGTTTGTATCAGCCGCCAACCATTTCTATAAACATTTCGCTTATAAAGCCAACCGTTTGAATTGCTATAATTGTTATAGCATGCCTCCATTTGCCTATAAAATTGTATGCACCAACTCCAGAAGGTCTAACGCCTCTATTAGGCATACATTTTAAAGCAACAAGTCGTCGCTATAACTTTTATAGCACTGTAAACGTTACCCATGCCCACATTTGAAATTAAAAGCTGCCATAATTTTTATAGCAAAATTATAGCAACCCTGTTTTTGTCCTGTAATACCGAAAAAGTCGGCAGATCACCACACATTTTTATTTCGAAAACTCTCGCACTCGCTCACTCACTCGTTTCTCTTTCGCTTAACAAAAAAAAAACGAAACAAAAAAATTGAACAATTAAACAGGCTCACCACGCCCATTTGGTAATTCGTCCGCTGCATCGAATCACGACAATGCCGGCGTCGGCGGCAATGGCATCGGCATCAATGGCGGCAACGGCGGCTTTGGCGGCATGATGTACAATAATATGTCGCAGGGACCACAACAGCCGCCAAATGATTTCTATGGTCGCTCGCAGACCAGCGGTAAGCGGAAACATATACAAATGCAAACTCACCCACATACAAACACAACCTACCTACCTAGCATTTAGTTATGCCCTCATAATCCTCTCGTATGGTTGTTGTACACTATCATAAAAATCTAAACAGATATGTATGTATGTATAAGTATATATGTGTGTATATAACAAAAAAAAAAAACACAAGTCGACATTATTTTATATTTCTGTAATATCAATTTAATATTTCTGTAATATCAATTTGATATTTATTTGGAATATATAAAATTGAATGACTTTTTCGTTGTTTTACATATTGATTTTAAGTATTTAATTTAACATACATACTTGCATACATGTATGTATATCTGTATACACACAAACACCGACACAACATCTGTGTTTCATTACGTTGTAAATCGGTTAAGTCCATCAACCTACGTGTATGTATATATAAGCATAAATCCCATTCTCGTCCTCAAATATGCTGTAAATATGTTATGAAATCTTGTATATAATGTGTTGTAACCGAAATGTCGTTTTTAATTATTAATTGTAGTTGTTAAGTTAAGACTTGCTATAATTTTTTATGGCAAATTTCGAAAGTGTCGAAATTGATTGTAGAGCAATATTGAAAAATGTTAAATGTGATTATCGAGTTTGTCGTTTTACAGTTTATAGTTACTTACCTAAATACCGTCCTATGACTGGACATCTGGGAGTATATCCGCCCAGCAGGAATTTTAACAATAAGCGAAAATTTGTTTAGGTTTAACTTTAAATTTAATTTTTTTTATATTATTCATTAACACGAAATTTAAAACACTTTTTTCTATAAAATCGCCATTTTCAACATAAATAATGACAGATCTAATTTTTTAAGTTATATTCATTTATATATATATATATATAAATTCTACTTATTTCAATCATTCACGTTCACATTCTTATACATATACACACATAACCCACACAGTCAAAACATGCTTTCAGTGGCCTTTTCCTTCTCTTGTCTTCTCTTCTGTTCTTATTTTTCACCTGGCACTACTTAATGTTTATTGTTTTTTTTACTGTGATATTCTGTATGTTTGTTTTGTATGTTATAAAAAATAAAAACAAAAAAATCACCCCCCACCCCCCTAATAAGTTGCTATAATTTTATGGCACAATGCGCAAACCTGGAACCAACCCTTCCGCACGCACCATTTTGTAAATAAACACGTCTCTCGAATGTAAGACCTCAGTGTGACTAACATTTAATTGCCTGTCTGCCAACAGGATATATCAACAACAACAACAACAATAAAAAAATAAATTAACATGCCACAAAAAGTTGCTTACTCGAATTTTAATACAAAAACGTTTCTTTTCTTTCAGCTGGCAACGCTGCGAATTCCTCAGATTTTGTTAAGCAAGAACTGCGCGCTATCGTCAGTGGGCGTGCGCAACAACAGAATGCCGCAGCTGCTGCCGCGGCGGCAAGCAGCGGTGGCGGTAATGGCGTACCAGGCGGCGGAGGTGGCGGCGGTGGTCCCGGCGGCTTGCGCGTCACTACACCACAAAGTCCGCTAGGTATGGGACAACAGCAACAACAACAACAACAACAGCAGGGACCAATGTTGGGACAGCAACAGCAACAACAACAACAACAATCGGGTAATAGTGGAGGCGGCAATACGCTGCTGAATACGCCACCGGATCCGACAATGAGTTTTAGCTTCGATGCACGTAAGTCGAACTTTATAAACAAATTTTAAAAAAATTATGGAGCAACTCAATTGAGATTAAAAAATTCGAACTTTTGTTTAAATCTTTAGTAAAATTTGTTGTTATAAATTAATTTGTAAAAATTTTGTTTAATAATTGTTTGCATAACTTTTTTGATTTTTCCATTTTAATGAGATTTCCCACTTTTTATAGAAGATTTCTTTGGTAGCAACGCCACAAGGTGACCCTAAAAAGATGAAACGCGATCAAGTTACGGCGCAACTGTAACGCAGGACTTAGACGTTCAGCGCTAACAACCACAACAACAACAACTACAACTACAAATCTAAAGCAACAACTACAACAACTATACAATAGCTGCTATCAACAGTTTTAACTTAACATACACACAACAACAACAACAAAATGAAAAAAAGAAAATACAATAAAATAAAATAAGCGTAAACATAAGAAAACCGGTGCAATAGTCTTAACGAAAAAAACATTTAGCATTTATTTAACATAACGACAAGATATATAAAAAAATTAAAAAACAACAACAACAGAAAAGCAAAAAAAAAAATATAAATAATTCTGCAACAGAAAAAAAATCGATTAAGAACTAACAAGAGAAAAAAATTTAATGCATTTTTTACAATTAAGTTAGCGACATTTTAAAACACACACACACACACACACACAACCACACATATACACATACACAGAAAGAACACACTTAAACCGAAACTGTTAGCGTTACTGTTAGAGCAGTTACGGCGGCTCTTTTGAGCGGGCGCAAAAGCGTTGGCGTAAACAAGAAACAAACGAACGATGGAACACTTACTGTTAGTTTAAAAAATTAAATAAAAGCAAACAGTTGGCAACGCGACATAATTATTTAGAAATCTTTTTTGTAAAGCATAAACGAAGTAACAACAACAACAAAAACCACAAAAACGACAAAACATAATAATACTTTATTATAATTTTAGGCGCAAAGGAAAACAAAATCTGTTATATTACAGAAACTTAACGGAACTATTATTACGTAAAACAAAAATAACAACAAAAACAACAAGAAATATTATCTAATATACACAAAACTAAATACGAAAAAAAAACAAACAAACTTATGTATATTTATTATAGCGAAAATTATGGCAAGCGCGCATATAAAAAGAAAAACAACAACAACAACAACAAATTATGAATTAATCATACCAAAAGATTTGTAAAAAAAAGAAGAAAAAAAAATTGTATGATTTTATGTTGATAACTCTTTTTTTTTTGTTTGATTTGTTATTGTAAATTTAAACACACTCTAAGCTTAGGTTGGACCGATTTTCTGTTTGTATAAAGAAACTTAGCGAAATATGTTAAACATAATAAAAAACAACAACAACAAAAACAAAAAACACAATTTGTAGCCTTAAGCTTAAATATTTATTATGTAAACAAAATAATATAAAGTACCGTAATCTTAAAGAAAATGTATTTAAAAAAAAAAAAACGAGAAAAAAAGCAAATCATAATTTTTACACTCAGCGTTGATTTAGGCAGGCAAAAAGCACGCGTAGAATTTATACGTTTAACGGTAAAACTGCGAAAGTTGTTAGAAAGTTTATCTTTAGTTTTTTTTTGTAAATTATCGAAGAAATATTTAATTAAATTAAATTCAATTGAAAATATTAAAATAAAGTAAAAAAAGAGAAAATAATAGTAAAGGTTTATTGCAAATATGCGCAACAACAAAAATGTGGTTTTAATTTTTTTCAGTGTGATAATTTGTTGAATTAAAAATTTATTAAATTGAGCGTGCTTAAAAGCTTTCAAAAATGAATTCGATACTTTTTCAACAATGGCAAAAGAAAATGTGCAAAAGTAGAAAATTAAAAGAAGTGCTAACAAAAAAATTGGTATCAAAATAAAAGGCATAAAAAGTGCGCTATAAAAGTTATAGCAAGTCTTCAGAGCGAAACGGTTTTCTATTTTTTTGTCCTTGAAGGATAAAGCACAACTGGTGATACTTAATAAAAACGAGAACATTTTTATCACTCGCTATAAATTTTATAGCAGCACTTGAGCTTTCATTTGAAGCTCCGGCTAAAAAACCAGTTTGCGGCACTTTCTATAAAGATTAAAGCTCAAATTTAAATATCAAAATTTTATAGCATGATTAACAAAAAAAAATCGTTTGTAAGAGGCGCAAAAAAGTTAATAAACAATTTTTTTTGGGTGTATAGAAAAATTCAAATACAAAATTTATAATTTAAAATTGTTTCAAATTGAAAGCGTTTTGTTTTATTAATAAAAATCAAATACTTTTAAAACATCTTTTGTTTCTTTTTCGATACGCAATTAGCAACGCTTATTTAATTT